>OZ038515.1:76663453-76810953 GCA_964036315.1 Acanthosepion esculentum
ACATCAAAGTCAAAGAATGTAAGTTCACCTATCAGACACGAGACAACGGGGTTCGCAACACTTACTGGCCGAATTTAACTGACGAAATACTAGAGTAGATAAAATGCAATTTCAAGGAATGAAAATTCAAATCTCGTGCTATTTTGTCAGCACTAAATTCATTTAGATAGTCAGTAAGAAACATTTTAAAAATAGGGATTATTCTAATTTACCTGCATCTAAGATGAACCTGGGCAGGGTACCACCCGAGATCCGTCTGAAATATCCCTAACCCTACACGAGAGGGTTTTTGAAAAGGTCATTATATGTTTATGGTACATTTTTTTCCGGAATTAAACGTCCATCTTTGGCGCAATTATGACTTATCCCAACATGTATGTATGTCCGACTGTACTATAGATTTTTGCTGATATAATTAAAACTAGGACGGCCACCAAATAGGGCGTCGTCGATGATGTTGCCCCCCCCCACCAAGTGATGCTCCCCTCGCCAGATTGTTTTTAGTGATTCATCGCTTGCGAAAAACCATGTGGTCTCTCAGCATTAGACAACCTTGATCCAATGAAAAAAAAAAACACTCAAGCCAATTGGCGCCTACCTGTGCTGCATACGACTTAAGTCGTCTGATGGAAAGTGCAAAGGCAGTGTCATTGTCTGAAATCTATCACGATAAGATCTTTAAAGTATAGAGTGTCCCCCACATAAGTACTGACCAGGCTTGACGCAGATTAACCGGTGATCGAATGGGAACCAGTACCTTCAGCGTGATAGGACGGTTATATATATATATATATATATATATATATATATATATATATATATATATATATATATATATAATTCAGAGTCTAGAAGAAACCTCAACAGAATGCAGAAAGCACTGGACGGCCGTTTCATCTTATATTTGGGAGTCATCAGCAGTACGCATCCACTACCGAGAATTGAAAAAAAAAAAAAAAAAAAAACGGACAGTTACGTTATCAGGCAAACGTCATACCAACTGTACCAACGGGCCTTGGTGACGAAGAGATAGCGAATTAGACTTGATATAGCGCCGCTCGATCACATACTCCGTGGTGGAACTCATCCGAGTTTCCCTTACCCATAAGACTGTGCCCCCACGAGCCACGACTACTATCCCCAAGCCGCCCCATTCAGAGCATCAGAAACCGGTTCAAGCAAGGATATACAAGTGATAGAAATTATTAGGAGGATTTGCAATAATTAAGTAATACATCGCGTCTAGAAGAAACTTCAAGCAAATATAGGACGAAACGGCCGTCCAGTGCTTTCTGCATTCTGTTCAGGTTTCTTCTAGACTCGATGAATTAATTATCTCAAATCCCCCTAATAATTTCTATCACTTTATATATATATATATATATATATATATATATATATATATATATAAAGATATTTTTATGTTTTAACATTCTTTTTATAGATACAAGTATTTAAGTAAATGCTCTGTTTATAATAAACAGTATTCAATAACCTTTACTGGCCTGAATGTCCGAGAAATTTTCATAGAAAATATTCGTCCTCGTACAGAATTCGAACCCGTATCCTATACGGAACCATCATATAGCCTGACGTGCCTTAAAAGATTCGGCCACTGAGGATCGTTCGGTTGGAAAGGTCGAATTTACTGCTTATAAACTTCAATCGTCCATGAATCTCTCACGTACATTCATAACCGAACGATCCTTAGTGGCTGAAACGGTTGAGGCACGTCAGGCTAAATGACGGTCCCGTATTGGATACAGGTTCGAATCCTGTCGAGGACGAATCTTTTCTATGAAAATTTCTCGGACATTCTGGAGCAGTACAGGGAACAGACCGATTTTTTCTGAGTCTTCAGTAATGAATCGTGTTTACAAGTCCCACTTGAGGTCTGCGGCTAATTTAAGGCACATTAGTTTCTTACGACACTGGGCCACCCTGAGGGGGCATCCATTCATCGTGACTGGTCCGGTTGACGATAATGGAATATAACTATTTGGTTTTTCGAAGCACTGAATGTAACCAGCCAATTTATTCAAGATTAATCGTACTGGGAACATAGCTGGATTATCGTAAATGTTCACAAAGATTAATACGAGCACAAGCTCCAAAATAAACAGTATCAACAGTATTCAAATCTCTTAATACAGCGTATTATCTTCCTTTGGCGTTAATACATACTATGTTGATCCGATATATCAAAAAGTTGCAGGTGGGCTCACTGAAGGAGTCAGACATCACCCCATCATATTACCAACATGTTTAATGCGGGACAGGTCTGGCGATTATACCAGTCAGTGAAGTCGTTAAAACAATAAGAATTCATCAATTTTGAACGGACATACTCAAAATATGTGTCAGATTCCAATACGTTTCAGAAGCTAAGACGTAAAATACTCAGACGTTTTCTTTGATACAATTAGGATTCATTGATTGATACTTTTTATGGCTTATCAACTATTTGTGGATTATTTTAAGCCGAAAAATAAATTCTTTTGCGAATTAATATTGCATTATCAATTTTATGCGAATAACATTGATTTTTTTCCATATACGACAAATACCATTTTACCCATAGCTGGGGGTAGGAGATGGATTTCTACCTTTCCCCAAAGGTATTTGCGCCTAAGTAAATGTAACGAACCTGACTAGAATTCAAACTTGGCTCTCTGAATTTTCACTCCGAGCTGCTATCCATTACAATTAGGAACGATCGCTCTTAGCGGATATACACAAAATGTTTCAGAGATTAAGACAAAAAGTCTTAGGACTTTTCCTTTTAATCAAAAAGGAACCATCACTTTTCAAGGAAATATTCACCAGGCGTAAATATAGTAGTAGTGTTATCTGCTCCGTAAGTGAATTCGTCGTACAAAGTTCAAATACTAACCAAGTTTGTTTTGTCCACTTCGCATTAATGCCGTTGTAAAAGGTATGAACCCTTGCTTCCCCAGCTATGGATTAAATAGCAAAGCAGAGTTCAAGTTTGGATTGCCGATTGATGTGCAAATAGCGTATTGGTTACCGGCACAGAAAGCAGAATCGTCATACAGATTCCAAATTGTTATATACCGTACCTATGAACACTAATGGGTATGTCCCAATCCTCATAAATACGTTGGACACTATTGTAAGTTGGGTGGGGGTAATATGCTGTCTAAGTAGTCCACCACTAGCAGTGGTTTACCTACTTCACGCCGCTGGTGAGTATTGTATTTTGTTGATGTTATAAAGATTACCATTTCCAACCTCAGTTTTGGTTAATCCTTTCTAGGTTACAACACAAATTCATTCACTTCGTATTTGGAAAAGGCATGAACCAATCTTCCATAGTTATGGGTTAAATAGCAGGGCAGGTTGAGCTTTTAGTCTTCTTATAGTTACCAGTTTAGAAGATGGTTTGGCTCAATCTGGCTAACTGACCCTGGACACACCACTGCTTCCATGGCTGAAGTACATATGGGGGCCTCGACAACCCTAATGGGTTTTGTTCACTTCGTACTAATTCCCTTAGGAAAGGCATGAATCCAGTTTTCCCTTTAGCTATTGGTAAATAGCAATTCCCCTTAGTTTCGTTCCCTTTGAAGTATTGCTTGTCAGAAAAGCATGAACCCATCTTCCTCCAATCAGGACAGACTGAAGAACGCTGAAGTGACCTACTGGATATGTAGTTTTGTACCTTCTGCATTGAATGTGAAGGTGTCGCTTGATGGGATGTCAAATGACCCCCCACACACACCATTTCAGAAAGGAAATGCCCTACCTGCCTAGCACCCATGTGTTATCATGTCCCATTGGAAAATCCGATAAAAATGTACCCGAAAACCATACCACGGTTTGAACCAACTATTGTGTGTTAAATTGGGTAATCGGAACTGTTTGGAAGCCTTCAACGGGGCTTTCCTACCTTGGGTGGTAACCAGTCTAGGAAAAGGAAAACTGAATTCAAAACCAACCTGAATAGGAATGTGTTCCAAACGGTTATTTTGTCCGAGACACACAGCAGTACCTGTAGGGCCCCATTGACCTTTATATGTGATTCGTGTCCTTGATTTTCAGAACGTGTCTACACTTAAACGAAATATCACAGTCAGCATATCTCAAAAGCTATTGTTAGTGAATATCAGTTATGGTGGAAACCTTGTTTATATGAGTAAGGAGCGCTAGTCTCTCGTCTGAAGCAGGGTGTGGCAGGATAATCATATTTATCTCATCAGCAAGCAGCATTCTTGAAAAGTAGGAAACTTAGATAGTTGTCAAGGCAATAACAACATATGGGTGAATGACACACAGAGCAGATTTTGGAGACTAACAGGTGAGTATTTTGTGACTATAAAAATTTGGTACTTTTATATGACGATTATAAGATTACGGAAATATTATTTTAAATCACGCACGTTTTTTGTCGCCGCCAATTTATTGACCAATCGGAGTGTTTCTAACAATGCGGAAATAACCTTTGTCTAAAGTGAAGCATGAAGAATAAGAGAGAGAGGGAGAGAGAGGGTGGAGAGGAAGAAGGTGGAGAGGGAGAGAGAGGGTGGAGAGAGAGAGAGAGAGGGTGGAGAGAGAGAGGGTGAACAGAAAGGGAGGGAGGGTGGAGAGGGAGAACAGAAAGGGAGGGAGGGAGAGGTGAACTGAAAGGGAGGGAGGGAGAGAAGGTGAACTGTGTGTGTGTGTGTGTGTGTGTGTGTGTGTGTGTGTGTGTGTGTGTGAATATAATTAAAGCTTATTGTCTTTTTGGTCCGTAGAACAAGACCTCTAGGTTTGACTCCGAATTAATCTTTTGCGGTTAAACAAATAGGATGGGGGCGAACGAAGTTGAACTGATCGACCGCACACGGATGACCAATGAATATGGTTGCTAAGCAGGTTGAGTGCCGCATACTTCCGGTTTATATCATGATCGTGACACACTTCCGGTTTGTAACTCCATTCAGGGCCTAGTCCTGACAGATTGGTTCTTTCTATGCGGACAAAAATTATAAATGAGATTTTTTTTTTTTTTTTGATTTTTTTTTATCTACATTCGGCGGGTTTATAACTGTCTTATGATTGTCACTTTTAAGATGGCGGTAATGGAGATTTCGGGTGGCCATTTTAAATGCTGAACAGTAGAAGCAATACAAAATATTTTCTTATCTTAATTTTAATAAATAACCAAATGTAACAATAATAATGTAATTCATTCTTCCTCACTGTGAAACATTTTTAACATGAGAGTCTAAAGCAAAATCACGTGTGTATCGAACTCGGTGAGGATGGAACTCACTACAGTAAAAACTGTTTGCTAAACTAAATACTCTTTTCCTGTCCGACTGGCAAATACCCTTTTCGAGATTAAATATTAGGTGAAGAAAGTTCACTTCTTTAAAGTTTGTTTTTGTCAACTTTAAACCACACATTTTTAAGGATTTGTAATTTTTCGGATTTTTTTTTTACAGTAAGGTTCCCCCCTGTATAAGGCTCGGGGTCACTCGAGGTAGAGGGTTACATTAAGGAGCAGTTTATATGGATAGGAGAGGGAGATTATGGTTAACTCTAGACTTGAACAGGTTGAGATTGTAGGGATCAGAGAAACATCCTCTTGGAAGTCTGTTCGACAGAGCAGTGGTTCGCGGAAAGAAGCTGTTCGAGTGGAACTTCTCACCGATGGAACACAAAGGGAACGTGGGTGGTTTGCTACATGTAAGTGGCATGGTGGGTCCTAGCCGTGAAGGTCAGATCTGGTGAAACCCGGACATCCATTTCGTCCAAGCACTTTCTATGGCAGTAGCACCAGAGCAGTAAGAGGCTCGCTACACCCCGCCTGAGAGAGAGAGAGAGAGGTTGGAGGGTGGAAAATAATTCTCTTCTCCACAAGGAGACGTTTTTGAACTATCAAGACCGGAAATTGAGGACTGGGCAGCTCTTGCCCAAATATGGCATAATTTTCGGCCCGATCTGGGTCTTTAAATCCATAATTCTTCCACTACTGTTCTTCAGAACGCACACACACACACACACACACACACATATATATATATATATATATATATATATATATGATGAAAATGTGTAAAAGACAAAGCAAAATCCGAATATGTGAGTTTACTGTTTTTTATTTTGTTTTTTGTTTTTCTGTCGTCAGACGTTTCGGTCAAATAGACATGGTTAATGGAGACATATTTATATTAAATTTAAGTTAGATGAAGAAACGATATATACAGGACTGGTCAGAAACAGAAAAACTGAAATTCTAAAGTCAGAGTATTCTTTCTTGGAGTCGGATACGATGGCGCCGCGTGGGCGGCGCTGCGAAAACCTGCTACTTTAGAATTTCAGAGAGAGCGTGTGTAAATATAAAAGTGGACATGAAACAGACTGTCGCCTCTAAGTACTGACTTCCATGTCCACTTCATATATATATATATATATATATATATATATATATATATATATATATATATATATATATGAACTTTATTTCAATACTTTATGAGCTTCAGATCCTTATTTATGATTAATTAATGATGAACATGCCATTTTCATTTATGATCGATTTCATCACGATTCTTCTGTTAAGCTTAGAGTAATTATACATTCTTACTGCTCAAAGTATAATCTAATAGAGTTATAAAAACCTGGGAGAATTCCAGTAAGATATCTTTCATCATTTCTAAGATACAATGGTTCAAAGCTTGATTAACAATTGGACAATTTTGCTGTTACACCCGGCATATATGACAATACAGTTTTTATATGTGCAAATATATGTTGGGCATTATGACTTTCACTGTATTTTTTGTTTCTTTGTTGGAGTCGCAATCTTAATTAGTAAGAGATGAACGCCTTACTTACCATGGGACATTTGCGCAAAAAATCTCATTTTAAAAAACTAGCCTAAGCCATTATGGCTATCACCAAAAAGCAGAGCCCAACATGTAAATTAGAAATTGGAGATGCCAAAATCAAGAAAGTACAAAAAATGTAAATATCTAGGAAGTCTTTTAAGGACACTGAAATCCGAAAGTGCATCGACATAAAAGTTGTCTTCCAAAAGCTAAGCAATGAATTAAGAAACAGGAAAATTTCTTTAGAAATTAAAAAAAAAAAAAAAAAAAGAAGAGTTCTGAACTGTTATGCAATATGGGTCCTCATTTTTATTGCTATATTCAATAAAGATTGCAATAAAGATGAGGACAACAGTCTGAATGGTGTAAATAGTTACAATACAGAAATATAGACAGAACTCTGGATGGTACAACGGCCGAAAGGTTGTGAATATGGCAATGAAGGTGAGGACAGTAGTCCGAATATTGAATGCAGGATAATTTACTCACAGATGAAAAAACTTCAAGCATCAGAAATGTGGTTCTACAGAAGGATGCTGAGAATACCATGGACTGGATGCATGAGCAACGACAAAGTTTTAGAGAAAATTCAAAGAAAAGGGAAACTTATACTTAGCATCAGAAATAGTTAAAATTTCTAGGGTACATAATGAGGAAAGAGGGCTTAGAAAATTTGATACTCACAGGCCATATTGAAAGCAAGAGGAAAGCGGTGAATAACCCCTGAATAATGAGCTTGTGTAAATGGTTGGCAGAACAGAGATTAGGAGAGATAGCGAAAAGATAATCTTTTCTAAGAGCTACAGAGGACAGGAAACTGTGGAGAGTCATGATCGCCCACATACTAAATTTACACGGCACATAGAATAACAATAAGCATTTGAATTACGAACAAAGAAAATATGGTAGCTCTTGTTCTAAATATTTCGATGTATATTATAATCCCCATCAGAAAACTAATGTCCCGCGAAGGCTGTGAACAAACTTTTGCAGGCTTCATATACTGTCATACGTTACTCAGACTCTCCTAAGGTAGAAAACTCACATTTTATTCTACGAGTCCAGACGCTTCGTCGATTAAAACAATTCAGAAACTTCTTTGAAAAAGACTTGCATTTGAATTTTGGGACGAAAAAAAAAAAGAAAAAAAAGAGGACATCTAACCAGATAATTTAGAAAATGAATTGAGTTTGGAGAGAAAAATACGGCCAAAGAATCTGAAAGTTCAAATGGATTAATATAATAAATTCTATGATAGTCATTTCCCTAAGAATGGGAACGACAATGGGAACAAAGCCCTGTATACGGTGGCGAGTAAAAAAAAGAAAATGTTTTATTAGCTTTTTAATCGGAAGAAAGAAATATATGACAAATGGAGTCTGAATTAGAAAAAAAGAACAAGTGGGATGAAAGAAAGCGCAAGGAAGAGATGAGAAAGGAATAAAAACGATAGAGTAGAGAGAGAGAGGAGCGAAAATAATGGGAGCGATAGGGGGAGAGAGAGAGGAGCGATATGGAGAGAGAGAGAGGAGCGATATGGAGAGAGAGAGGGGAGCGATAGGGGGAGAGAGAGGGGAGCGATAGGGGGAGAGAGAGGGGAGCGATAGGGGGAGAGAGAGGGGAGCGATAGGGGGAGAGAGAGGGGAGCGATAGGGGGAGAGAGAGGGGAGCGATAGGGGGAGAGAGAGAAGAGCAATAGGGAGAGAGAGAGGAGCAATAGGGAGAGAGAGAGGCTGGAGCGAAAAGAGAGAGGAGAAAAGGGAGAATTAGAGAGGCTGGAGCGTAAAGAGAGAGGAGAAAAGGGAGAATTAGAGAGGCTGGAGCGTAAAGAGAGAGGAGAAAAGGGAGAATTAGAGAGGCTGGAGCGTAAAGAGAGAGGAGAAAAGGGAGAATTAGAGAGGCTGGAGCGTAAAGAGAGAGGAGAAAAGGGAGAATTAGAGAGGCTGGAGCGTAAAGAGAGAGGAGAAAAGGGAGAATTAGAGAGGCTGGAGCGTAAAGAGAGAGGAGAAAAGGGAGAATTAGAGAGGCTGGAGCGTAGAGAGAGAGGAGAAAAGGGAGAATTAGAGAGGCTGGAGCGTAGAGAGAGAGGAGAAAAGGGAGAATTAGAGAGGCTGGAGCGTAGAGAGAGAGGAGAAAAGGGAGAATTAGAGAGGCTGGAGCGTAAAGAGAGAGGAGAAAAGGGAGAATTAGAGAGGCTGGAGCGTAGAGAGAGAGGAGAAAAGGGAGAATTAGAGAGGCTGGAGCGTAAAGAGAGAGGAGAAAAGGGAGAATTAGAGAGGCTGGAGCGTAAAGAGAGTGGAGATAGAAATAATTCCGAAAAGGGAGGAGTAAATACAGAGAGGAGCGAAGAGAGAGGAGAGCAAAAAAAGAGAGAAGAAAGAAGAAATAGGGTCATTCATACATGTCATGATCAGGAAATAATAATATAATAATTTTTAAACATTTCTTAACAAGCATTTTAAGTTTTAAATGTGTACCTAACACAATAAAATATTAGATTGCTTAAAATATTTTCTTAAATTTTAAAGATTTGTCTACAGTTTAGCTATATATATATATATATATATATATATATATATATATATATATATAAAGATAGAAGGGGTTCCCGTTCTATTCGTTGAAATGCCAAGGATTTGTTGAAGGACGTTATCGTGTCTGTGTTGGGCGACATGATGCAGTTGATTTAGGGCGGCATTGAGACTGTCCTTTAGACCGGTGGCGGTTTAAGAGAATAAATTTATACTGTTTTTTTCATTGGGTGGGGTTACTTTGGAATTTGTACTCAGTTACTGTATAGAGAGATAGGTAGTGTGATTTACAATGATTAGAAATAAATATTACTCATGGTAGATCTTGGAAATGAGAAAAGAGGAGGAGAAAACGAAGAAGAAAAAAAGGAAAAAACGAAGAGAAAAAAGAAAAAAAACGAAGAGAAAAAAGAAAAAAAACGAAGAGAAAAAAGAAAAAAAACGAAGAGAAAAAAGAAAAAAAACGAAGAGAAAAAAGAAAAAAAACGAAGAGAAAAAAGAAAAAAAACGAAGAGAAAAAAGAAAAAAAACGAAGAGAAAAAAGAAAAAAAACGAAGAGAAAAAAGAAAAAAAACAAAGAGAAAAAGGAAAAAAAGGAAAAAAAGGAGAAAAAGGAAAAAAAAGGAGAAAAAGGGAAAAAAAAGGAGAAAAAGGGAAAAAAAGGAGAAAAAATAAAAATGAAAATATAAAAAATAAAATAAACAAAAAAAAAGGAGAAAAAGAAAAAGAACTGAAAAAAAGAAAAAAGAACGAAAAAAGAAAGGAAAAAAAAAGGAAAAAAAAAGGACGGTGAAAAAGAAGAAAATATAAAGAAGGAAGAACCGAGAAAAGATGAGGAGAGAAAGGAACAGAGAGATTATGATGATATAAACAATGACCAATGACTCCACGTCATCTGTTTCTTCATAGCAAAAAAAAAAAATAAATAAAGTCATCTTAGCCCCAGGGAAGATTTGATCGAATTGAGAATTCCAGATCTCGGCTTAAACATTGACAAAAATGATTAACATTAAAAAAAGAAATTAAAAATAAAGGTGAAGAAAGAGTAACAAGTAAACAAAACATTGATTCAACCAGATTTAGGTTTAGATTGGTTTGGTTTATTTTGTTTTACGGCATATCAACCTCAATGGGTTATTTAATGCCGACAACATTTTCAGGATAGATTCGTATGAATAGAATATGTATTCTTTGCTTTAGATTGGTTTGATTTATTTTGTTTTACAGCATATCAACCTCAATGGGTTATTTAATGCCGACAACATTTTTAGGATAGATTCGTATGAATAGAATATGTATTCTTTTCTTTAGATTGGTTTGATTTATTTTGTTTTACGGCATATCAACCTCAATGGGTTATTTAATGCCGACAAAATTCTTTATTGCTGGTAATATTTTGTTTTGTCAAAAATCTGTTTCTGGTAATATTTTTCCTTCAAAATTGTATTGCTGGTAATTTTTCCAAAAATGTATTGCAGGTAATAGTTAACTATTTGCCCATAGCTGGGACCCTAACAGGTTCTACCACTCCTGAGGCTTTGCTGCTGGACATAGTTTATCGTCTTACCCAGGACGTCAACGAGATTTAAACAACAGAGGAAAATAGTAACAGAAAAACTTGTCGACACACTGTACGAGTTCATGACTTCCGGAATATATTTCGATAGCTGTTTCTCGAGATTACCGACTGACATTAACAGTAATATAGACAGAGCAAAATGGCAGCTGTAGAGATCGACAATAAAAGAAGTTTCCCCAGACGCATGTAAAAGGCAGACTCAACGTTGCTAGCCTCTCCGCTATTTTCATGACAGATGTTCCGGATTCGTTGGTGATACCAATCCAGACCTTCACAACTTGGACCCTTACACGGCGTCAAATCATCCTCGTTTTCTTTGTATTCTTTTGCTAAGGAGGAAGTTCAAATCAAACAGCTCCTTCTCCAGAACTGACACTTTGTGAAACAAACTCCCGTGATGATGCTTTCCCGACCAATACAATCTTAACCTCTTCGTGTCTAGGATCAACCGATATCTATCCTACGTATCTTTATAATACGCTTCACTTTTTTTCCCTTGGCAACAACCTAATTCAGTAACACCTTACTTTGTGTGACTTTTGGGCTATATATCCGGTGAACCATAATTAAAAACAAAACAAAAAGAAAGAAATTCAGGTCTTCTATGACTGAATATAAAATATCTATTTGATGGTATATAAACACACAAAAAAATGCTGTTATTTCAGTAGAGATGAAAAATATCGTGGCTCAAAGGAAAATACAATTTTCCCATTAAGCAAGCAAAGTAATAATTTCGTTGGAAAACATTCGTTTTGTACAGACTAATAAGAACATGGGAGGATATATGGTTTCCGGAACTTTCTCCGAACATGGATTCTTCCTCTCGTGAGTATGCAAGAAATTGTCTACCTTTCTTTCTGGGGTGAAGTTAGCCGTTTTTTCCAAGGGTACACGCCCTAAGCTTAGCATTAAACTCACAACTCCTTGGGTCAAGTCACTGATCTAACCAACGCTTTTATCCACTGGGCCATGTGTCCTTGGAGATTTGAGTTAAAGGGAGATAACTGAGACATCCCGAAGAGGCATGGCACATGGAGCTAGAACAATCTACCCCCGTGGACGAAATAAAAGGTTTAGTACGAAATTACAATCACCTGAAGAAGACTGGAGCGTACAAACGTCGTCAATATGACAAAGATAAGGCCAACAGTTCAAACAATGTAAATAATGTAAATAATACCTCATCTTAGAAACATAAACAGTGTAATTATTTCGTATTATATCATGACAAAGGACCCAAACACTTTTCAAGACCGAAATTGCACCAACAGAAAATTATGGCCCACCATGGGCTTTATCCATTAAAACATTCTGGAATCTAACCAAAAGCATCACTGATGAAGATGATTGCCAGCAACTGAATGAAAAGCACATTCAGTTAAGCAAAATGAAACCAGCACTGCTTAATCGACAAGGTTCATGAAAATGCATAGGCACATGTTGCCAAGATGGTCCTACAGAAGCTCACCGACTTGGGAAACGAGACTTTACCACAAGTACCATATTCCCCTGATCTCTCGCCCACTGACTATTACATTTTCTTTAGCCAAATGATGTTCCATTGAAATAAAGATCCAGAAACTGCATTCAAAGATTTCTTGGTGCCGAAAACGTGAGAGATTTAGCGTCAAGTTACAAATGACCTTGTAGAACGATGACAAAAATGTATAGATGTCCAGTTATTTTTTTTATTTGACTGATTTAAATATTGTTTAAATTCAGGAATAAAGATTGATTCTAAAAGCGGACATTATTTTCCGAACAAACTACAAGAACAATCACGACCAGACGCTGTTCTAAAAGAATGAGTAGCGGATTCGTCCTTAACGGAGATTTTTGCATACGACATTTTTTTTATGTATATCTATTATTTTTAGCAGATTTCTAGAATATCTGCGAACAATGTGAAAGTGCCATTATGTTGAGGATCGAAGATTACGAGAATAAATCAAAAGTCACGTGGTAGTGTTAATAGGGAAAAGAGCTATGAACATAATAAAGTTTAATCACGGGTTATAAACACGTAAAGGGCAAAAGCAAAGACATTCAGCTTTTAGACATGACGTCTTTCTAAACAATGTAAACATCAATTATTCTAAACTGTGGCATTTTTATTAATTTGCTTCTGGTTTAGCCATTGTTCACAGTAAATGACATGTGAAAACATTTTTTTGGATACTCGTTGAAAATGGAGGCCGTTGTAATTCGAGAATTGAAAGGAGCAAGGGTTAAGCTGTATCAAAGATAATTTTGGAAACGTGTGTATAGGTTAAAAGACGTAAGACAGAAAAAAAGAAAGCGAAAGCAGTGAGACAGAGGAAGGGAAAGAGAGAAAGCGAGAGACGAGGAGAGGAGAGTGAGAACGAAACCAAAAAGAGAGGGTAGAGAGAGAGCACGTAACCAAAGACAGTGATAGAGAAAGGGATAGTGAGAGGGGTAGAGAACGAAACCAAAAAGAGAGGAGTACAGAACGAAACCAAAAAGAGAGGGGTAGATAACGAAACCAAAAAGAGAGGGGTAGATAACGAAACCAAAAAGAGAGGAGTAGAGAACGAAACCAAAAAGAGAGGGGTAGAGAACGAAACCAAAAAGAGAGGGGTAGAGAACGAAACCAAAAAGAGAGGAGTAGAGAACGAAACCAAAAAGAGAGGGGTAGAGAACGAAACCAAAAAGAGAGGGGTAGAGAACGAAACCAAAAAGAGAGCGGTAGAGAACGAAACCAAAAAGAGAGGGGTAGAGAACGAAACCAAAAAGAGAGGAGTAGAGAACGAAACAAAAAAGAGAGGAGTAGAGAACGAAACCAAAAAGAGAGGAGTAGAGAACGAAACCAAAAAGAGAGGAGTAGAGAACGAAACCAAAAAGAGAGGAGTAGAGAACGAAACCAAAAAGAGAGGAGTAGAGAACGAAACCAAAAAGAGAGGAGTAGAGAACGAAACCAAAAAGAGAGGAGTAGAGAACGAAACCAAAAAGAGAGGAGTAGAGAACGAAACCAAAAAGAGAGGAGTAGAGAACGAAACCAAAAAGAGAGGAGTAGAGAACGAAACCAAAAAGAGAGGAGTAGTGAACGAAACCAAAAAGAGAGGAGTAGAGAACGAAACCAAAAAGAGAGGGGTAGAGAACGAAACCAAAAAGAGAGGAGTAGAGAACGAAACCAAAAAGAGAGGAGTAGAGAACGAAACCAAAAAGAGAGGAGTAGAGAACGAAACCAAAAAGAGAGGAGTAGAGAACGAAACCAAAAAGAGAGGAGTAGTGAACGAAACCAAAAAGAGAGGAGTAGAGAACGAAACCAAAAAGAGAGGGGTAGAGAACGAAACCAAAAAGAGAGGAGTAGAGAACGAAACCAAAAAGAGAGGAGTAGAGAACGAAACCAAAAAGAGAGGGGTAGAGAACGAAACCAAAAAGAGAGGGGTAGAGAACGAAACCAAAAAGAGAGGAGTAGAGAACGAAACCAAAAAGAGAGGAGTAGAGAACGAAACCAAAAAGAGAGGGGTAGAGAACGAAACCAAAAAGAGAGGAGTAGAGAACGAAACCAAAAAGAGAGGAGTAGAGAACGAAACCAAAAAGAGAGGGGTAGAGAACGGAACCAAAAAGAGAGGGGTAGAGAGAGAGTGTACGAAACCAAAAAGAGAGGGGTAGAGAGAGTGTACGAAACCAAAAAGAGAAGGGTAGAGAGAGAGAGAGTACGAAACCAAAAAGAGAGGGGTAGAGAGAGAGAGAGTACGAAACCAAAAAGAGAGGGGTAGAGAGAGAGAGAGTACGAAACCAAAAAGAGAGGGGTAGAGAGAGAGTACGAAACCAAAAAGAGAGGGGTAGAGAGAAAGAGAGAACGAGAGAGAACGAAACCAAAAAGAGACCCAGAGAGAGACAGTCCTATAAGGGGATAGAAAGCAAAGCTTGTGAGAAAGGGGAAAAAAGTAGTGATTTTGGAGCATATCTCTCGTGTATAAAACCTTAACAACCCCAGCTTTACTGTCCGACCATTTGGCTGCATATTAAGACCGATACAATTTCACTCGTTGTTAAGTGCAAAATTCCAGAATTATTGAGCGAGTGCATTCCATTAATCTAGGAGACATTTGAGCCTTGAAATACAAGTGTCTTAATTGACCTCTGGTTATGACGTCAAATATCGTTGGGCGTGATAGAATTTTCATTATTGTTTATTCTAACCACCTGTAATGACTTCAACAGAAGTCATTCTTCAAGTCGGCAGCTCTTCTCCGTCTTTTGTTATGAAGTCGGTCGAAAGAATTTGCTTATAAATTAGTCTATCCAGTGCCAATTGACACGTGGGCATTTTTAAAGGTATGCTTAAAATGTCTGTTAAAAAAAAATTAATATAGTATGTTCTTGTTATCGACAGTAGACAGGGTCCAAGACAACCCATGGTGTCTATGATGAAATACACGCAAATCATTTGACACCTTATTTAACTAAAATTTAATATTTTTTCCTTTGTGGACACGTGAGGAGGAATTTTTTTAAAAAATCTGTTTCATCCATGCAAGGCAGAAAAGCCACTAAGACACAAGGGGTTACTGCTGGGTGTGGAAGAATTAGGAACAGAAACATTAATAATGAGCAGGAAAAGGAAAGAGTCATCGGGAGGACAGTAGATAGCGACTGACATTGCATTTCAATTTTTGCAGATTAAAGTTGGCTGGAAAGCATGGAACCGGAAGGGAGTTCCACAAGCGAGAAGTGCGAGAAAGGAAACTTAACATCGAATTTACGGTTACATCTAAGTCAGTTCAGCTGGAAATTGAGATCTCGACGCCAGTCTAGTACTACGCTTAAATTCAAAATGTCTGGGTACCATATCGAAGAGCCCACCCGAAAAAATACCTTACTAATTAACCTGTAGCTTGGGAGAGAAGAGGTGGATTCATTCCTTTCCCAAGGGTATTTGCGCCTAAGTGAATATAACAAACCCAACTGGAATTGAGACTGGGTTCCCCGATTAACAATTCCGAGCCATTATCCATTACACCACCCGCACATCCAAGCTTACAGAACCTGGTATTCCTAAACGGTCACCCATCTAGGTACTAATACTTACTTTGTGTAGGGATTCGTCCCTGCGCTGATAGTATCACGGCTACGACTAGCTTGAACCGGCTCTGGCCTGGACCAGCTATGACAAGCCAAGACTAGCTCTAACAAGCTAAGACCAGCTATGACTAGCTCTAACAAGCTAAGACCAGCTATGACTAGCTCTAACAAGCTAAGACCAGCTATGACTAGCTCTAACCAGCTAAGACCAGCTATGACTAGCTCTAACAAGCTATGACTAGATTGGACCAGCTATGACTAGCTCTAACAAGCTATGACTAGATTGGACCAGCTATGACTAGATTAGACCAGCTTAAACCAGCTATGACTAGATTAGACCAGCTTAGACCAGCTATTATGACTAGATTAGACCAGCTTAGACCAGCGGTCCGAATGAAAACACTCGGGTGCCCACGTTAAAAAACGACCTTGTGTCACAACTTGACTCAGTGGCGGGGGGGATCAAGTAAATATCTACCCATCTAGGTACTGACCAGGCTCGACGTTGGTTAACTCTGGTGATCGTTCGGGAACCGATTTCCCAACATGTGGATCGTAAGCCTCTTCATTAATTATAACACAGTATTTGATTGTTATAATTCAATGTTTTCATTAAATTTTCCATCGTCAATATTATTCTATACACTTTAAGGCTACTTGGTGATAGAGGGGGCGCAACTTCCCCCACTAAGAAATATATATGTCTTCAACGACAAAGCAACTGTAAAAATGGAATGAATTCGAAAGAAAAAAATAACAGAACAAAATTTCAATAATCGATGAAGGAAACTTTGAAAATTATTAATTTAAGCTTTTCTACGAAGGATCTGTACATTATTCGGACTATTGTCCTCATCTTTGTCGCCATATTTAGGCTGTTGTACGCTCCGGCCTTCTTCAGGTGGTTGGAATGTCGAACTGAACTCTTTATTTCGCTCACTGGGATAGACTGTTCTAGTTCCACGTGCCATGTTTAATGGATGCCAGTTATCTCCTGTTAATTCCCCTCTGAAAGTTCTCCACTGCCTTAACTAGGTATTGAACTCATACGCTTTGGATCCTGTCTCCGGATTTAACTAACGCCTTTATCCACTGTGTCATGTGGGGCGATAAAGATGAGGACAATAGTCCGAATAATGTAAATCGTGTGCATGATACCTCATCTCAGAAATATAGACAGATACCCTCGAAATCTGTTTTAAAAAGCAATTTTAGTTTAATAAAAGATTTAAACACAGAATTTTGGGCCAACTGTGTATTAGGTAGCAGGGAGCTAATTTACGAAAAATCAAAGTCAGTCACTACTTAGTATTTCGCGTTACGAACGGGTTGGCAGATAGATATTTCGGGTTACGAACGGGTTGGCAGATAGATATTTCGGGTTACGAACGGGTTGGCAGATAGATATTTCGGGTTACGAACGGGTTGGCAGATAGATATTTCGGGTTACGAACGGGTTGGCAGATAGATATTTCGGGTTACGAACGGGTTGGCAGATAGATATTTCGGGTTACGAATGGGTTGGCGAAAAGATATTTCGGGTTACGAACGGGTTGGCGAAAGATATTTCGGGTCACGAACGCCTGTATAAAATATGCCTGGTAACAACTCTTCGAAATTTATATGAAACTTTTAGCTGTGGTCGGCAACTTTTCATCGTGAATTTATTGAAAAATATTAATGCATTACCAGTTAACATGGCACAGAGCACGCTTTCTCCGGTGTTCCTCTGTAGTAAACTCCATTAAGAGTTACTTGTATGTTATATTTATGTTTAACAATTCTCAATATCAGAGAGAGCGTGTGTAAATATAAAATGGACACTGAAGTCAACATTAAGTGGCGGCAGTTTATTTCATGCTTGGACGTAATCTTCCGGTCACCCTGATGGCCTGAAGATTGCGTTTAAGCATGAAACAGACTGTTGACCTTAGTGTCCAGTTTTGTATATAGTTGTGGACAGACTTATTCGCCCCTACTGAATATTTTCATATTTTCTAAGGAAATGCGAATATTTACAAGTAATTACTGAATTTAGCACCAACAGTTGATTCCGTGTTTAGTTTTGAATAATCTGTGAAAGTTTCGATCTATTATATTCTTCGTTATAGATTTTTCTAAAAATTGGTGCAGTCCAAAATGATCCCCCTCCCCTTATGGAAATTCCGAAATAATATTTACTTTATGCAATTTTTCCCCCTTAATTTGACATTTAATACAAACAGGCTTTGAAAATGAAATCGTATTGACCTGATTCTATAACATTCTAAAAAGTAAAGAAGAAGACAGTATGTGAGTGCCACGTACCGTGATAACTCATTCGTTCTGCAACCATGGCGAAGACTGCTGAACTTGACATTAAGCTCCGATTAAAGATGGTTGGTGTGTACAAACAAGGTGATGGATACATAACACTTCCCAAACGTTTAAATGTTCCTAGATCGACAATTCGTAGCATTATCAAGAAGTGCAACAAGACTCATTGTGTTGAGACTAAATTAGGGACGAGCAGAAAACGGTTAATTTCTGAGAGAATGGAAAGGACAATTCTTAGAAATGTCTTGAAGAATTCTCACTTAACAGCAACAGATATTGTCAATGATGTTGAATGTATCGACGAAGACAGCCAATAGATGCTTTCATCGAGCAGGACTTCGATCTTGTCGCTCAAGAAAAATTCCTCGCCTCTAGGCTAAACACCTGAAATGCAGATCAGTTTATGCTAGAAGCCATCGAGAACACGGGAGTAAATATTGGAACTCCTTTTTATGGTCAAATGAAACCAAACTAGAATTATTTGGTCACATGAACTCCTGTTATGTACGGAGGAAAATGAATGAAGCTCACAAACCAAAAATACCCTCCCTACAATTAAGCACGGTTGTGGGAACATTCTGCTCTGGGGATGTTTTGCTGTTTCTGGGCCAGGAGAACTAGTGAGACTACAGGTTATCATGGATAAAGAGAAGTATTTGGCTATTATTAAAATAATCTAAAACAAAGTGCACGAAAGCTGTCTTAAGGACGTGAATTGACCCTTCAAACATGACACACGACATGAATTGTTAAAAAATACTTAGATGACAGTAAAATTAAAGTATTGGCGAACCCTGCTTCAAAGTCCTGACCTGAAAATTTATGGGCATATTTGAAGAAAAAATCAGAGAAAGTAGTAGGTTGGGTTTGGAGGAACCAGAAGCTGTTGCCAAGGAAGAGTGGAGCAAAGGACCTATCAGTGTGTATAGCAATCTTGTAAGGAACTATGAAAAATAATTAAAGGCAATAATCAAGAATAAAGGTGACACAATTGATTATTGAGGCTAGAGAGCCAATACCTTTGTCCTATGTTAAATGTTTTTTCTTCTGTATTATTGTTTGACATTAAAATAAAAATTTTCTTGTAGGCATCACTGCACATTCTTTCAAATCCATTATTTTATCATTTGTGAAAAATACACATGAACTTCCCATGAAAAGTTGAGGTGAAGTGAGTGGATAATTGTATCCACTTTTATTGTTGTGAAGTCAATATGACTACAAATAAAGAGCACGAGGTCAGAGGGAAAAAGAAAAAAAAAGAAGTCGCGACAGGCTTGTCGAACTCTGTCTTCGGAGTAACCCAGACGAGGCTATGTCTACGGGTAGAGTCACGTCTGGGGAGGTAGACAAACCCGACCCCGTGTATATGGGATCTACGGAGAATTTTTGTCATAGCCTACGGGCTCTGAATCAGCCCACATAAAAACCGGCCTTGTGTGGCGGTTTGGTAAATACCAGACGCAGTTTAAAGTTTGCGTGGAGGTTTGGTAAATACCAGACGCAGTTTGGAGTTTGCGTGGAGGTTTGGTAAATACCAGACGCAGTTTGGAGTTTGTATGGAGGTTTGGTAAATACCAGATGCAGTTTAGACTAATTAATACAGGTCGCCAGAGCAAGTTGCCGAAGCATTACTTATAAGCGCCGCGAAGCGTGATGTAATATATATTTAGTGTTTGCCACTTTCTGGTAGAAGGCCGTCTCTTCTGTATTTTGAATACAGCGGCAGCCGGTACGTAAGTGACTCAAAACCCTGTTTAACATTTGCAGTCTTTCCTGCAGACGAAAAACTTGTGTTTGGTCTTCGAATTTATCCCGTCTGCTTTCATACGACTCATACTGCTAACCCACATATTTTGTTAGAAAATTGATCTAAACCTCCTGTAAGTTGTTGCAGATGGCAGTCACCGTAATCCACTTGGAATTTCTTATCGTCGTAGTGATTTTCCAAGCGTAGCTTAGATGCGGCACAATGCCGAAAGTTGGGGGCACCCAGTGAAGATCGAACTCACTACTCGGTCGTAATTATTCTAGCGAGACAAGCTTGTTAACCACGGTGCCCAATTTCTTATCGTCGTAAGATTTTAGGTGACTCGCAAATTCTGCTTCGAATAAAAAAAACAAACAAACAAAAAATAAACAAAACAACTCCACCACAGATGTTATATGAATGCTGAAGTTGAAAATTATCTGGGAGTGAATTTATGCCCTGTTCGAAGATTGCATGATCAACTTTTCTTCGGACGCCTTGCAACGAATATTTACCATCCGACCCCACACACTGATCGATCTTCAGTCAACTTTTTCCGACACTCAACACTTGAAGATAACCAGAGAAAGTAACAGTATCATTCACATCTCATTAAAAAGGAATATGTTGCGAGTCATTGTGTCTTGAAGAATTTTAAAAAACCGATCTTTTAAAATTCTTCACCACTGGCAAATTCCTTCCTGATTTTTTAATGTCTGGGTCAGCATCAGGTTTGAAGAATCACATGAGTGTGTATATGGTTGGATTAATTCGAAGTTTAGATTAAAAAGGTTTTTGTTCAAAAATTGACAAATTCGTTATCAAATCGACAACTACTTCGAAGACATGGCAGGATGAAGTAGCGGTATTATCGGTGGGCTGCGATAAAGGAAGCTGAAATCCTGTTCATATAAAACAAGGTACAGATAGGCATAAATCAACTGGAATTAAAACATTACGAAATCTGTAAATACAAAGCATCGGGGTGGGGGGTGACAATACTTCTTGGAACAGCCAGAACAGTATTAATATTGAGCACACGCGTATGTGACGTCACAGCAAAGATAACTGCCATCATGAAGCAGTGGAAAAACATAGATGTGAGATGTAATAAAATTTCGTATGTCAAGCGCAAAAGAATTTCACCGTAGACTTGTTGATGCGTATGGCAAACATGTAAAGATAAGGAAGCGGGTATCGGTCTGGTGTAGTTCGTTCACAGAGGAATGTAAGAATCTGCAAAAAGAACATAGTGTAAGGCGTCCACGTTTATCAAAAAGAGAAGGGGGGTATTGAGAATGTTGAAGCTGGCAGATGGTGTTAATGTCATGATATGACCATGGGACCTGATCTTCCGGTATCGATGGTCATTAAAATCGTTCATGAAAAGTTGGAATATTGAAAAATGCCATCTCGTCAGGCCTCAAAGTATTTGACTGAAGAACAAGTACCAGCGCAAGACAATGGCTCCAGTGATAGAGTTACGACGTTTTAACCCATAATCCTGATTTGACTCTTTCAGATTGACATCCGTTTGGGTCCATCAAATAATCATTAATCAAGAGTATTCCGAGAGAGAACGCTGTTATTGCAAAAGTGTAAGGATGGCTGAAATCACTTGACGCCACGTTCTTCAAAGACGATATTTATGTAACCGCTCTCTGACAGGATAAGTCCAATAATCTCAATGGTAAGTTTAGAGAAAAATAACTAGTAATATCTGCAAAATGTTTTATTGGTACAGTAATAAACATTTTGGGTGAGTCAATTTTTGCGTGGATGTGCAGGTGGTGCAATGGATAACGGCTCCGAATGAGAAATCGTAGAACAGAGTTCGAATATCATTCAGATTTGTTACATTCACTTAAGCGCAAATACACTTCGGAAAGCTATGAATCGAGCTGCTACACCTTAAATAGTAATTTAATAAATAATTGTAAATTAAATAATAGTAGTTTTATCTGAAAAAAAAAGGTTATTTTTTAATCATTTTACCCCAAGCAAGGCGATAATGCCACTAAGACACAAGGAGTTACTGAAATTGGAAGACAATGAAAAAAACTTTAGAAAGGACCGAAAACCCAACCCTAAACAGGAAACAAAGGATAAACCTCTACTGTTCAAAAGACAAGCGAGGACTTAAAAAAAATGTTAATGTAATATTCATTTAAAAAAAAAAAAAAAAAAAATTATTCTTAGAATTCCAACTAGCTTTCGGCTTACACCTCACTTTTCAGACATCACTTCTATATCAATTTTATATAAATATATTCATATATTTAATCCGTTCAGAAATATCTAAACTGTCAGCTGTATACAACCTATTTCCAAGATCAATGGCTAAGAATAACATTGAATAACTGGCGCTACAGAAACAAAGTTGTAACAGCAACCATATCACTTGAGGACTAAAACAGAAAATGGTGACATTCCACACTACTTCAAATAAAACGTTAGGAAGGAAAGTTCCATTAATACTGGAAAGAGTGATAACAGCTACTGGGCTTGAGAAACCTTTTTTTCGTGAAAAATTGCTTTAAAACAAAGATTTTATGAATTTCAACCAACAGTAGCACAGGCTGCTCGGTAATTGGATGCCGAATGTTTCCTTATAAAGAAACGGCTAATATTAACATTAGAGATGAGAAGAGATACTGCACCTGGGCCCCAGCTCGATGAGCAGGAAGTGAATAAAAGTATAACTCGAATAGCACTAGCTACTTGGTCATTAAATGCCGAATGTTTCCTTATAAGGAAACGGATAACATGACCATTATAGAAATAGAACATATATAAAGACAATTTAAAATGATAATGATAATGTCGTCTCCATGAAATTTCCAAATGATTGTGACTATAACAATCAAGATGAAGATACTAGGTCATTAATTGGCAGTTGTACTCAGGATGGATATCAAGATATGTCATTGATTACATTCAAAGAGATTAATATAAACATGAAATAGTGAGATTTGGGAGAAGAGAAAGATTGAAAGGAAAAATCCCAGATCCTAATCAGATTAAAAGTATAAAAAAGACATAAAAAAGGACAATAATAAAATAATACACGGACACAAATACACACACACACAAACACAAACACACACACACACACACACAAAATAAATTGAAAGGCAAACAATCAGCTTTCAACAGTCTATCCAGTGTTTCACAATATTTGACTGCTTTTTCGTTAGAAACAAAGAGAGTATCTAATCGGCCCTCCTTTAGGGCAGTGAATGCTGGACAAACTCCTCACAGATGAAAGGATTTTGAAAATACCATGGACAGAACATGTGCGCAAGCAACGACGACATTTTTTTTTAAATGGAAACATCAATGGATACTTATACTTAACAGCAGAAAGAGTTTAAATTTCTAGGCCACATAATGAGGAAAGACGACTTGGAAAATTTGTCAGTCACAAGGCATATTGAAGGCAAAATGGACAGAGGAAGAAAACAGCGCATAACCCCTGCCTAACGAGTAAATAGATGTAAATTTGAGCCGCGCGAGAGGCGCTTCTGGACAAGTGTGTAGGCTTCTCCGCGCAGGGTTGTCTAATCAAAATCAAATTCAAGTGAATGGACTTGTCAAATTCTTTTTGACTTCGCTTTCTACTCTCTTCAGGAGTAAGCTGGGCCTTCACAGGAAAAGGGAATAAGGAGAGAGGAGGACGATCCCCATGGTCGGATGAGAGCGTGTGCTGACGATGGATGGCAGAACAAGGTTTAGAAGAGATAGTAAAGACACAAAATTTACTGAGCTACATAGGACAGAAAATTGTGGAGAGACTTGATTGTCTTGTTTTATGTGCCATGTCCCTTCAGGACGTTCACAAACTATTTGACGATTTGAATTACAAAGACAATGATCTATACAGCTTTGGCATTGGAAAACACAGTTGAAGTCAATACCATTGTCAAAGTTTTTGACGCTTTGTAGTACAGAGCGTCGTAACCCACACGACTATTGCGCAGAAAGATTACTACAGCCACATCCAAGTCTCTGGTTTTGAAATCGGTATAGACCTTTTCCGAGACGGCTTTCTCTCCTTGTCCAGCAACCAAAGTTCACACTGTTATTTTACTCACAGCGAGGGAAAGGGCAGGGAAGAGATGGATTCATGCATATTGCTAAGGGCATAAGATTTGGGCCACTGGTAGCCTACCGTTTGTTTGGGGGGGTGATCTATACGATAGCTTTAGGCCTAACTCAGAAGATCGATCGAAAAATTGTGAGGTCGACTTGTACCCCGCAATTTACGGTAATTCGTTACAGTGACAATCGGGCGAATTTTTAAAACATCATAAGAATCTTGGAGGTAATGTTTACTTTTGACAATCTGAAATAGTCTTGGTTGAAACCTCTTAATTAACATCTACTTCAGTATTAGAGTCCTCTTGACGTAAGCAATCAATCAGGCAGACGAAACTTCCCACCGCTTAAAAATGACTCAAGAAATCACTTTAAAAAAACTGCAGTTACCACCAAATATTCTACATATATTAATGTTTGCTTTTTTTGTTTTTTTTACAGCATATCAACTCAATGGGTCATTTAATGCCGTCAACTTTTTCCTGGTAATACCCTTGTCACGTCAAAAATCTATTTCTGTTAATATTTTTTCCTCAAAAACGTATAGCTGGCAACATTATTTTTCCTCAAAAACGTATAGCTGGCAACATTATTTTTCCTTAAAAACGTATAGCTGGCAACATTATTTTTTCAAAAAAACGTATAGTTGGCAACATTATTTTTTCAAAAAACGTATTATCAGAGGCCTTGCTGTTGGACGTAGTTTATCGTCATACCCAGGACGCGGGTGTAGTTTATCGTCATACCCAGGACGCGGGTGTAGTTTATCGTCATACCCAGGACGCGGGTGTAGTTTATCGTCATACCCAGGACGCGGGTGTAGTGTATCGTCATACCCAGGACGCTATTGATGTTCGGTACATTCATCGTTTCTATTTGTTTAGTACAGCTAAGACATTGACCCTAATTCGATCTATTTAATTGCAACGAAGATGATACGGCCTGAAAGACGAACTTTGTTTTTATTTGTACTTCGGGTCAAAGGAAGCCGTGAAACGCGATACCACTGTGGAGTAATGATGAACGAATTGGTCGGGCAAACCATTTCTTTTGTGCAGCAAGAGCCATTCTTACCGGTAACACCGCTTATGCAAGACTAAGACAAGCTTATTACATGAGTTTGTTTATGAATAACTGTTCTCAAATGTTACTAAATCTTATGCAACTCGCTTAGAGACAAAGTGTCCTCAAATCTGACTAAATGTCAAGTAACTCTGCCACTGAAGTTATCTAGCAAGTAAAATAAAATGAAAATTAAAAATAAATTTCAACAAAAAGTTACTAAGTACATATTTTCCTATTGGGTGCGTCAATTGTAACGGCCCCCTTTTTTTCAAGCATTGGTTGACGGGCTGACGTGGAACAATTGTCTGTCCATCATGTTCCCCAGATCTAACACACCACCAAACTTTTTATCTAGGGTGTACAGAAATATATTGTTGACAGGCTCGAACCGAAAACAATTCCTGAATTGAAACAAGCAATTTCTGATAAATTTTCTGATGTAGAAATGTGTCAAATGGTTTTTAGAAGCGTTGCTGATAGGGTTCGGCGTTATTTTGAACATGAAAGGGAGCATTTTGAACATCAAGGGGAGCATATTGAACATCAAGGGGAACATATTGAACATCAAGGGGAGCATATTGAACATCAAGGGGAACATATTGAACATAAAGGGGAGCATTTTGAACATCAAGGGGAGCATTTTGAACATCAAGGGGAGCATTTTGAACATGATAAATAGTTTGTTAATCATAATAAATCATGTTGTTTCTATGTGACAATAAAATTATAAAATTTCCGAAAATTTTAAATTCTTATAAATTTTCTGAAGCTACTGTAATTTATTTTTGTTTAATAAAAGTTAAATAAAAAGGGCGTTACTTTTGCTGCACCCTCAAGAACTCTACGAATTCTATTCATTTAATTACATTGAAATGTTTGTCTATTTATTACTTCCGAGCATAACAAATTTAAAGAACTTCATTACTCATTAAACTCCTCAATTGCTGAAAAAATCGCATAGCAATAATAAATAATCTGACTAATAATAATAATGATGATAGTAATACTAATAACTGACCGTTCGTATCAGAGTATGGTTGTCTACTAGGGCCACTAGCAAATCCCTGTTGCAGACGCCTGTGGTTTATACTGCAACTACACTGAGCAGACCTTATTTCCAGTGACTGGGAGAGAGCGCATTATCTGCAGTGATCAAGAATCTGAACAAGACCAGTTCACTGAAACCCTCGGTCAGGATGACTTGTGAATTTGTGCCAGCACAACCATCGGCGGCTCTCCAAATATTTTCGTCTAATTTCATCTTCAATTATGGTTTTCAAGCACTTTCAAAGGGTGTTAAATGCTGGAATCACCTCAGCATGCCGATAAAGTAAAAAAGTCTCCTTACTGACAAACCGACCAGGGTGAGATTCGAACATGGGTGTCACGGTCGGAAAGAAAACGATCTAACCACTAGGCCGAGATTACTAATAATAATTATTATAATAATAATAATTTTGATCAACTCCTAAATAGGTTTAATTAGCGGCATATCAACTTCGTCGAGTTCGTTGTAGTCACTTACGGAAATATATTTGGGAAATGTATGAATACACCTCTTCTCTGCCCAGCTATGGGTTAATTACTTGTATCGGTATAAATACACCTCTTCTCTGCCCAGCTATGCGTTAATTACGACATGTATCGGCAAAAATACACCTCTTGTCTGCCCAGCTATGCGTTAATTACTTGTATCGGTATAAATACACCTCTTCTCTGCCCAGCTATGCGTTAATTACATGTATCGGTAAAAATACACCTCTTCTCTGCCCAGCTATGCGTTAATTACATGTATCGGTAAAAATACACCTCTTCTCTGCCCAGCTATGCGTTAATTACGACATATATCGGTATAAATACACCTCTTCTCTGCCCAGCTATGCGTTAATTACGACTTGTATCGGTATAAATACACCTCTTCTCTGCCCAGCTATGCGTTAATTACGACTTGTATCGGTATAAATACACCTCTTCTCTGCCCAGCTATGCGTTAATTACGACTTGTATCGGTATAAATACACCTCTTCTCTGCCCAGCTATGCGTTAATTACGACTTGTATCGGTATAAATACACCTCTTCTCTGCCCAGCTATGTGTTAATTACGACTTGTATCGGTAAAAATACACCTCTTCTCTGCCCAGCTATGGGTTAATTATTAGGTTAATCCAGTATATTTCAGTACACAGTCTTTAAGATATGATAAACAAGGTTTTCTCGTGTCTAGTACGCTAAAGTAATGTGTTTCATTCTTTGGCGCCTCGTTCTACTCCTGTAAAAAGCTAAGATTAGTAAATATCTTTTGGGCGTCTCACCGCACGAGGAAGTTTAACAAACACTTAACTCAGATTATTATTCATACAATTATTAGTACAGCGAGAATTCATCTCGTGCAAGTGATCCACATTTGTAATGTCTGTATATGGACCAGTTATAACAAATTTAGTATAGAAGAGAAGGAAATTAAACACAAAATTAGCTGTGGACGGGATAGTTTCACCCAACACCGCAAACTGCTAAAAAAGAAAAAGAGTTACTCTTAAGTAGTCTCGTCAGATCGAGACTTTCATGTGGACGTCATACAGGACACCAAACCCGTTCAGAAGTATGTAAACTACCAGCTGTATATAACCGCCTTCTCGGATCAATGGCTAAAAATGGCTTCGAGCAAGTGAAGCTTGTAGGTCTTATAGAGGACCATTCTTATGTAAACCGCGCTGACTGGCGCTACAGAATCACAAAAAGAACTGTGTCAGAAACCACATCACTTGAGGGCTTTCAGAAGCAGTAACAGCTAAAATGAATATAAAATTTAACTCAAAGAGAAAATTAACATATAAACAAGATGTTGACATTCCACACTACTTCAAACAAAATGTTTGGAAAGAAACTCCCATTTATACTGGAAAGAGTGATAACAGTGGATTCGAGAAACCTACTTTGCGGAAAAATTGTTTTAAGAGAAAAAATTATAGATTTCAACAAAACTGACCGACCGTTCACTCACAGAGTACCAAATGTTTCCTGCCGAATGTTTGCGGTTAATGTTACCCTTTGTAGCAGATTAGTTGATTACTTTTTAAAGTTCCTCAAGGACAGTTGGTTAGATCCAGTGACAGGACCCAAAGAGTGTGCGTTCAATACCCGGTTAAGGTAGTGGAGAACTTGGAGAGGGGAATTAACAGGAGATAACTGACATCCATTAGACATGGCACGTGGAACTAGAACAGTCTACCCCAATGAGCGAAATAAAGGGTTCAGTTCGACATTCCAACCACCCGAAGAAGGCCGGAGCGTACAACGGCCGAAACGTTGTAATAAATATGCTGACAAAGATGAGGACAATAGTCCGAATAATGTACATAATACCTCATCTCAGAAATATAGACAGATACTTTTTAAATATTAGGTGGAGCCGTGAATAACTTCCGTTTTTGTTTCTTTTTTTTCTTTTTTTAATAATAAACTTAAGTCCCTCTACATTTTGTTTTTCCTAACGGCATATCAACTCCTTATAGGTCATTTAGTGCCGAAATTAAATTTTCTTGGAAGCTCAACTAATTTTTCCTTTTTAAAAAAAAAAACAAAAAATGACTTGCTGGTAATTTACTTTTTAAATCTATACTTTTTTTTTTTTACTCCAGTTTGTGGAGTCACTATTTGCCCCTATTTTGGGCACTAACAGGTGCTACTACCCCAGGTCAGGGTGCACCTGGGAACAACAGCAATTAAGAGGACGTTTCACGCTCCTCAAAACCCGATCAGTGATATGACTCTCATTCACCAATCATAAAGTTTTAATTAGAATTATACGATGTTTAAAGGATTTTGTAGACAATTTCAATAAAATATTTTTTATTGTTTAAAATCTACAACAGAACTCACTCAGTTTTTCACCGACTTGACAAATAACCCCGTATAGCGTCCCAATTGTCGTTTGCATCTCTGGGCACAGGACTGGAAAAAGGTGTGTTGTACGTTCACAATGGAAACGAAAGGCGAAATTAACGCCACGATAAGAAATTAATTCTCAAATGCTGTTTCCAATGTATTTAATTGTTCATTCAGGGATTCATTTACACGATCTGGGAGGGAAGTAGCCTATGGATCAGCTTTTTTCGTCATCCAACCAGAAATGATTCTCCCCTACCGCCCGTCTGCCCATCTTTACATCACGACGCGCGGCTGCCAACTCTAAATGGGCGGAATCGAAACTCATTCTGACGATCAGGGGACTGTTTATATCAGCCTGCGAACGGAATTGTTTAACTTCCGGCTAAGTAGCACTTGATCCCGAAAATGTTTATGTATTTTTTTTATTCCTCTTTGGTCAAGTAGATGGCCACTTTGAAGATCCCACTTTGTAGACTTTACTGCTGATCATAAACGTAGAACATACGCAGATAAAATCAATTAGGACAAACTTTACTTCATTTGTGTTCTAAACCGGTCATGTGGTCACACAGATCGTGAAGAATTACATGTAAATTATGTAAGAGTTTTAAATGTAACTAATGCAAAGAAAATCAGAATTTCTAAAGGGATTTACAGATAATTGTGAGAAAAATAAATAATTTTTTTACTAAATCCAACTTATATATTTCGTTCTTGATCTGTTGAAGTCTAGTAATCCCGAAACGTGTAATCTAGTTTAAATGAAACTGTTTTCCATTTGTCATATTCCTCAAACTTTGGATTCTGTATCGTATTCTACACACACGTAACTTTCAGACAGAGTATATCTGTAAAAAATGACAATATGAATAAAGACAAAAGAAAAACTTATCTAAACAATATGAAAATAATTACAATCACATCCAAAACTATTATGGATTACGATCAGAATCAAAAATACCTATAAAAATAATATTTATGAAGAAGCTGGTATATATAAAATAAATTGCCAGAACTGCTCCTGTCAATACATTGGAGAAACTTGCAAACATTAAAAAAGACATATCTATGAACACAAAAGGGATCTGATACACAACAATTTATTAAATGCATTTGTAATACATAGAAATAAATTCAACCAAAACTTTGATCTAAACAATGCCACTCTTATTAAAAGTGAAATTAACTTGCTTAGAAGGAAAATTCTCGAGAGAGTCGCTATCGAATCTTATCAAAATATAAATGGGTGTCGCGGATATTTTTCAAATATCTCCATTCTTGAAAGAATTACTCCCTTCCCAAACCAAGATACATGACTACAAAGATGTTAAACACTGAAGGAAAATGATTAAATCATTCAACTCATGTTATTCTAAATATATAACATACAAATTAATCCTAAACTAAAATAATGTAAATACTAAGTTGCACAAAAACTCACTTTCGCTTATTAGACATTGAATTGTGTCACGTTGTGTCCTCCATACTTTCAGCTAATCTGATGAATAATTATGAGTGTTCCTAAACTTAAAAACAATAAGATTTTTGGTCTTGCATATAAGTACTTGTTACAAAATAAAACCCCATACATTTGCCTTGATAAAGTTCCTTAGAGGACGAAACGCGTCGGCTATGATAAGTTTACCTTTGTGTGTGTGTGTGTATATATATATATATATATATATATATATATATATATATATATATATTTGGGCAGTAATTTCATTAAATACGGCAGACAAGGAAGATATAATTATTTTCTTTTATGTAGTTTTCCAGCATACCTATCTTTTTCCGTTTCGCAAGAGGCGCTTTGCTCATTTTCTCTCTCTCGATAGGTGTGTATATATATATATATATATATATGTATATATAAGTGAACATTGAAGTCAACAACAGAGGCGACAGACCGTTTCGTGCTAAACGCAATCAGCACGCGTTTAGCATGAAACAGTCCGTCACACGAGTATTGACTTCAATGTTTATATATATATATATATATATATATATATATATATATATATATATATATATATTCAAATGTGCATGAAAATCAGGTCGCCATAGAATTTTCATTAAAAATATAGAACAGCAAGTAAATTTGGCAATGATCAGCTGGTGTTATATACAAACTAAAACGATATCCTTTCATTTTCAACAAGTGAACACAATCCTTATCTGACTACCAAGCTGTTGCTTTTAAACATTTCAGTAGTTTGACAGGAGCTTTTAAGCCAGAGAAATTATGTCATAATGGGGATGTTCGGGGGGTTGTCAAGAAACTGGAAACCAATTAAACGCAACTTTGGGCGTATTGGCCCACTGAGTTACCTGGCAAGATCCCGCTGACCCGGTTAGTGTGTATGTCAGTGTTGCCGAGCATAATTTACCTCTCCATTTTCCCGGGGTGCTGCAATCTTATAACAGACTCCAGTTGTATTGGCCCACTGTGCACACAAGAATTATAGCCTGCTTTAATGGGATGAATTTAGGCGCGACCCCCGGGAACTTCTCAGTCATTCAATCCCTCCCCTAGTAAAACCTGACGACCAGTTAGTAACACTGCGTCAAAAGTAACTTTCCGTAAAATCAAATATCTCGAATTTACACGTCTGTCTGTGTGTACACGTTCCACTTCTTGACATATTTTTGATGTATTTGTTTAGTTGTTTTGAGAATACAAGTTTGTGCTTAGTCCAGACAACTAAATGCACTTATTAATATGGTCTACTCTTGGCTTTTCAGATCTCGTTTTTTTCTAATTTTATTTTTGTATTTATTGCTGTTACTTAAGAATAAAGTTTCTTGTGTATTCAGCCAACTATTGAAATATTTACTTTTTCACCCCAGGTAATTATGGTGCCCTGTGGTTAAAAAAAAAATGTTACACAGCGAGTTATAAATCAAATTTGGTTTCGCCGTTAGAAAGAAAAAAATTGCCATAATGCGTTGTTTGTGAAAATTCTAAAGTATTCGATGGAACAAGATATCCAGAAATGGCTTTTTAACTTATCATTCTAATCTGACAAAAATAATCGGTAGCCGAACGGAATGTAATTTGAAACCTGTGTAACTTAACACCAGGTAGGCATAGCAATAAGATGAAGCGTGTTTGTTTAACAGCATTTCAACACCTCTTCGGTCAATTAATACTGAAATTTATTTTTCTTCGTAGCTGGAGTAATTTTTTCTTATTACAAAAATCTGTTGCTGCTAATTTTTTTTAAAATCCATACTTTCCATAGCTAGGACCCTAAAACTGCTACCTCCCCCACCCCCCGGGTCTGGGCGGACCTGGGAACGACGACAATTAAGATGTGGTGCCAAACTCCTCAAAACCTCCGGATCAGAGGTCTTGCTGCCGGATGTAATTCATCGTCATAACCTGGAGGATATTTTCCATGCTACAAAGAAACTGAATGATTGTCACTCTCAAAGGATATTATCAACCGACGAGTATATATATATATATATATATATATATATATATATATATATATATATATATAATGAAGAAATATAGTCTTAAAGTGTGCTATATTTATGGGATAAAGTGCTCAATATCAGTGATAGAGCGTGTGTAAATATAAAAGTGAACATAGAAGTCAACACTTAGAGGCGACAGTCTGTTTCATGCTAGATGCAATCGTCAGGCCACGAGTGTTGTTATTTTTCTCGGCTATTTATATATACGGGTCAGTGGTGCATTGTGGGTAGTCTATTTTGGCAGATATTTTACCGGAATAAATAAAAACAAGTAAAATAATTTGACCCAAATAAATAAACAAATAAACGACTTCTGGTAAATTAGCCGCCATCATAGACTACCCACAATAAGCTATATAAACAAATTTTTACTACGTTAATAAAAACACCGATCAAAATAAAAAATAAAATAAATATAAAGGATAAAAAACAAAAATAAATTAAATAAAAAAAAGCAAAATTTGACACAAATAAACGACTTCCGGTAAAATATCTGCCAAAATAGACTACCCACAAATATGTCCACAAATCCTTCGTTTTTAAGTGATTAAATTTAAAGACATTTTACGGTAGATGGCGCTGTGTTGCCATATAGACGGGGTTATATTTGTATACATTTGTGGCTAGTCTGTCTTCAAAATTTGACGTGTATAGTACTGACTTAACCGAGAAGTTTAACAATGGCAGGATATACATATCGGGAGCAGGCAGATATGATACTGAGGAAGGTGCTGGTTGGATTTAAAATTACACTTTCCTTGCTTAGACTGAAATAAACTTATTAATTACTAAGAGTTGATCGGTTCACCTATTGCCCTGTTAACACTCTTTTCCCGTTTATTGAACAGGAGTAGAGGTTTATCCCTGGTTTCCTGTTTAGGAGTGGGTTTCCGGTTCCTTCTAAAGTCTTCTCATTCTCTTTCACTCACTATGTTTAGATGGACTTTTGTCTTTGTTTTGGTGTGAGGAAAAGTTTGTAAAAGTGTATTTGATACACCATATATATATATATATATATCATTCGCATTGTTGTTCTCATCTTTATAGTTGAATTCACGAAGTTTCGACCGTTGTACGCCCCGGTCTTCTTCAGGTGATGTACGTTGGAATTTTGAACCGAACCCTTTATTTAGTCAACGGGGTTAGATTGTACTAATATGACAACAAAGATGAAGACAACAGTATAATGTAAATAGTGGTGTACCTCGACGTGGTGTAATGGTTAGCAAGCTTGTCTCGCTAGATTAATTACAATTAGTAACGAGTTCGATCCTCACTGGGTACTTCACAATTTCGGCCTTGTGCCACATCTAAGCTATGCTTAGAAAAAAAAAAAATATATATATATATATATATATATATATATATATATATATGTATGTATGTATGTATGTATGTATGTATGTATGTATGTATGTATGTATGTATGTATATCACAAGTTTGGTTCTAAAGAGTATTGGCGGCTATCCAAGAGTGTGCTGAACAACATCAAATCCACAGTCCCTCCTCTATTCAATCAATTCGAAGTTCTAACTCCCACAACTGATAAGGCTGAATATTTTGCGCGGAAATTCTCATCCAATACTCGACTCGCCCAGAGTACCCACACCGGATTTCCCCCCTAGAACTGAGGATCTATTGAGCGAGATGAGCATAACCTCATCGATGGTATTAGACATCATCTCTTAATTAGACTCTCATAAAGCAAGGGGTGGTGGTGGGATGTCAGACGTGTGCTCCTGAGATGGCTCCAGTTCTCTCCAAACTATATAACTATTTCCTGGCTGACACTTGCTTTCCAGCCTGTTGCCCTTGTTTTTAAGAACTCTGGAGACCCTTCTGACCCATTTAACTACCGTCCTATCACTCTTCGGCAAAGTCTTCGAGGTTTTAATCAATGCCGAAGTGGTTAATCACCTTACCTCCCATGATCTACTCTCTGACAAACAATAAGCCCGGTCTACCGCTGACGTGTTTACGGCCATAACTGAATTTGTATACCAAGTTCTGGCGAAGCTCGAACTGTGGCTCTCGATATCTCTAAGGCGTTTGATAGGGTTTGGCATGCCGGCCTTCTACGTAAGCATCAGAGATACAGTATTACAAGAGGATTATTTGATTTAATCCAATCATTACTGTCAAACCATGAAATGAAGGTCGTCCTTAACGAGTTCTCCTCCAGTTCGTTTCATATGAACGCTGGTGTTCCTCAAGGCTCTATCCTGGATCCTACACTGTCTCTAATCTGCATCAACGATCTTCCTTCAGTTCTCAAGTCGACATCTACGCAGACGACACTACCATTTAATCCGGTCTCAACAATAAATTGCTGACAAAGTTAACCTGGCCGTTGGTCTCGAGAAGGAACCCCCAATCTGTGGTTGACTGGGGCAGGAAATAGCTTATAAATCTTACTGTCTCCAAAACGAAACTGCTCTCATTTACCAAACATAGAGAAACCTCCCTGCCTCCTATCAGAATAGCTGATGCTCAGATTCACGAGAGCCTTTCTCTGCGCCTTCTTGGTCTTATTCTTTCCACTGACCTGAGGTGAAACAACTACATTGAATCAATAGCTACATCTACCGCAAGGAAAGTAGGTTCTGTATCGCGCCAGAAGGTTTTTTTTCTTCTCTCGTCTGAGTCCATCCTACAAATCTACCATTCAGCCTTGCATTGAATACTGTTACCCCTACTGTTCATCTCTAGGTTCCCGACAAAATCCAAACACGGATATACAATGTGGTAGTCACTTTCTCACAGACGTGATGTGGCTTTCCTCTACCTTTTATAAATATTTCCATGGCAACTGATCTAAGGACCTATTTTCACTTGTGCCCCAACTGAATGAATTTAAGCGTGCTACTATGCTATCTTCTAGATTCTTGTTCTTTTTTTTGTTCTTTCATACGTAATAACCTCTTACGTCTTAATGGGTTTATTGCCTTGCTTATATATATATATATATATATGTATATATATATACACACACATATGCAAACACACAGACATGCAAACACAAAAAAAAGATTAGTAAAGTTAATGATATAAACTTTACTAATCTACTTTCTGTATGAATGATTCATTGTAATATAAATTGAACTGCACTACATATTTGATTTAAAAGAACTGATCCGACGTGCACATTTTCGGCATAACAATTGAGACATTACTCCGTTTATTGAACAATTTTGTTCATACCATATTGACTGACAAACTCCTGCAAAAAAATATTCTCTAATTGCCATATTAGTAAAAAGCGCACTCTCTTAAATTTTCAAAAAAATTCAACCTTAGCGTTGCGAATGCACGCTCCAAAGGTTTGTATCCGTTAACAATAACACATTTAAAAAAAAAAAAAAAAAACATATTTCGATTCGCATTTAAGTTTTTCGTCTTGGATGCTACCTGGATTTTACTAAAAACAAAATAATTTCAAGTCTGAGGATGACTGAATGTACAGTTGAAAGTACTTGCATATTAAAAAAAAACTTATACAGCTTATAATTATTAAAAAACAAGGATCATAATATCCTTGAGTGATTTATAGGTTAATGCAACTTTAAAGTTTTGTTTGCGAAAGGATTTCGCCATTTTATATCATTAACTTTACTAATCTACTTTTTGTATGAAAGATTCATTGTAATATAAATTGAACTGAACCACATATTTCATATATATATATATATATATATATATATATATATATATATATATATATATGTGTGTGTGTGTGTGTGTGTGAAAACGGAAAGCAATATTTGGAACTATTTAACTAGATTGGTCCGCTCGTAAAACCAATCGTTAAAATGTTTCGGAAATAATTTTTGCGGATTAGGATTCTTTTTTAGGCCACAACATTCATCGGAATTGAAAAATATTGATTAGTTATCGATTTAGAAAGGGGACCCTGTTCATAATAGCGGTACAATGTAAAATCGTTCCCCGACTTTGAAGAGTTATGGGAAATGAGCAGTTATATTTTTGTTTACAAATGTTAGGTTTGGAACGGTGTTTATTCCATTAAAGTAACTGCATATTTTTTTTTAAATTTCAGAATCTTTTAAAGTTTTATTTTTATTCTTTTAAATCTTCGAATATTGGGATTATAATAATTATTTATCTTGAACGGAGAATAAACGAATCTATACTTTAATTTATGTAAATTTGAAAATTCATCACCCTTCCTTTTTTATATTAATTAGTCTTCGGAAATATTTGAAGAATTTGCCCTTTTGAAAGCGAAGCAATTTTTGTTGAAAAATCTGTTATTTAAAAAAAAATTTTTTTTTTCTCCAATGACAAGTCTTTGTAGAAAAATATTTCGCCAAACAATTCTTATTGTTTGAGATATTTAAAAATAAAACATAAAAAAGCTTTTGTTCTTATGTAATATAATCAACAACAAAGCTATTCATTTAAATAATATCTCTGGGACATCATTAAACTATTCGGCAAAGTTTAACATAGATACCTGCAAAAACTATTTCAAAGGAACGTTTTTTTCCGTCCCTATACAAAAATCTCTAACACTTTAAATTGTTTATTTACAAGAATAGCGTTTAATACTTTTGTTTGCAGTTCTCGAGAAAAAATAAAATGCATAAATTCAGTTTCATGTGTTTGGATTTAACTAGAATTCTACAAATAGCTTTTAAATCAATAAAAAGAAATTTGATCTGACTGAAAATGAAGAGCATAAAAATAACTGACTAATAAACATTTGAGAAATCTTAGAATGTTATTTTATTCTAAGAAAAAAAAAAATCAAAGCTTTCCTACCAAACTAATCGAGATTTGATGACAAGTAATGGAGAATAATTTCAAATTAAATCTGATTAAATCAAAGGCTGAGATTTTTCATGTTTTAGGTAATGTCGGATAAAATGATTTAATTTTCTCAATATAATCTACAGTAAATGAATCTCAACTATTTCCATGTGAATAATCTCCCTGAAACATCATTAAGCTATTTGGCAAAGTTTAACGTAGATACCTGCAAAAAAAAAAAAAAAAAAAAAAAAAAAAAAGAGTTGGTGTGTCACTGACATTTTTTTCTTTTTATCTTAAAACGACTCTTACTATATACTCCTTCCCTATACAAAAATCTTTAACACTTTACATTTTCTATAATGTCCATTATCTCAAGGTTTTCTTTGACTATATACTCCGTCCCTATACAAAAACACTGTTGGATTTATGAAATTCTTTATTTACAACAATACTGTCTAATAATTTTGTTTTCAGTTCTTGAGAAAAAAAAAATAAAATGCATAAATCCAGTTTCACGTGTTTGGCTTTTACTAGAATTCTACAAATAACCTTTAAAGTAGGTACCTCCATGAGATCGCTAAAAAACGAGAGCATAGCATGATGAAAAAGACGCTGAACTTGACGAAAACAAAATTTTATCGTCTAAATGTGCATGTTATTATTAAAGAGGAAAGATCAAAGTATTTTGGGGGTATTTTTTTTACATTTTTTAATCGTTCCTAGCACGTCCGAAATTTTCGTTAAAAATCTTGTTTTTTTTCCATCAAAACTGACAGATAATCATTTTCAATCATTTTTTTTCATTTTATAAAAAAAAGATGAAAATCTCACTTTTAAATTCTTTTAGAAAATCAATTATCATTTTTTCAAAACTTATTTTAATAAAATCAGAAATTATGTTTATTTAAAATATTTTCCACCAAGCTTAACTTAGCTTAGCTTCTGCGTCGAAAAGATGTAATTTGAAAATAAAACAAATCAGGCCTTTTGCGTCACTTGACAGGTGACGAAAGACATTTTCATGACGTTTAGATAGCTTACAGAAGGATAATTCTTTCTACGGATGGAGGGAAGTGAAATTATTTACATTTAAGTGAACAAATTATTTACCTCGTTATTTTTAAGGAAAGCTTTCAGCACTATTTTTTTTGCTTTTTGTACTTAGCTTTACGATGCTTTATGGAAAATATATTATAAAGAAATTAAAATAAGACTTGAGAATGAGACCTAAAGGTATCTAATTAATTTATAGGTACCTTTCTTATGAAATTTTATCAGAAGTGTACATAAAATACTATAATTTTATGTATATTTACTACATTTTACTGTGTTATTTGTATTTCCATTCATTTTATTATTAATTTTGATATTTCATTTATGGAAAAATGTCATAACTGAGATTAATATAAAAATAAGATCATATAAATTTCATAAGATGATACTGATACTTGTAGGTACTCTTCTCAGTTGAAATTGAAGAATCAAATTAACTTCTCCACACGTGTTTCGAAATAGTAAAGGCATTAACAGCGGAGAACAATGCTTAACTCAAATAGCGCAACTTAATTGTATTCTGGTTGGTCTTCCGTACTTTATAATTACAGCCCGATTATAAACACAAAATTACATTTCTTAATTCCTGCGGATCTTCTGATTAGTCAAAACGATACAGTTTATTTTATAATATTTTAACAACTTAAATGTAAAAATCTATTATAATTAAAGAAATAACAAATAATTGTATTAAAAATTCATTTTTCATCGAAAAATTTTTTGCTTTCAGAAAATATTGTCCATATTCATAAAAACAACTAAAAGCAAATAAAAGCATTTGAAATTAAATAATATCTTTGTTCTATTGAGTTTTGTATGTTACAATTCAGGGCTGATTTTCAGGTAGGTGGGGTCCAATTTTTAAAAAAAACCCAAAAGCATGATTTGCATTTCTCAAAGCCTTGTGCTTTTAACTATTGTAGTCACTAAACCCGATGCGATCGAATTTCTAGAATTTTCATAAAATTAGTTAGGGGGGTAATAAATATAAAAAAAAAATTCCGCCATTACTTTAATAAAAAAAAAACATATTTATAATAATTTCCATCATCTATGAATAGTTTCTGAAAGTTTCATTAACTTCCTACAATTATTTTTATTTTTGCAAGGATTTTCCAAATTAATATGTGTCATACAAAAAAAAAGTTCTAAAAATTGTATATGTTATTTTAGCAGTTCCGGTGATACAAAGAGAAACAAGGTTTTTTTTAATCAAAATTTAGAATGTTCTAAAAAGAAGTAAAAATTTAAAAAAATAATTAAAAAATCTTTGGTCTTTCGTCTTCATAATAACAAACATTTAGACAATAAAATTTTGTTTTAGTCAAGTTTGGCATCATTTTTATCATGCTATGCCATTTTTTTAGCGATTTCGTTGAGTTACCTACTTTAAAGGAATAAAGCTTTTTGAGGGCATTTTCAGTAATAGTTGTCAACAGAAAAAAAAGCGTCCTGAGTATGACGATAAACTACACCCGCGTCCTGGGTATGACGATAAACTACATCCGCGTCCTGGGTATGACGATAAACTACGTCCAACAGCAAGGCCTCTGATAATACGTTTTTGAAAAAATAATGTTGCCAGCTGTACGTTTTTGAAAAATATTACCAGCTATACGTTCTTGAAGAAATAATATTACCAGCTGTACGTTTTGGAAAATATTACCAGCTATACGTTCTTGAAAAAAGTAATATTACCAGCTATACGTTTTTGAAGAAATATTATCATCAGCTATACGTTTTGGAAAAATAGTATTACCAACTATACGTTTTCGGAAAAATAATATTACGAGCTGTACGTTTTTGGAAAAATAATATTAGCAGCTATACATTTTTGAGGGAAAAAAATATTAACAGAAATAAATTTTTGCTAAAACAAAAGTATTACCAGGAAAAAAAAAAAGTTGTCGGCATTGAATGACCCATTGAGGTTAATGTGCCGTAAAACAAAAAAAAAACAAAATAGTCAGAAAAAAAAACAAAAAAACATCCATTTGACATGCCATTTTGTTTTTTGCGGGTACATATGTTAAACTTTGCTATATATATATATATATATATATATATATATATATATATATATTACTTGAGCGCTTTTTTTCCTCGTATATTCAGGGCTGGTAGACGAAAATAAATATACTAAAGGGAGCGTCTACTCAAATGCGAATAACCACACACACACACACAAACAAACAAACAAACAAACAAAACGTTTAAGTAATGAAAATTTCTGGGATTAATAAATAAAAATGTGTGTGTGTGTGTGTGTGGTACGCAAATATGAATTACGGAAACACACTTTGAAACAGTACTGATAATTCAGGAACTGATTTTACACAGTATCGGTATTATGAATAGGACTCCCTTCTAAATCGATAAATATTTTTTAATATTTTTCGATTCTGACAAGTGTTGTGGCCTAAGGAAGCTGTACAGAATGCTTATCTCCAAAAATATTTCAAAAACAAATTTCCCTATTTTTTTATGGGTGGACCAGTCTATTTAAGTAGTCCAGGTATTTAAACAAAGATATGTTATAATCAAAACTGTAGAAAAGTTATCAAAATCAATTATTAATGGGTTGATGAAGGTTAATGAGTTCATATTAAAATAATGTACTCAGGGTAATCGGAGACAGTGCTTATCAAATGTGCATTTTCTGTGTGACGGGATTTAATCTAAAATTCAAATAGTAGGGTATACTAGCTTCTCTAGCTGTGGTTAGTAACCAGTCTAGCAAAAAACAAACTTTAATTCAAAACGGATAAAGATACCTTAATGGGATTTCGACAAAAGTGCTCGACTAAAAGGCAACTCACTGAGTAAAATTTTGTGAAAGAATCCAGTCACGGATTACGGAACAATTGCAATTGCACAAGAAAATATTACTATTCTACCCATTTACTCAAGCCCGCTCAGTAGGTTATACGTTGTTTTCTTCTCTCTCGCCTTCAATCTGCCCCGTGAGTATCAGATTTTTCAAGCCCTCTTTCCTCATTATGTGTCCTAGAAATTTTAACTATCTCTTCCTGAGGTTAACTATAATTTTCTATTTATTTTTTTCATTTTCTCTAAAACTTCATTGCTCACATGCTCAGTTCATGGTATCCTCAGTATCCTTCTGTAGAACCACATTTCTGCTGCTTCAAATCTCTTCATCTTTGATGAGATTGTTCAGCATTCACTGCCATATCGGAGGACATATATCAGTTCAGGACTTTCTTCTTTCTTTCTAACGAAAAGGAAGAAAAAGAGACTCGTTGCTCTGAATGGACAAACACACTCCAGTCAGGAATAAAAAGTTAGGTTGGAAAATTTCTTCAAAATTCATTCTTTCTTTCGGGGGCGGGGTGGAAGAAGACAGAGGATGTTGGAATAAACAGACAAGTTGATAAAAAAAAAAGTATCAAATAAACTGAGGATCTGTAATAATAGTGGGTAGGCTGGAAAAAAAATAAAATGAAAATCACTGGCTGTGAAAGTACTTACATACACGCGTACAGTGAAACAATCTTCACGATTTAATGCTTGGAAACTGTCATACCGCTTTCTCCGTATATATATTTTTAAACAATTCACCCTAAGCAAGGCGATAATACCAGTAAGACGCAAGGGGCTGCTGGGAGTGAAAGAGAATGAGAAAACTTGAAAAGGAACCAGAAATTAAATCCAAAACATCAGACAAAAGATAAACCTTTGCTTCTGTTCACAACACCGGGAAGGGTTATGAAACGGACGATAGGCGAATGTACTTACTCTTATTGATACTCTGACGCCAGCGAAATAATTACATAACCTAACTTATGAGCGGAATGAGCAACTTCGGACTAACCATTTGCTGTTTTCATTGAGGATTTATAATGTGCAATTCTCAAAATAGGGAAATTTGCTAAAGAAAGGGAGTTTCAGGAATTATAGCAAGCATTATAACAAATGGCTATTATATGTATAATAGAAATTCATCGCTAAGGATTTTACTATAGGAATTATTGAAAATCAGGAAGAAAGGTATTATCAGTGGTCAAGAATGATTTCAAGCATTACATATAGAATAGAGTTATAATATAAATACATTGCTAATGATTTTACTATAAAGATACATAGAAAATCAGGACGAAAGGGATTGTCAGTGGTCAAGAACAGGACTTTTATAATATAAACTCTCTCTATGATTTATTAATTCATAATTAAATGTCATTCACTTAATTCTTCATAAATTACGAGAGAAATTTAAAATTTAAATTCGAGAATATCAATATATTTACTAAAGAAAATATGTTTGTGCAAGCGTTGCTGACAGATCAAACACTGGTCGAATTTTTAAACACAGAAAATACATTTAGAAATAATCCTAGATTTTAATCCTGTAGTCATTTTACTCTTTATAGAATATCCCTCCAATTTATATCTCCCTCATCAACGATGTTAAAAGTGCAACAACAATATCAAATTAGTCAATAAATTTAGTTAATTAATAGGAAAGTAATTTCAAGGTAACTCGTTAAACTTCACAGAGCGGACCGGTCAGATCTGGGCGGCCAAACATTAGATGGATGGATTTTTTTTCAACGGAAACGACAAGGATTTTGAAAAAAAAAACACATAAAAAATTAGTCAAATAACGGTAAATATTCATGTGTAAAAGTGCGTCTACCAGAGAGTCTGATCATAATCTTATCAGAATATGTAAATGCTTGTACATCGAATATTGCAGTCAGATCTGGTCTGATGCTCCTACTATATATATATATATATATATATATATACACACACACACACACACACACACACACACACAGGGTGTCCATAAAGTTTGTATGCACTTTAAAAATTTCTAACTTTATTTGTATTTGCGATAGAAATAATTTGTAAAAAGGATTAGAAAGAAGTAAATCTATATTTTTTAAGGTTTTATTGAAATTTTATTTAAGTTTCCACATGTCCTCCATCATTACCAATACAAAGGGTAATACGATTTTGCAGTTCACGGAAAACATTTGCCAACTGATTTACAGTAATGCCTGAAATCACATTAGTTATTTTAGCTATACAGTGTAACCCGGATATAAGAGAGTTGTTGGGACCGGAGAAGAAGTCTCTTATATCCGGGTTTGGTTTATTTTGTTTAGGTAAGTATGGCTCTAATTTGGGACCAGAGAAAATCTCTTATATCCGGGTTTCTCTTATACCCGGGTTACACTGTACTTAAAACTAGGTGCATTAAACTTTATAACATTTTTTTACAGATTATAATTAAAACTTTATTTGTATTTGTCCTCTCTAATCAACAGCGTTTTCTCATTTCCTTTCGCTCTCAATAACCGCCTTAGTGACTTTAACTCCTTGCTTTGGATGAAATGACTAAAAAAAAAAGATTTAGAAGGATAAACTTTTGAGGATAGTTCATAAATTGAATTTAAATCTTGGTTAGAAAGCTGGGAACATTTTGAAAATTTAATTTTGGAAAGGGTTTATGCAGAAAATGAAGACACAGGACAATATCCGAGTAGGTTAAAACATCAGCTTGTGAATTTGGTGATATAATCATTTTGAGTTCAATCTCTGGGATGGGGGAGTCCAGACTTCGGGATAGTCGGAACCGGTCGAGCAATAACTGAGCAGTACTAAACAAGAACAAGACGAGATGCCTATAGACATGGATACCGGAACGAGAACATAGATTAAATAATGGCTTCAATACGAAATTCCTTAAAGTTACTCGGTATGGTAGACATCTGAAGAAGGCCGGGAGGTCGAAACGTTGTAATAATAAAATTAAAAAAAGAAAGAAAGAAAAGAAAAGGACATTGGTATGAGTAGAAATAAAACGAATTATTAAATAAAAATAAAATACTTACTAATTCAACTGTTTATTCTGCACAATGGAAATATTGAGTAAAGAGACAAGATTTACAAATTATGAAATCTTTAGCAGGGAAGAACTTTTAAAATCCACTCAACTGAGAAAGATTTAATAGCCGGTTCGGATTACTTTTGCGTTGTGTTGTAATTTGTGTCCGACATGCGGGAGATCCGTACAGAGAAAGTCTCTTACGAATCGTCTTGAAAAGCAGAGTCGATTCATAAGGACATCACTCGAATTCAGACGTCAGCAAACCCGTCGCCGAAGCGTAAGAACTTGTCTGCTTCTCGTATGTCGTATATTTCTCATATGCGGGTATTGTAATTGGAAAAGAGAAGACAAAAAATCTATACATTTTACTTATCTTCCTTCTCTCTCTCATCAAAAAGTACGTGTTCCCAGATGACGCGAAGTTAGAAAGAAAAGAAGAAAATTAAACGTACAAGTGAAATATAAATACGTCATTTATCACTGATGTGATGGCATCTTTCGTGACAGGTGGCATGTCTATTTAGAGCGTTAAGGATGAAACGGGACTCTCATTAACGCACCTTAACTTTTCTCTCTCTACAGTCATTATCTCGATCTACCTTCTCGGGCAAGCGTTTTCCGTTGACATCAAGTGGAAAGATTATATTGAATTAATTGCTAAGTCTACAGCTAGGGAAATTGGTTCACAGAGTCGAGCTAGACAATTTTTCTCTCCTAAATCTATCTTGCATATTTATAAGTCTACCATTCTTCCTAGCTTTGAATATTGCTGTCACATATGGTCTGGCGCTCCTGTTATATATCTAGAAATTCTTGATGAAATCCAAAGAAGAATCTGCAATGTTTTTGGTCCTGACCAGGCATCTCAGCCTCAATCACTTTTGCCCGCCGTCGTAACGTAGCTTCTGAGCCTTTTCTATAAATATTTCATGAGAATTGTTCCGATTAACTTTCTTCTATGGTACCTAGACTTTATAAATTTAAGTGCAGTACTAGATTGGCGGCAAGGTCTCATCATTTTACAGTTGAAATGGCTAGATGCAACCGTAAGTTCTATGCTAACAGTTTCTTCTATCACATTTTTCGCTTGTGGAACTCTTCTGGCTTCTTGCTTTCCAGACAAGAATGATCTTCAAAAATTTAAGTGTCAATCGTTATTATGTTTGTTATATCTGTGTTAGTAGCAGTCGTAGCACAGTTCTCATTGTTACGTTTAGTAAACAGGTTTGCAATGCCCCTATGTTCACCAGTTGTTCTCTATTTATACTTGTCTATCTCATTTACATACGATACTACAGTTATATTCTACCTTCTTCATTCTCGTTGGTTTATTGTCTTCTCTCCTTAATAATGTTTTCTTTTTCTCATATTCTCTTACACTCTTGTATTTCAGTATCTTTATTGCTTTGCTTCGGATAAAATAATAATAAAAAAAGCTATATCTAAACTTATCTATTAGGTGCATATGTTCCTAGTGTTATCTTTTGTACAATCTTTCAGAAATCTTAGAAGTGTCTTAGATATTAAATTAGTTCTTATTTGCTTGTAGAATGAGTAAACTGTATCGACATTTACAAGACAGGGAACAATTCGAAAATAGAAAAACAGACTCCACATGTAACAGGCAAGAATAAACGTTCAATGCGTTTACAGTAAATACATGTTTTTCGCTTTTCCTTCAGACCGAAGGACTTTACTGGGGGGGATGGAGGAAAGGACAAAAAAGGAAGGAAATGGGTTCAACAAGACAGAAGATGGTAATTGACGCTGAAAATAAATTTTTCAAGATTGCAGTTATCATCGAAGCAAGAAATCGGAAGGGAATTCCACTGGTGAGAAAAAGTAGAAGTGGAAGTTATATCTTGCCAGTTCAACAGTAAAACGGGTGAGAGACCTAATTGCCAATCTAGTAGCACGCTTAAATTCATATAGTCGAGGCACCAGGAAAAAAAAGCTCGTCAGAACAGTTGCCATGAAAATATTTGTAGAAAAGACACGGGGAAGTCACGTCACGTCGGTAAGAAATTAACTAAAGTTGAAATGCCTGGTTAGGGTCGATTATATGACAGAACCTTCTTTGAATTTTGTCAAGAATATCGAAATATACAGTAGGAACATCAGACCAGATATGGCAACAGTAATCAATGTATGAACGAATGATAGATTTGTAAGTGTGCAAGATGGATACTGAAGAGAAAAAAATTTCTGGCACGACACAGAGAACCAACTTTCTTTGGAGTAGACGAAGCAATTGATTCGGTGTAGTCGCAGAACTTTTTGTAGTTGAAAACGTAAAAACCAAGGCGGCGGTGTAGAAGATTGCTCTACTGGGAGTTTAGCATCAACCGTACTGATGTCAAGCAGAAAAGGTTCCCTCTGACGATTAAATGGTTTATAAACACTTTGCAGGTCATTTAAAGCCAGAAAATATTTTTAGACTAAGAATTTTTAGGGGGTGGAGATAATGATTCAGTAACACAAGTCTTACTAATTAACATAGCTGGTGGTAAAGAGGTGAATTCATACCTTTCCTAAGAGTATTTGTGCGTAAATGAACACAACAAACCCAACTAGAATTGAAACTCGCCTCTCAGATTAACACTTCCGAGCCATTATCCATTACACCACCCGCACACCCAAGCTTACAGCACCTGGTATTCCCAAGCGTTCATTCTAGATACTGACCACCCTGCTTAACTTTGGTGATTCAAGCCCTAATGTTCACCTTATCTAAATCCCAAAAGCCATTCAAGGTGGAAGGTTATTCCTTAGCAATAACCTCTTTTTTATTTATCGAACGAATAAATTAGTTTTTGAAGAACAGACAAACCATTAGTCGTCTTAGATACACCAAATAAATTTTATCTCTTGTCAAGTTGAACAATATGTTCACAGAAAACAATAACAATATACAGTATAAGTAAATTAAATTCCATATCAATTTGTGTGGTTTCAAATTTCGACACAATTCGAGTGTAGATAATAATTTAGTAAATTCACCACACCTAAATTTATTTATTTCACACTCAGGTGATATGTTAAAGTTTTTCCCAAATTCAAGATTAAATCTAATTTCATTAAAAAAAAAAAAAAAAAGAAAAGAAAATCGGGCTGGCAAACTTTGACCTTTGTGCCCGCAAAAAACGGTGATTCAAAAAGAAGGTTTTCCCCTTGACACCGCTATTATTTTAACTACCTTCACTCCTGGGCAATGTTTATATTTTTAAAAGTGATGATCAGAATTATAATAAAACCTAGACCGAGAATGAAAGTGAATTAATACATTTTTTTTTGTTCTTGAGAACTGACAACAAAAAATATTAAGTACTATTTATTTATTTATAAGATTGTTTATTTAGAAGAATAATTTTATATTTGCAACCTTCTAAAAACTAAGACAATTAAAACTAATGCAATGCAATATTTATCATTTGAGAATTTATATTACAAATTGGAAATAATCTCTTTACAGGGAAGAAAGGGCTGTGGCTCTACAGAAGGATGTTGAGAATGCCATGAATGAAGTTTTAAAGAAAATGGAAGCAAAAAGGACATTATCTGTCTATATATCTGAGATTAGGTATTATACACACTATTTACATAAATCGGACTATCATCCTCATCTTGCCATATTTATCACAACGTTTCGGCTGTTGTACGCTCCGGCCTTCTTCAGGTGGTTGGAATGTCGAACTGAACCCTTTATTTCCCTCACTGGGGTAGACTGTTCTAGTTCCACGTGCCATGTTTAATGGATGTCAATTATCTCCTGTTAATTCCCCTCTCCAAGTTCTCCACTGCCTTAACCAGGTATTGAACTCACACTCTTTGGGTCGTGTCACTAGATCTAACTAACGCCTTTATTCACTGTGCCATGTGTCCTTGGTTAAGGCAGTGGAGAACTTGGAGAGGGGGATTAACAGGAGATAACCGACATCTATTAGACATGGCACGTGGAATTAGAACAGTCTATCCCAGCGAGCGAAATAAAGGGTTCAGTTCGACATTCCAACCACCTGAAGAAGGCCGGAGCGTATAACGGCCGAAACATTGATAAATATGGCAACAAAGATGAGAATGATAGTCCGAACAATGTAAAAACGGACATTATATTTAATATCAGATAGAGAGTTAAAATTTCTAGGCTACATAATGAGAAAGGAGAGCTTGGAAAATTTGATACTCACAGGACAGATGGAAAGCAAGAGAGACAGAGGAAAACAAAGTATAACGTACCTAACGAGCTTGGATAAATGGATGACGGAACAAATTTTAAGATGTAACAAAATATAAAGTTTAATAAGAGTTACAAAGGACAGGAAATTGTGGAGAGCCATGATCACCAACGTCCTGAATGGATACGGCACATATATGTTCTATGTGCAGTTTCCTTTAACGTTAAGAAAAGTCACGAATCGTTAGAAAGTTAGTTTTCCGACCATGAAACTCTGGTTCAAATCTAACTATTGTGGATTTGTCAACTCGATCGTAAAGAGACGATTTTAGTCTGCGGCAACGTTGAGAAGGGCCTGAAAACCACACCGCAGATTGTCTCAAGGCATCTGTATAAACTCGGTAGAAGAAACTTTTACGTAAGTTGTCAATATTATCACGAAGAGCCTATTTATCTTGTTCAACTACTGATCACGCCAGAGTATACACTCTTCCCGAATCTGTAACCTAGGCCATCAGTGGTGACCGAGCAGGTGTCTACAACAGGGATTAGTTAACCACACTAGCTAACATGAAAATGGGCGCACAGCTATTATAATTAAAACGGTTTGAGATTCCATAATTTTCTTGTCTGCAATCGAACAGCTCGGGGTTGATTTTTTGCTCACTATTTACATTATTCGGACTATTGTCCTCATCTTTGTCGTCATATTACAACGTTTCGGCTGTTGTACGCTCCGGCCTTTTTCAGGTGGTTGGGATGTCGAACTGAACCCTTTATTTCGCTCACTTGGGTAGACTGTTCTAGTTCCACGTGCCATGTCTAATGGATATCAGTTATTTCCTGTTAATTCCCCTCTCTAAGTTCTCCACCGCCTTAACCAGGTATTGAACTCACACTCCTGTTACTGGATCTAACTAACGCCTTTATCCACTGTGCCATGTGTTCCAACCACCTGAAGAAGGCCGGAGCGTACAATAGCCGAAACGTTGTAATAGATATGGCGACAAAGATGAGGACAATAGTCCGAATAATGTAAATAGTGTACATAATACCTCATCTCAGAAATATAGACTGATTTTTTGGCTGTTAAGGCCACGAAATAAATAAGATGCGAAAGGTCGCCATCTTCGGCAAACAATGACAAGAGAAAATATAAAATACTTTATAAAAATGGAAACGAAATACGATACATGAATAGAAATGAAACAATATTGTTTACAGCCTAAACATAAATTTCATCACCCGTTATGAAGGGAAATTTAGAACAAGGTGACAAATATGGGGCACCTAGTTAGAATCAAATTCATTTGGGGTTGCCTGAAACTAAGTTACGCGAGAGAAATTCAGGAGACACGTATTCAAGCCTCTTCCTAATCTAAACCCTTTCTTTTTTATGATTAGAATTTTGCAAAGCTTCTGTGCCCCCCCCCCCCCGGCAGAAAGAATCAATTTTATTTCTTTATCCCTGTCCACCTCCCCGAATTTTAACCTTATTTAAAACGGAACCTTCTCAAAGGGTATGAGGGAGATCCAGCGAAGGTTACCCGGATCGACAGGTGCCCTGAAGAAGGCTGTAACCGACACGACACCACAAAAAAAATTGTGGCAAATATCAAATGGTGAAAGCGTCATTTCTGCTGTAAATAATGATTATTGTTTGTGTTTCAGTTTGTACGTGCGTTACGCTCTGCGTTTAACTCAGATAAGATAATGGACTATCACGTTTTAACAGCAATGAAAAGACAGAAGACGGCACTGTTTGGTTTTAGTGAGAAAAAGAAAGCTTATATCGAGGGAAGGAAAGGGAGAGAAGAGAGGGAGGGAAAGGGAGAGAAGAGAGGGAGGGAAAGCGAAAGGAAAGAGAGAGGGAAAGCGGAAGGAAAGAGGGAGGGAAAGAAAGAAGAATGAAAGGAAAGGAGAAACGATAATGCTCACATGTGTTTTACATCTCATCTGCTGCTGTGAAATGGAAAACCTTGTCAATTTTTAATTCATCATCTGCATCCATATTTACTGCTCTTGTAAACGAGCTCAGGAACAGGATGCATAAAATGCAAAGATGAAGCGCTAATAATAAAGAAAGAAAAATACTTCAAAGATGGAACGACTACGTCGAAGAACTCTTCCATGATGAAAGAGGAAAAAATATGAAAGGACCAGAAATATTAAAGTCTGAAATGGAATCAGCACCGGTGACCAAAAAGGAACAGAAACACAGCAGCAGCACCAAATGGAATTGTAACTGAGAGGGGCTGGGAGCTTGAGATGATGTTCGTATTGTCAAAATTACCGACCTGATAAATATACGACAGTGGTGAGACACCGGAAGACTTAAGTCAATTTTCATGGCGCTGCCTAAAAAGGTCAGAGATGCAGACGAATGCGAACTCCAATTAAAAAAATGGCAGAGCTACAATTGTGAAGCCATGACAAAAATGGCACTTAGAATCAGAAAAAAAACATGACAGTTGAAAATTCTATGGCATATTGAGGAAAGAGGGCTTGAGAAATTTGATATTCACAGGACTCAGAACTACAAATGACCGACAATTATGTAGAACGATGATCATTTGTGTCCTGAAGTGACACGGCACATAGAAGACATTTTGTTTAAATTGTTACACCCCAAAATTTAATAATGCAATAGAGGAATTTCTTCGGGTATTTTACAGTCAGAGAACTGGGAAGGAGCTAATTCAAATTAGCAAATTAATAAGGAAAATTCAAATAGGAAAAACCGTGAAATTTTCATGGCTATCTCCGAGTCTACATAATTTTATGGTTTCATCTTCAAAGGATAATTTACATGACTGAATTTTTTTTATCGAAGCTCAAGTTCGGTTAAGTCAATTTATCAATGCTAATTGACGTTTAAATTTAACTTCTTGAGACTTGCCATTCTTAGAACACCCACAAAGTGGACACTTAATAGTTTCACCTAACCCAGGTTTTATGACTGCGGAGACACGAAACTAAAGAAATAAGAACTCTAAAGTAGCAACCACTTGGGCAAAGTGAAATGGAATAAATAAATAAATAATCTTTTTTAAAAATTCGGTAACAAGTGCCACTTGCTCGGAAATTAAGTTCCAATTAGAAGCTTTAGTTAAAATTGCCAATTTCAAGCCATCTATTAATTTTATTATAGACAATACACTGAAGATGCTAAGTTTTTGCCGTAAAAGAAGTCTTACTTTATTTTTTGGTATTGAAGGCAAAATTTTTTTCAAGTTAACATTGGGTCATATCTCTGTGGCAGGAGGAGAATCTAATACCAGAAAATACATAAATATTTAGTTTTGAAGATTTCTTGATTTGAATTTTTATCAGAAGAAATTCGCAAATAATATAGCTGACTCAATTTTGTAAGACTACCATGGTATCTAGAAATAAAGACGAAGATCTTGTCCAAAGAACTTTTGAATATCATCAAGAGATAAAAACCAATCAATAATTTGAAATATTTCATAAAAACAGGAAACAGTTTGTGACATAGTGATTTGATTTGATTGTTTAACGGCATATCAACACCTTTGTGGGTCAATTAATGTCGTAATTTAATTTTCTTGGGAGCTTTGAAGTAATAAAAATATGTTATTCTGCTTTCACAATTGAATACATGGTAATATGATACTCAGCTTTTGTGCATATACATATTTGTGTGGACATAATTACTGGAGGGATTGATGTGTGTGTGTTTTATGGTGTAGTTTTGTTATTCTGCTTTCACAATTGAATACATGGTAGATGATGCTCAGCTTTTGTGAATATACATATTTGTGTGGAGATAATTACTGGAGGGATTGATGTGTGTGTGTTTTATGTTGTAGTTTTGTTATTCTGCTTTCACAATTGAATACATGGTACATGATACTCAGCTTTTGTGAATATACATATTTGTGTGGACATAATTACTAGAGGGAGTGATGTGTGTGTGTGTCTGTTTTATGCTGTAGTTTTGTTGAAGTTATATTTTGGAATACAGTCGGATTTCTTTAAGAAATTGTAGGATATTTTATGGATTAATATCAGAGTTCTTTCATGTTGGTTGTTTGGCGGCACATCAACACTTCTATGGGTTCTTTAATGCCGAAATCTAAATATTCTTAACACAATTTTATAGCCTCAAGTAAATCTATTTTGAACTCATTTGTATACCTTCAACTACAGATAAAAAGTGTTGTTGATCATTTTGCTATAAAATGTATTGCTGGTCATATATATATATATATATATATATATATATATATATATATATATATATATATATATATATAAAAAGGTGTTGCTGGTACTTTTACTATAAAAATGTATTTATTTTTTTTTACTATTATACTGTTTTGTTTTTATTTACCCATACCTGGGACACCAACAAATAATTTTATCGACAACACGATTATTCTGTTCCACGTTAATTAAAATGAGATTAAAACCTAAAATAAGATCAATGAGACTCTGCCACGTTGTATTTTTCTCTCAAAATGACCAAAGTCACAGAGTTGACTCATTATAAACAATTTTTTAGAATTTGAAGTAAATAATTAGGTCCAAATCAAGATCGAGTTTGCCACAGGAGTTCATCATTCATAGGCAGTACCTCAAACAGTTTGTCAAGCACTGTCAGTTTTAGTCTTCAGTCAGTTATGTGCTATACGTGATAAACGCTTGGGTAACAATGTCTCTTTCGATTCATGACTGACTAGGCAGAAGGTTTTCCCGCAGTAGGCTGCCGTTTCTTTCTGTGGTAGACTAGTTGCAGGCCAAGGCTATAAGATCCAGTCTGTCCTGCTATTTAACCCATAGACGGGGGAGAAGAGGTGGAGTGATATCTTTCCCAAGGTTATTTGCGCCCAAGTGACAGTAACGAACCAGACTGAAATCCGAATTCGGCTTTTCTTCATTCCAAAGTTCATTCTTAGTAAAAAAAAATCTTTTTAAATTTAAATCTATAAAATAAAATGTAAGAATGAAATGAACAGATTTCTGTGGATGTCAATGGTAATAGTGAACGAGAACAGTTTTGCTAACCCTTAGCCGTTTTATAAATTTAAAATATATTTTATAAATATGATTAAGAATATAAGTTTTGCAATCAATACCTCACAAGCACCGTAACCCATTTGGGTCGTAGGTATGCTATGCACTGCTGTCAAAGCAACAGAAGTGTGCACAGCACTTGACGGATCCCTTCCCTCTCCAGTTTTCCTTCTAGACTGGTTGCCACCTCAGATGAAAGCTTCAATCCTGTTAATTAACCATTAGTTGGGAGAAGAGATGAAGCCATAGTTTCTCCAACGTAACGAACACCACCAAAATTCGAAATCGTCTCGCCGATTTCTTTTCCTAGTTCGCGAACCGCTGTTACACAGATCCAGTATATTACAATATTTATTACAACGTTTCGGCCGTTGTACGCTCAGGCCTTCTTCAGATGGTTGGATTGTCGAACTGAACCCTTTATTTCGCTCACTGGGGGTAGACTGTTCTAGTTCCACGTGCCATGTTTAATGGATATCAATTAATTCCCCTCTCCAAGTTCTCCACGCCTTTATCCACTGTGCCATGTCTCTTCAAGTGGATAAAGGTCGAAACGTTGTAATAAATATGGCGACAAAGATGAAGACAATAGTCCGAATAATGTAAATAGTGTTCCCCTCCCTTGTAGCCCCTAATAAATTTTGCCTGTTATTTATCCTAAAATATATCCCGCCATCCATTTTACTCAAGCTCATTAAGTCGGATATGAGCTGCTTTCTTCTTTCCTTCAATCTGTCTTGTGAGTATCAAAATTTCCAATCCATCTTTCCTCATTATGTACCCTAGAAATCTCAACTGTTTCTTTCTGATGTTAAGCATAAGTTTCCATTTTGTTTCCATTTTCTTTAAGACTTCGTCTCGTCCTGGGCCTGACGATAAACTACATCCAGCAGCAAGGCCTCTGATTGGGAGGTTTTGAGAAGCATGGGACGACTTAACTGCTGTTGTTCCCAGGTTCACACCTACCCGAAGTAGTAGCATCTGTTAGGGTCCCAGCCTACGGGAAAATACTTACTGGGGTCAAAATACCATGAAAGTATAAAAATGGATTTTATAGTAAAAATACCAGCAATACATTTTACACTTTACAATACGTCGATGAAACCAGATCTACAAACTGATTTCTTGCAAAGAATACATCTGTTCATACGAACCTATCCTAGAAATCTTGTCGGTATTAAATAACCCATTGAGGTTGATATACCGTAAAACAAAATAAATCCAAGACTTCGTCGTTGCTCGCGTGTTCGGATCATGGTATCTTCATCATCCTTCTGTAGAACCACATTTATGCTGCTTCGAGTTTTCAGCTTTAAGAAATTAAAGTATTCGCTGCCTTCCAGGATTACAGATCTTGATACGCAACAAATAGGGCAGCACTTATTTCGATTAACCGTGTTACTTAGAACGATTACTTCGCTACTTTATTTAAATGTAAAAAAAAAAAATTGTCTGAGTCGGCAATAATGTGACAGATGGCTATAAAAATACATTATTGATTTGATAGTGTCACGTGACGATAATTGTAAGTAAAACGATGCATGAAATTAACCGTTTTAATTTTTCTGAATCTTGGTGTGATATTGATTTTTCCACTCATTTCTGGGTATCGTGTTTTGTTCTGGACATTACTCAACATCGCCCGCGATCGTTACACTACCGATATGCCATACAAGAGAGAAGCTTACATTCAAAATGACCAATTAAGTTCATGCCTTTCTCTAGGAAAGACAAAAATAAACCGAGGGAGACTACGATCAAAATTTTAACATTTCTTTCATTTTGATGACCTACAGTTTATGCCTTTTCTGCTGTGGCTAACAATTTGGTGCAGAACAATATAAAACGAAGACTATGTAGCGCCAATTGGCATTTGAAATTCAGGATTTTATTTAAAAAGTAAGCAGCTACCAATCAAGTCATCTTATACTTTTTTCATGTTTATAAGCAGTACTGGTATTTAGTAAGCTTAGTTCGGCACAAGGTCACGGATATATAGCACCCAATGAGGATCTAATTCCCTACTCAATAGTAATGTTAACCGACTCGTTAACTATTACACGACGCTGGGGCGTCTTTTTGAATACGATGTAATATGGAGCATCTCGTGAGAAATTAACTTACTACTTGGTAATAAGGAGCTACGAGATGAGCTTGTTAACCATCACCCTACGCTGAAGCGCCTCTGTTTATAAGCATGTTATATATAGAATTTACTTGGACAAAGCCAATATGGCACAAGGCTAAGTGGCAAAGCGTTCTTTCGACGCCAGTTCACAATTACATAGAGTTTTGTCAAAACCAAAATAAAAGAATTAGTGAAGTGCTTCTATAAGGATTGAACTCTTTAGAAACAGGTTGCAAGACATACTCGCTAATCACTGTACTACTGTGTTCTTTTCATTACGTTTACTCGAACCTAAGAGAAGACTTTCAGAAATCGAATAGTAACGCGACCTTTAAATGTACAGATGGTTTAAATTTGAAATAGACCTTCCTTAACATCTGGAAGTTAAAAGGTTAAAATAAGACAATAAACATCAGGCCACTGTCAAAATAAATAAATAAATGAGGTGGCGAGCGACGAAAACGATGATGATGATGATGATAAAAAAAAATGAAGCAGTGAATTTTCAAAGTCCACGTTGATAATTACCTGCCTGGACTCGTCGATAATGACGTCACAAACAGGCCGTCTGCTTTTTACAAACTTCTGAGTTAGTAACTCGCATTGTGACATGCAGTTTTGATTGACTAACATTCCTAACAAGAGTTCTTAAATATATATATATATATATATATATATATGTATGTATATATATAGTAAAAAGAAAGACAGTAGAAGGAACACGACCAATGGATCCTGATAATATTATTCAACATATTGGGGGGTTTGGCTGCTACCAAAAAGTACAATATTTCCTTTTTTCCATCCTATGGATTGAGACCGGAATTCAGGCCTTCCTGCCAGTGTTTATGTTGTACATTCCACCATACAGGTAACAATATATTTACTTATTATGTCTTGTTTTATATTTCTAGTATTTTTTAAACCGTTAAGAGTGAAACACTTTGTGAATTTTTAATGTTTTCAGGATTTTGTTTTTACACTCTCGTGACAACTTTTTAAAAGATCAGCGATTCTCGAAATGTTTAGAGTATCGACCCTTTCATGGAATCCTTGATCGATTCCAAGGCATATAAAAAAAATGATATCAATATTTTTTTTATTATTTAAAAAGGTAAAAATTCCCTTTACGACTTTCCTCGTTGATGTTTTTCGATTCATTTTAGCTTTACGTTTTATTATTCAGTATCTGTCTATATTTCTGAGATGAGGTATTATTGTAGTGGACCGTGCGGGGTGTGAATGTGAGAAGAGAAGATAAGTTATCTCTAGGTTAAGGCTTCCGCTGGCCGGTCCAGCTACATAAGAATGTTGGACTTTAATGAAGTCCAAAGAAGGCAAAGAAGACCGATATACATGTATGGAAATAAATATATATTAATAACAAATAGATTAATACACGAATTACAAATACATTGAAGACATGAATAAAATGTTACAGTGTTGTATGGAAAATTGTGTGAGTGTCCGTACGAACGCGTAAGCGTGTTCCCAGAATATGGGAAACGCTGCTTATGTGAGAGGATCACATAGTGGTGTAAGTGAAAAAGATAAATATTTTTTTTACCTCGCCTCACGCGCGAGGTTGCGGGCCCAGGAGAGGCAGTTGACCGCACGTGTACGAAGCCATGGAAAGAGAAAGAGGCGAAAGGTCAGCCAGTATTTATACTCCCGGGAGAGAGAGACCCCTGTTGAAGGGTTAAGGAAATGAGGAGGAGCTAACTGCGACATTATGTACACTATTTACATTGTTTGGACTATTGTCCTCATCTTTGTCGCCATATTTATTACAACGTTTCGGCCGTTGTACGATCCGGCCTTCTTCAGGTGGTTGAAATATCGAACTGAACCCTTTATTTCGCTCACTAGACTGTTCTAGTTCCACGTGTCATGTCTAATGGATGTCAGTTATCTCCTGTTAATTCACCTCTCCAAGTTCTCCACTGTCTTAACCAGGTATTGAACTCACAGTCTTTGGGTCCTGTCCCCGGATTTAACTAAAGCCTTTATCCACTGTGCCAGGTGTCCTTGAGGACAGTCTACCCCAGTAAGCTAAATAAAGGGTTCAGTTAGACATTCCAACCACCTGAAGAAGCCCGAACGTACAACGGCAAAGATGAGGACAATAGTCCGAATAATGTAAATAGTGTACATAAGACCTCATCTCAGAAATATAGACAGATACTGAAAGGTCGAAACTTTGTAATAAATATGGCGACAAAGATGAGGACAATAATTCGAATAATGTAAATAGTGTTTTATTATTCCTTTTTCAATTTCTATTTCTATATCAGACATTTGTTCGAATAAGAAAAAAATCGTAAATAAAATGGATAATAAAATCACCGGGTAGAAGATATGAGCAATGATGACGTTTTAGAGAAGATGGAAACAAAAAGGACACTTATACATCAGGAAGAGACAGTTGAAATTTGTAGGGCTTATGAAGAGGAAAGTGGGATTGGAAAATGTGACACTCACAGGGGAGATTGAAAGCAAGAGGGACGCAAGACCATAAATAAATGGATGACGGAAGAAGGTTTAGGAGAAATTAAAGACAAAATTTATAAGTTACAAGGGACAGAAAAGTGTGGAGAGCCATGATCGCCTAGGTCCTGAAGAGACACGGCACAGAGGAAAAAAGGGAAAGAAAAGAAAATTAAAATATATATTTTTGCTGAATTGGTTGACATTTTTAAGAGGAAGGAGGTTTTCTGATGAGCCACCGCAAGAATTATTGATTTTAGTGAATTTTCGCGATAAGTAACCAGAATTTATTTACCTACCCTTTTTTGTTCACCACAAGTATTTACCGAATGTCTTTATAGTGTGGCTTACCGCCATATCACGGTTCTCATACGATTACTGAAGTTAAGCAACGTCAAGTCTAGTCAGTATCAACATGGGTGACCACTTGGATATACCGGGTACTGTAAACGTGGATGTGCAGGTGGTGTAATAGATAATGGCTTGGAATTGATAAACAGATAGCAGAGTTCCAATTCCAGCTGCGTTCGTTATATTCACTTACGCGCAAATACCCTTGACAAAGCTATGACTTCACCTCTTATTCCCCAACTATGGGTTAATTAGTAAGACTTTTATCATTAAACGATTATTATCTAAAAGAAAAAAATTCTTAGAATCTCAAAATATTTTCTGGCTTTAAATAACCTGCAAAGGGTCGAGAAGCCGTCGAAAACGAATCAAAGAAATACTGATTAGCTACACAGGCATGCATTTTAGATTTGTTTACCTTCTCTTGAATTTCAATGTATAGAAAAAAAAGTGAGAGATCACTTTATATATTGACTGTAATATAGCATTGATCCCCTAATTTATACCCATTAAAATTATTTTGGGTATCAAATCTTGATTAGGTATGAATCCCACAGCTATGGGTTAATTAGTAAGACCTGCATCACCAAACAACTATTATCTAAAAAAAAAAAAAAAATTACAATCTAAAAATATTTCTGACTTTAAGACTGCAAAGAGTTGATAACCCATAAAAAATGAATCGGGGTCATTAAATTGGCATCGATATGGAGCACATTAGAGGTGCCCGAAATAAATTCTTCAAATATTTAATCTAAGACTAATTAGCATTTCACTGATTTGACACTGCATTATACACAGTCTTTTAGGCGCGGGCATCTAATGACATTTTGTTAATAGCAGTTTGGGTTACTAGCCGAATGGAAATGTTGTACTTTCATGGTAAATCCTATTACATGAAATCAATTTGATGTTTATATTTATGTAACGATTAATTATTAGAGTTTTTTTTCCAGCAAAATATAACACGAATTGTCACGAGACAAATTTGCAAACATTACGTCGAGTTTCGGTCTATATTTCTAAGATGAGGTACTGTAACTATTTACACTATTTACATTGTTCGGAATATTATCCTAATCTTTATTGCCATAATCACTCCTTCACCAACTGTCTATATTTCTAAGATGAGGTAGTGTAACTATTTACACTATTTACATTGTTCGGAATATTATCCTAATCTTTATTGCCATAATCACTCCTTCACCAACTGTCTATATTTCTAAGATGAGGTAGTGTAACTATTTACACTATTTACATTGTTCGGAATATTATCCTAATCTTTATTGCCATAATCACTCCTTCACCAACTGTCTATATTTCTAAGATGAGGTAGTGTAACTATTTACACTATTTACATTGTTCGGAATATTATCCTAATCTTTATTGCCATAATCACTCCTTCACCAACTGTCTATATTTCTAAGATGAGGTAGTGTAACTATTTACACTATTTACATTGTTCGGAATATTATCCTAATCTTTATTGCCATAATCACTCCTTCACCAACTGTCTATATTTCTAAGATGAGGTAGTGTAACTATTTACACTATTTACATTGTTCGAACTGCTGTCCTCATCTTTATTGTAATATTCACGATGTTTCGGCCGTTGTAAGCGCCTGCCTTCTTCAGGCGATATACATTGGAATTTCGAACCCTTTATTTAGTCCACGAGGGCAGATTGTTCTAGTTCCACGTGCCATACCTTTTCTGGATCTCTCCGTTTCAGTTAATTCCCTTATTTTGTTAGCACCCCCCCCCACACACACACACTTCAACCAGAGCAATAATTTGGGTGTGAATTGATATTTTTTGTCCCCCCCCCCCCGAGATAAGGGATAAGGTTTCAGTTTCATGACCGAGGCAAACAATACCAAAAATTCTGGGCATTTTTTTTTTAACGAGATGGAAAAAATAATTTAATCTCCTTGCTTTTTAGGTTTCTTTATGTGCCGTGTCCGTTCAGAGTGTAGGCGATCATGACTCCATACTTTCCTATTCTTCATAGCTCTTAATAAATTTTGTCTTTTTGTTATTTCTCCTAAATCCTGTTCCACCATCCATTTACTCAAGCTCACTAAGTAGGTTATGCGTTGTGTTCCTCTGTCCCTCTTGCCTTCAATCTGTCTTGTGAGTATCAGATTTTCCGAGCACTCTTTCCTCATTATGTTCTTAAAAATTTCAACCGTCTCTTTCTGATGTTAAGTTTCCGTTTTGTTTCCATTTTATCTAATACTTCGTCGTTGCTCAGAGATTCTGTTCATGGTATCCTCAGCATCCTTCTGTAGAACCACAAGTCTCTTCTTCATCTTTGTCCAGCATTCTCTGCCATATTAGAGGATAGATATCTCGTAAAAGTTCAGTACACTTTTCTATTTCTTAATGCTTTGCTTAGCTTTTAGAAGGTATCTTTCGCTATCCTAATGCATCTTCGGATTTCGCTTTCGCACTCTCCGACCTCTGTTGAAACATTTCACAGATATTTAAATTGTACTTGTTTGATTTTGCTTTTTATAGTCATTCATAATTGTACACCAGATCATATTTTATGCCGAAAATGATTTCACAATAAAACTGGTACTCGACCGCAGTCTAAACTAGCGAATCAATACGAACGATCCTTTCCTTAGCTGCATCGTATGCGTTTCGTCAGGGCTGCGTACAAATTGACATTAGCAAAAGGATATTGATGCGTTTTAGGACATGTTTAAAATTTATATGGGCAACATATCGTGTAAGTTTCAGTTTAATTTCACTCTTAGTAAAGATAACGACAGTTCTTGTTTTTGGAGGTTTCTGGTGGAGCTATGAAGAACAGGAAAATGTGGAGAGTCATGATCTCGCTAAAGGGACACCACACACAGAAACCTAAAAAGCAAGGAGATTAATTACTTTTTTTTTCCATCGCGCTAAAAAAAAAAAAAATAAATAAATAAAAAATACCCCCCCCCACAAAAAAAAAAACAACAAATAAAAAACAAATAAAAAAACAAAAAACAAAAAAAAAACAACAAACGCACAGCATTTTTTGGTATTTGTTTGTCTTTGTCATGAAACGGAATCTCGGGGGAAATGACAAAAAATATCTCAATTTCCACTGAAATTATAGCCCTGTGTATGTGTTGCTCTAATGTACGTCTTGCCCCGTGTATGTGTTGCTCTAATGTACGTCTTGCCCCGTGTATGTGTTGCTCTAATGTACGTCTTGCCCCGTGTATGTGTTGCTCTAATGTACGTCTTGCCCCGTGTATGTGTTGCTCTAATGTACGTCTTGCCCCGTGTATGTGTTGCTCTAATGTACGTCTTGCCCCGTGTATGTGTTGCTCTAATGTACGTCTTGCCCCGTGTATGTGTTGCTCTAATGTACGTCTTGCCCCGTGTATGTGTTGCTCTAATGTACGTCTTGCCCCGTGTATGTGTTGCTCTAATGTACGTCTTGCCCCGTGTATGTGTTGCTCTAATGTACGTCTTGCCCCGTGTATGTGTTGCTCTAATGTACGTCTTGCCCCGTGTATGTGTTGCTCTAATGTACGTCTTGCCCCGTGTATGTGTTGCTCTAATGTACGTCTTGCCCCGTGTATGTGTTGCTCTAATGTACGTCTTGCCCCGTGTATGTGTTGCTCTAATGTACGTCTTGCCCCGTGTATGTGTTGCTCTAATGTACGTCTTGCCCCGTGTATGTGTTGCTCTAATGTACGTCTTGCCCCGTGTATGTGTTGCTCTAATGTACGTCTTGCCCCGTGTATGTGTTGCTCTAATGTACGTCTTGCCCCGTGTATGTGTTGCTCTAATGTACGTCTTGCCCCGTGTATGTGTTGCTCTAATGTACGTCTTGCCCCGTGTATGTGTTGCTCTAATGTACGTCTTGCCCCGTGTATGTGTTGCTCTAATGTACGTCTTGCCCCGTGTATGTGTTGCTCTAATGTACGTCTTGCCCCGTGTATGTGTTGCTCTAATGTACGTCTTGCCCCGTGTATGTGTTGCTCTAATGTACGTCTTGCCCCGTGTATGTGTTGCTCTAATGTACGTGAGTGTGTGGGGGGAGCTAACAAAAGAAGGGAATTAACTGAAGAGATATCCAGAAAAGGCATGACACACAGAACTAGAACAATCTACCCCCCTGGACTAAATAAAGGGTTCAGTTCGAAATTATTCTTCTTTGCACCATGTCTCTTCAGGATGTGGGTGAGCATGGCTCTCCACAATTTCCTACCCTTTGTAGCTCTTATCAGTTTTTGTTTTTTCAGTATCTCTATTTCTGAGCTTGGTAGGCAGGGGTTATTCATTGCTTTCCTCTGTCCCTCTTGCTTTCAATATGTCCTGTGAGTGTCACATTTTCTAAGCCCTCTTTCCTCATTATGCACCTTAGAAATTTCAACTATTATAAGTGTTTCCATTTTCTCTAAAAATGTCTGCCCATGCGCTTAGTAAATTTTGTCTTTTCACTATCTCTCCTCATCCTTATTCTGCCAAAATTTTACACAATCTCGTTAAGCAGGGGTTATTCACTGCTTTCCTCTGTCCCTCTTGCTTTCAATATGTCCTGTGAGTGTCACATTTTCTAAGCCCTCTTTCCTCATTATGCACCTTAGAAATTTCAACTATTATAAGTGTTTCCATTTTCTCTAAAAATGTCTGCCCATGCGCTTAGTAAATTTTGTCTTTTCACTATCTCTCCTCATCCTTATTCTGCCAAAATTTTACACAATCTCGTTAAGCAGGGGTTATTCACTGCTTTCCTCTGTCCCTCTTGCTTTCAATATGTCCTGTGAGTGTCACATTTTCTAAGCCCTCTTTCCTCATTATGCACCTTAGAAATTTCAACTATTATAAGTGTTTCCATTTTCTCTAAAAATGTCTGCCCATGCGCTTAGTAAATTTTGTCTTTTCACTATCTCTCCTCGTCTCTGTTCTGGCAACCATTTACACAAGCTCGGATTTTTCTATGTGCCATGACCCTTCAGGACGTTGGCAATCACGGCACTCTGCAGTTTCTTGTCCTTTGTACTTAAAAAAAAATGTCTTTCTGCTTTCTAAAACCTTGTTCCACAATGCATTTGTTCAAGCTCGCTAGGTAGGAGTTATGCGTTGTTTTCCACAGAAAAGTCCCTCTTGGCTCCAATCTGTCATGTGAGTATCAAGTTTTCCAAATATTCTTTCCTCATCATGTGCCCTAGAAATGTCAACTGTCTCTTCCTCATGTTAAGTATGCGTCCTTTTCGTTTCCGTTTTATCTAAAGTGTACACACATAAAATGCAGGATCACTTGGTTTATTTCGAATTCAGGATATAGGCGATCGTGGCTCTCTACTACTTCCTATCCTTTGTAGCTCTGAGGAAAATTTATCTTATTCATTCGACTTCCTGTTCTTACACAAGCTCGCTAGGTAGGTTATTTGCTATTGCCCATCTTGCCTTCAATCTGCCGTGTGTGTGTCAAATTCTCCAAACGCTCTTTCTTCATTACGCTTCCTATATATTTATACTTTCTGATTCTAAGTATAAGCGTCTTTTTGGTTGCCAGTGTCCTTAAAACTTATATTTTCAATCCATAGTATTCTCACCATCCTTCTGTAGAACCACAGTTCTACTACCTCAAGTCCCTTCATCTGTCAGAAGATCATCCAACTGCCTTAGATGAAAATTAATATTCCGCAACAGTTCAGCACTCTTGTTTCTAACGAAATTTTCCTGAGACAATATTTTGCTTAGCTTCTGAAAGGCATTTTCGTTATTTCAATGCACCTTTGGATTTCGGTGCCACTTTTCTGTCCTTTGTTAAAACACATTTCAAATTTTTAAATTTTCATACTTGTTTGATTCTTCGGTTGTTCCTCTTGCTGACAACCCCCAGATATTAAATTTTCTTACAATTTGTGCTTAGTCCTTTCTTCTCGCTTTCCTTTATTACTTTCTGTAGGAGATTCTGCAGTTTTTTTTTGTCTGCTACCAGCATTGTGTCATCTCTTATGTTGTTGAAACTGTGTCCGCCAATAATAAATCCTGGTAGGACATCTAGTGCTCTTTGGATTGTCTCACTGCCAATGTTGAAAATTCCGACGAGAAGACGCACCCTTGTCTTACGCCCCTTTCTATTTATGTGTATTTATTGAATTCATTTTCTATCCATATGCAGAAGGTTTTCTTCCACTATAAGTTCTGGATTATTCTAATACAGGCGTTGGACAAAAAATATATTAAGAACTTTAACTAAAACTTCGTAATGGCAGGTTATATCTACTGTAAATACGTTTATTTATCTAATTTACTCTCTTTGTCTTATTTATTTTTAGAATTTAGTAAAATTTAAGCTAAATGCGTGACCCCCTCTCCGAGTTCGAAAATGGGCAAATTGTTGGAGCTCGAATGGCAGGAACCTCGATCACAAAGGTTGCTGAACTGTTTGGTTTTTCAAGAGCTACCATATCAAGAACTATGACGCAATTCGAGAAACAGGGTAAAACCTCTAGCAACCGAAGCAATTTGGGCCGGACTTGCAAACTTACTGACAGGGACCGACGTGCATTGAAACACAATGTGGAAAAAAAATCATCGAACTACTGCAGCCAAAGTGACTGCCGAGTTGAATAATCCTCTGAATAGTCCAGTTTCTACTAAAAACTGTTCGTCGTGAGCTCCATAAGGCTGCATAGCATGGAAGAGACGCCGTATGGAAACCGCTTCTCTCCACTCGCAACATTCAGAAGAGGTTGAAGTGGTGCAGAGATCACAATGGAAGCAAGTCATATTCTCAGACGAGTCCAATTTTTCTCTTTTCCCAACTTCAGGGTGAATTTATGTGTGGAGGCAGCCCAGAGATGTTTACAACCCTGACTGCCTTCTTCCAACAGTGAAGCATGGCGGTTGATCAGTGATAGTTTGGGCCGCCATATCATTGAAATGTCTCGGTCCAAAAGTTGCCCTGTATGGTAGAATCAACAGCAAAGATTACCTGAAAATTTTGGGAGATCATGTTCCACTTTATTCCTTGATGGTGACTTCATATTCCAAGACGATGCATACCGCTCAAGTGGTTAAGAATTGGTATGAAGAGCATGAAAGTGAGCTAGAACACATGGAATGGCCTCCCCAATCTCCAGATATCAATATTATTGAACATTTGTGGTGCATTTTGGAGCGATAAGTTAGGAGCCGCTATCCTCCACTGTCGTGTCTTAAAGAGCTGGAGAAGGTTTTAATGGAAGAATGGCTGAAAATTCCTCTGGATGAAGTCAGGAAGCTGTATGATTCCATTCCTAGACGTATTAAAGCTGTCTGTGAGGCGAAAGGAGGACCAACTCCATATTAAATAAATATTCTTTCAATTTAACAAGTGTTTCAATTATTTTGTCCAACCCCTGTATCTTTCACAAGCCAGCTAAATGTTTGAACTAATATTCAATCTGAATAGTGAATAAATAATGTTTTTATTTTAGATGTTAATATGAACTCATTCACCTTCTATAATTCTCAATCTTACCACTGAGCTCATTAATTCTTCTAGTTTCAACTTTAACTTGTAGCAGTTTTATTGTTTTCAAAATATCTTCGCATGAGCACAATTTTTTTTCTCATATAAATTACATTTATATTTTTAATTAAATTTTCTATAGGATTGATATCTGGAAATGGTGGAGAGGATTCCAATAATTTTGTTTCTTTGATAACTCTTTTTGGTCAAATGGACAACAGTCAGTGCTGCAGAATGTAAAGGAACCACATTTTGCGACTATACAATTCTTTAGCTTAAATATTCTTTAACACTAAAAGGTCTTGCAGGAACTTACATAAGTCTTCCCCTTTATCTGGACATCACCTTTGAATGGATTTATAATTTTACTGCCTACAATACAAACCGAAAATACTTGCCCACCTGTTGTCTTGCAAGTCATGTTGATTGATAAGTTTCCTAAAGGACTCGAATTCTAGCCCAGCAATCAGGTTCATCCAATGGAACTCTAAAATCATCACTAAAAATTATTGTTGAGGATTGATTTGTTTTTTTCGACTTATTAACCTTCTGTAGATTATTTAAAGCCAGAAAATGTTTTTAGGTTGTAAAATGACTTTTAGATGGTAGTTTACTGACAACTCGTACCAGTTAATCCATAACAGAGAAGAGAGGGTGGATTCATACTCTTCCCCGAGGGTATTTGTGTGAATATAACGAACCCGACTGGAACTGGAACTCGGCTCTCCCCGATTTCTAATTCCGTTATCAATGACACCACCCGCACATCTAAGCTTACAGCACTTGGTATTCTGAAGCGGTCACCCATCTAGGTACTGACCAGGCTCGACGTTGCTTAACGTCGGTGATCGTATGAGAACCATATTTCAACGTGATATGGCCGTAAGCCTGTTGTTGGGGGTTACTTTTTCATTAACTTCTTCGACAAAATTACAAATTTCTTTTTAGTGACATTTGCTTAAAAGGTCGTAGTTTGTTTATTGTCAAGTCTTCATCTCTTCTCAGTTTTTATAAAACAGAGAAAATGCCGAATGTAAAGAGCTTTTCTTCAAGTTTTTTCCTCAACTGATCTCTCCACTTTCCTGCTTATCAACGTTTCTTCTCAAATCTCTCTTCGCAACATTCAAGACAAACAACCTTTTTTATTCTATCTTTTAGAGGAATTACAAAAAGAAAACTGAACAATTTCCACCAATCAATAACGTTACAATATCTTCTCTTTTGAAGTTAATGTTACACTTTCTTACGAGACCTGCCAACCATCTTGGAAATTTAAAAATATACCAATATATATCTCCATCATGAAAAACCTTAGAGTTGCATAGGAAAAAAAACTTACACAACGAAGTTATTAATATTGATTTGATGGATGGCCCAGTGGATAAAGACATTGGTTAGATCCAGTGACTAGACCCAAAGAGCTGTGAGTTCAATACCAGGCCACAGCAGTGGTGAACCAAAACTTGAAGAGTTGAGTTAAAAGGGAAATAACTGAGACATCCAGAAGAGGCGTGGAACTAGAACAATATACCGTGGTGGACGAAATGAAGGGTTCAGTTCGAAATTCCAATCACCTGAAGAAGGCCGGAGATTACAACGGCCGAAACGTTATGAACATGGGAATGAAGATGTGGATAACAGTTCGAATGATGTAAATAATGCAAGTAATCATAACAACACATCTCAGAGACATAGACAGAGAGAGAGAGACAGACAGAGAGAGAGACAGATAGAGAGAGAGACATAGAGAGACATAGACAGAGAGAGACATAGACAGAGAGAGAGAGAGAGACAGAGAGAGAGAGAGACAGAGAGAGAGAGACATAGACAGACTTAGAGAGAGAGAGAGAGAGAGACATAGAGAGAGACATAGACAGAGAGACATAGACAGAGAGACAGAGAGAGATAGACAGACAGACAGATAGAGAGACATAGATAGAGAGAGAGAGACATAGACAGATAGAGACAAAGGCCGGAGCGTACAACGGCCGAAATGTTGTGAATATGGCAATGAAGATGAGGATAACAGTCCGAATAATGTAAATAATGCAAGTAATCATAATACCTCATCTCAGAGATATAGACAGATAATATAATTTTATTGTTCAGTCTTCCAATTTATCAAAGATCCTCTTTCATAAGAGTCGATTGAAAAGCTGGTCGATTAAGAAGACTTACAATACCTTTTGCTTTTCTTAATAGTTTCAAAACATTTCTCCGCTTCGTTAATTTTAACCAGAAACATATTCTGAAGATTTCTCCGACATCGTTTTATTAATATTGCTAGTTTGCTTAGCGGCACATCAACTCCTTATGGGTCATTCAGTTTTCTTCGGAGCATCAGTAATTTCTCTTACAAAAATGTATTGCTGGTAACTTTTTATACCATACATGTTTTATACTTTCATCTTGTTTAATAGGAGTTAATTATTTGCCCATGGCTGAGACCTTAATAGTTTATACCACCCCGGGTCAGTGTAGACCCGAGAACAGGAATTAAGAGATGGTTCCATGCTCCTCAAAACCTCCCGATCAGATGGCCTTGCTGCAAGATGTGGTTTATCGTCATACCCAGGATGCCTCATTTTATTATTAAAACAATGACTTGCAAAATAAAATAAAAAAAATCTCGGTGTCTGCCTCCGGGAATCGTCTAGAAGGTATTCTCTCTACCATGAGTAATCAAATTGTATTAGAAGTCGTGGAAATTAAACACCGATTCTTTATTTAATCAATTTATTTAGAGGGAGAGAAAAAATGATGGCGTCTGCGTAATAGTAAACAAGTAAATTAACATCAAAGAAATAGTAGTCATTGATCTGGAGGAGATTCTCATAATTTCTGTTAAAAGATAAAAATGGTGAACGGCTTGCAAATGTGGGATAAAAACAAGTCGAGCAATCGGTGGGAATTTCCAAGTTTACATTCCCGCTCATTTGCGTGTGGCTTTTTCTGGTTCATCAAACCAAATAAGTCTTTCTCAAGTAGATTCTCATCGACTTTAATCACAATGGCTTAGTCGAAGCCAACTCAAGACAATGACACAAGGCAGAGTTATAAAGAAACTATGTTAAAGAAAAATAAAACATTTTACGTTTGACACAGACGCAACACGTCTTGAAACCAGATTTCTATTGTCAGCAATTATTCGCTAAGCAGCGAGGCAAGATGGCTGCAAGTGCTATTAAAAAGGCTTTTTGGAGGAATTAAGCCAAACAAATTCTGTTCCTATTGTGCAAAAGAATTTCAGAATACATTACACGGGGAAAAGGAAAGGAAAACTCACCGCCAAGAAAATCCACCTCATTGAGATAGAGAAAGATGCTCCCCAAAAGCTAAGCAAAGTATTAAGAAACAGGAAAATTTAATTAGAAACAACGAAAAGAGCGCTGAAATTTTATGTAATATCGGTCTTCTTATATGGTAGTGAATACTTATCACAGATTAGGAAGATACTCAAGGCGATAGAAATATGGTTCTACAGGAGGATGCTGAGAATACCATGGACAGGTCGTCCTGGGTATGACGATAAACAACATCCGCGTCCTGCGTAAGGCGATAAACTACGTCCAACAGCAAAGCCTCTGATAATACGTGGAACCACCTCCTAATTGCTAGGGTTCCTGGGTCAATTCTGACCCGGGGTGGTAGCACCTGTTATGGTCCCAGCTATGAGCAAATAGTTAACCCCCAAACTGGAGTCAAAAACACTATGAAAGTGTAAAAAATTGGTTTTAATACCCGAAATACTTTGTAAAAATAATATTACCAACAATACACTTGAAAAATATATTACCAGCGATACATATGTGAAGAAAAATTATTAACAGAAATAGATTTTTGAAAAAAATATCACCAACAATAAAAATTCTGTCGACATTAAATAACCCATTGAGGTTGACATGCCGTAAACCAAACCAAACCAAAGCATGGACAGAATACGTGAGCAAGGATGAAGTTTTAGAGAAAATGGCAAAAAAAGAGGCTTATATTTAGAATCAGAAAAAGAGTTGAAATTTCTAGGATATATAATGAGGTAAGATGGTTTGAAAATCTGATACTCACAGGACAGATTGAAGATAAGAGCGACAGAGGAAAACAATGTATAATCTACCTAATGAGTAAATGTAAATGGTTGCCAGAACAGAGACGAGGAGAGATAGTGGAAAGACAAAATTTACTAAGCGCATGAACAGACATTTTTAGAGAAAATGGAAACACTTATAATAGTTGAAATTTCTAAGGTACATAATGAGGAAAGAGGGCTTAGAAAATGTGACACTCACAGGACATATTGAAGGCAAGAGGGACAGAGGAAAGCAGTGAATAACTCCTGCCCATTAAGCTTGCGCAAATGGTTGACAGAACAGGGACAAGGAGAGATAGTGAAAAGACATAAGAGATAGAAAGGATGAGAAATTGTGAAGAGCCATGACCGTCCACGTCCTGAAGAGAAACGGCACATAGATGAATCGCCAAGAATATGTGCACAGCAGTAGTAATTCCAAAAATCTTTAAACCATACGCGTGTCCAAAAATTCCGGACTTAAAACATTTCACTCTGTGCTTCAATTCTGTCAAATGGTTAATAATTAATATTTCATGTTTTTTTTAAACTGATTATATATGTACTTTTTCGTTTGTTCTTGTTTATTAACTAACCTATATATATATATATATATATATATGACAATTATTTTAAGACATTTTTTTTTGTTTATACATTCTTTTATAGATGAAAATATTTAAGTAAATGCTCTGTTTATAATAAACAGTATTAATAACATTTACCGGCCTGAATGTCCGATAAATTTTCATAGAAAATATTCGTCCTCCGACAGGAATCGAACCTGTATCCTATACGGAACTGTCATATAGCCTGACGTGCCTTTTTCTATGAAAATTTCTCGGACATACAGGTCGGTAAATGTTAATACTGTTTATTATAAACAGAGCATTTACTTAAATATTTGTATCTATAAAAAGAATGTATAAACAAAATGTCTCATATATATATATGTGTGTGTGTGTGTGTGTGTGTGTGTGTGTGTGTGTGTGTGCAGGAAAATAGGAAAGAACACGTTAGGTAAATAATCCGGAGTTCCTTAGTATTTTTGCTTTGATTTTTAAAAAGACAGTGCTCCATACAGAAGCAGAGCTTATATTATTTTTTTTTTAAATATGATTCCTTCGCTACATAAGAGTTCTCATGTTTCAAAAGCGAGAGCCAAGACCCCTAAAAATTATATTAGGGGTCTCGGCTCTTATTTCTGCCGATCCATTCTTCAGCCGTCATCAGTTGTAATTTGTGAGATAAAAGAAAAGGAATGTTCCTCCCAGGGAAATAAAATACAGAAAAAAAAAAAAGCAATAATGCACCATATTTTGAGGGGGGAAGCAAAGATTATCCTCTCGGGAAATGAGGCCAAAATAATCGATAGAGTGCACAGTCAGCTAAGTGTTTAAAACGAGCTAATACTGATTTCAAGGTTTTCAATGTGTCAACACCACAACAAGTCATGGAACCTACAAAGACAAGTTCCAGAAAAAGTAAGCAAATTAAAGAACGGAAGTGGATCTGAAATGCTACTAAGTCAAGTACGTTGGTGAACTCTCCAGAAAGAGGAGGGGGGATACTAATACTAATAAAAAATAAAATATTTATAAAAAAGTATTAATTTCAAAATTGGGGCGGGCGGTGTAAAGTAAATAATAAACCTTTGGTGACTATATGAACTAGTCCATAACTAAAAATAAAGAGCTCCAGGTAAGAGAAAGAAGCAGTTTGGAGTCAGACTAAGTAATACATGCATCACGGCAAGTTGCTGAAACATTATTTATACAAGTGCTATGAAGCATATTATATCACATTTTGAAAATTAACAAGTCCAGTTGACATATTAAAGAGTTATTTTTTTAAATCTATTTCATTGCCATTTTAGTTTTCTCCTGAAAGAAAGAAGGTTCTTTTCATTATACAAAATATACATGAGGGCTGTTGAATGGATTAGGTAAAATCTGTTAACAGCGGCAAATATGCAAAGAAGTGGTTTAAATATTCCAAATTGATAGATATGTTAATAATGCTTCTCAAGATTAGAGACTATGTAGACAATATTTGTAATAAGATGCAATTTCTTTTAATCACAAACAACAAATTGAAGCAAATTATAGTAACATTATAAAATAAATCTTGACATTTGCAACAAGAAAATAATTTTCATTTATGTATTTTTTAGTAAACCAATATTTTAAATTTATAAAAATGATTACAAAAGATATTTTCAAAAATTTATTAAACAAAAACTAAAGATATAAAAAACATTTTGTGCAACATAGTATGAGAGTTACCAGTTACCCTCGAAGAAATAAAAGAAACAGTGGAAAATGACATCATTATTGTGAAAATTATGAAAGCAATTGAAAGAAAATAACAAAGAACAAAATTCAGATTAAAATGCTTACTCGCTATGCAACGGTGTAGTAATGTTCGGGCAAAGGGTTGTAATACCTAGTATGTTACAGAAGCACATATTGAAGGACTTTCATAGTGGACACCCTGGTATTTCAAGAATGAAATATGAATAAATAATACACCTTTGGTGACTATATGAACTAGTCCATAACTAAAAATAAAGAGCTCCAGGTAAGAGAAAGAAGCAGTTTGGAGTCAGACTAAGTAATACATGCATCACGGCAAGTTGCTGAAACATTATTTATATAAGTGCTATGAAGCATATTATATCACATTTTGAAAATTAACAAGTCCAGGTGACATATTAAAGAGTTATTTTTTTTTATCTATTTCATTGCCATTTTAGTTTTCCCCTGAAATTAAAGAATTATTTCTCTGTCATCGAACTAATACATATTCCAAAAATCTTATAAACAGAATTATGATAAAACAATTCCTTTTGCATGCATTTTAATGAATCCATTGTACATTGAATAAGAACATTCCTTTAGGTCTGATTTGTTTTGTGGAATGGAGGGCAAATATGACCAAACAATATTGTCGTCTGTTAAACAAATAAAATTACTTACATGCACTAACAACTGGCATTATCAACAAATATTTTCACAGCACTTACATATCCCGTTTGTATATTGTGTTAAAACTATAAATAATTATTTCTGTCATCGAACTAATTCATAGTCCAAACATCTTACATTCATTATAAACAGAAATATTTATAAACAATTCCTTTTAGAAATGACTGGTTTTCGCTTTCAAGTCAAAAAACAAATAGAAAATTCTATTTTCAAATAACGTTTTGTTATCTTCCGAACTATTTCGACTACCATTCTCACCATTTAAGTTTCGGTCACTACATCATTTTCCCTTCGTCTTCCATTTGTAAGGAGGATTTCTAATCAGATTTTACCAAGAATTGTTACTTTGTAGAAGACTCCCGAGAGTATGCTTCCCCAATAACTACGAACTTAACAATTCAATCTAGGGTTAAGTGTTATCTATCCTACATATCCTCATATTATGCACTTCTTACTCCCTTACTTTTACGCCATTACAACAACCTCACTCGGTAACCCTCTACCTTGAATGGGTCAACCAGGTATTGAACTCACACTATTTGGGTCCTGTCACTGGATCTAACTAACGCCTTTATCCACTGTGACATGTGTCCTTGATTAAGGCAGTGGAGAACTTGTAGAGAGGAATTAACAGGAGACAACTGACATCCATTAGACATGGCATGTGGAACTAGAACAGTCTACCCACAGCGAGGGAAATAAAGTGTTCAGTTCGACATTCCAACCACCTGAAGAAGGCCGGAGCGTACAACGGCCGAAACGTTGTGATAAATATGGCAAAAAAAAGATTCCTTTTGTGTTAGCCAACCGCTAAAGTTTTAGGCTACATAAAAGCGGGCAGTTTTTCTGTAAAAGTCTGGCAGAGCGCCGTATAACGAGATCGTCGTGCGTTACCAAAGATTTCTGTCCGTGTTACGCAGAGTCGTTTGAAACTGTTTCCGGTGTCACAGCTGCGTTCGTCCCCTACGTGTAATGTTCCCGCGTGGAAGCCTTGCTTATGTCCTGCTCATCGTGGTCTGGTGTTTGGCTCCTTTAGCGTTTGATTCCGGTGCTGCTGAAATTTCCGCCCCTCTTCGTTGCCAGATACCCAACGAAAAATCCTCCAATTTGCCATACGTTTTGACTTGAAGTTTTCTCTCATTTTTCTTTATCATATTAACCTTTTATAGATTCTTTGTTAGAAAATTAAACAGCACTATTATTACAACGAAGTAGCCAAAATGACTTCATGGAACAAAGTAAGAAATTAAAAAATTGTAGAAAGCTAATGCAAATATTGTAGGGGCCAGTAACACTTTTAGATCAAGATAACCTCCATTAATAACTAACGTCGAGGTATGCAACGGGAGTCCCTTTCTGAAAGGGGGTCAAATTAATATTTAAGGTGGTGAAAAATATCCTGTTAACTTTGAAGACGTTAAGATAATTAGGAAAATCAAATAGAAAAATCCATATACAAATGGACATTTACAAATAAAGTTCAGTTTTAATTCGGGTTTTATGTCGAAAGAGTTCTGTATATATGTGTGCGGGACAGAAAGTTGACACGAGAGAGATGGTTTGTTCATGTACATGTGGTGAGAAAGAATAAAAGCAAAACAGTCAATTAGGGGCCAGCATATGGTTCTACAGTCAGCTGTCAATATACCTCATAACACCGAGCGCTTAGCCCTGGCGCGGGTAAAATGGGGATCAACGTGTTTTAGTGGACTCGGCAGTTTTCAATCTGCTAGTCTGAATCTTCTTCAAGAAGCGAGAGCAAGATCTAAAAGGTCAGCCAATCTAACAGTGATCTCATCCCACACTCCTCACTCTTGCTCCATATGCGGCCTCCTTTGTAAATCACCAGCGGGTCTTAAGATTATCGCATGAAATTTCATAAATGAATCAATTAGTTAAGTTGTCAGATCCTCATATATCGAAACCGACGGGAGAGTCCATTATATATATATATATATATATATATATATATATATATTTAGGTTTCGGTGGAAGTAATGGATAACGCAGATTGAGAAATCGGAGAGGCCAAGTTCGAAATCGAGTAGAGTTCGTTACATTCACTTACGTGCAAATACACTTGGGGGGGGGGGGATATGAATCAGTCACTTCTCCTCTCAGCTATGGTTATATAACAGGACAGAATGGGTTCTATAGCTTTGGGTGGCAACGGGTCTATGAGAAGGACAACTCTGACTCCAAAACCTGCGGGGGATCGTTTGAAAATCTTGTGGCACTCTACACCAGTTCGTTGTATTCAGCTCCTCCCAAAATGTGTGATTGGTTCTGGACCTCACAACTAGAATCACATCACATGTACCGGTAGTCTGGCTGTTTACTTCAAAGAATTGGGCGAAGAAACAACGGGAGAGCCATTATATATATATATATATATATATATATATATATATATATATATATATATATATATATATATAGTGTGTGTGTGTGTGTGTTGAACAAACAAAACTGCATTTTTTTTTTCCTTAAGATAACCTTTTCAGCCAACACATCAAAAGAATCGTTGGCAACCCAAATAGAATATTAACCCTAGAACACTAACCATGGGTATATAGTACCCAGCGCAAATTTTCCAATTTTTAATTACAATTTTCAGTACCTGATTTTCTTACCTAAATAATGTTTTTCAGTTCCTATTAATGTTAACTCAAAGTACAAAGTTTGAAGTGCCTGCATGTAAAATATTTCAAATAAAGATTTATATTTAATTTTTTTTTTTTCAAAGTCGGGTATGATATACCCATGATTAGTAGTGGTGTAACTTTAATGGTTAGCGTTCTAGGGTTAACGAAATTCGCAAAATGACAAGCAGCCTAAGAGGAAACTAGGAACTCAGACTGAAATGAGATTATATATATATATATATATATATATATATATATATATATATATATATATATATATATATATATATATAAGTGAACATAGAAGTCAACACTTAGATGCGACAGTCTGTTTCATGCTAGTGCAATCGTCAGGAGTTGCCTGACGATTGCACTAGCATGAAACAGACTGTCGCCTCTAAGTGTTGACTTCTATGTTCACTTTTATATTTACACACGCTCTATCTCTGATATTGAGCGCTTTATCCCATAAATATAGCACACTTTAAGACTATATTTCTTTTTATATATATATATATATATGGATGGTGTAATGGTTAGAAAGCTTGTCTCGCTAGAACAATTATGACTGAGTAGTGAGTTCGATCCTCACTGAGTGTCCCATACTTTCGGCCTTGTGCCACATCTAAGCTACGCTTGGAAAAATCACTATTTGGCCACCACGACGTGGTGTAATGGTTATCAAGTTTCTCTCGCTAAAACAATTACGACTGAGTAGTGAGGTCGATCCTCACAGGGCGCCCCTTATTTTCGGCCTTGTGTCACATCTAAGCTACGCTTGGAAAATCACTATATAAGTCGTTTTTCATTGACAGCTGTTTATGGAATCTGTGATACTAAGATAGGATTTATCAAATCTGTCAAAACCTTTCACCTCAATCATTAAATAAGAAGTGACACGGCAAATTCTGGCAGTTAAAGATAAACTGAAACAATGACCACAATTGACCTTTCGCCTTTGAACGCTATATATTCGGGTAAGTTTTAGGTTTGTATTATCGTGACAAACTTCGTGACTAACTTTACTCTATTGGTTTTCTTCATTCACAAATCATTTCTGTCAGTTGTGAAAGTCCTTATAAACACCGATTAATATTACAATTTTGGGGAGGGGCAAAGTTTAACAATGCTGTGTCAACAAAAAAACAACACTTTCTTTTTACACAGCTATTTGTTTATATTTCCGAGATGAGGTATTATGTACACTATTTACATTATTCGGACTATTGTCCTCATCTTTGTCGCCATATTTATTACAACGTTTCGGCCGTTGTACACTCCGGCCATCTTCAGGTGGTTGGAATGTCGAGGACACATGCCACAGTGGAATAAGGCATTGGTTAGATCCAGTGACAGGACCCAAAGAGTGTGAGTTCAATACCCGGTTAAGGCAGTGGAGAACTTTCAGAGGGAAATTAACAGGAGATAACTGACATCCGTTAAACATGGCACGTGGAACTAGAACAGTCTATCCCATTGAGCGAAATAAAGTGTCCAGTTCGACATTCCAACCACCTGAAGAAGGCCGGAGCGTACCACGGCCGAAGCATTGTAATAAACATGGCGACATAGATGAAGACAATAGTCCGAATAATATAAATAGTACACCGCTATTATTGTATACATCCCCGGCAATGTTTATTGTTTTAAAAAGAAAAGTTATATTTTGATTTTAATGAAACCCAAACATATAAATGGATTTATACATTTTCTTTGAGCATGAAAACTGTAACAGAGAATTGGGAGGCGCCCGAGAAAACACTCCGAGTTAGATGTATGTGGTGCTGGACGCACCAAAAGTTGCGTCACCTTCCACAACAGACTGTTGAGAGAAGACCTTCTACTTAGACTAGGTCGCGCTGACTATTTGGACTTTTCTTCCTCTGTCGAAAAGATTCTAAGATACATATTCATGGCCTTGCTGTTTACATCCGGGAAAATCTTCCAATGACAAGGGATGCGTCTCTTGAGTACCCGGATAACTCTTTCATGTGCTTTCGATTTTCTTCATGGCACACTTATCCCTTTTTCTTTTATCGCCCCCCTTCTTCTCAGGACTCCAACATCTGACAATATAGATATGGATCCCTATCTACTTTTAACTGCGAACATTTCTGCTTTTGGGGAATTTAATGCTCATCATATCAAGAGACTTAACCATTCTAGTGTTACCAATGTTGCCAGCATTCAGACTTCAGTTTTTCAGATCAGCATGCTTCTTTACAGGACTTGCTCCTTACCTCCTCTCCTAGCTCTAGTTGAGCATCGCAAGTCTCTTCTCATGGCAATTCGGATGAAGCTGTAGTATATGTTGATATTTCATTTTACTCGTCTACTAGACATGAACCTCCGATTCACAAGACTTCTTTCTGTTTTCAACGCGCTGATTGGGATTCATTTCGTGACTTTCTTCGCGACGCCCCTTCGAGTGAAACTTTTTTTTAACTTTCTATTGAAAATTTTACCACCGAGGTTTCTTCTTGGATAAAAGCCGATATCAATGCTTTTGCACCTTTTCAGAAATACCAGGTAAGACGGCATTCGTCTCCTTGGTTCGCACCTGTCTGTTCCGCCGCTATAACCCACAGGAATTAATTTATCCGCCTGTAGCAGCGTGATAGTTCTGAACACAACAGACGCCTCTTTGTGCCTGCTCGTCGAAATAATTGTAAACGAATCCCAAAAGAGGTTAAATTTTTGTTCGCTGACATAATAAGGCACCGTATATGCTCTTATTTCTGCCGATCCATTCTTCAGCCGTCATCAGTTGTAATTTGTGAGATAAAAGAAAAGGAATGTTCCTCCCAAGGAAATAAAATACAGAAAAAAAAAAAGCAATAATGCACCATATTTTGAGGGGGGAAGGAAAGATTATCCTCTCGGGAAATGAGGTCAAAATAATCGATAGAGTGCACAGTCAGCTAAGTGTTTAAAACGAGCTAATACTGATTTCAAGGTTTTCAATGTGTCAACACCACAACAAGTCATGGAACCTACAAAGACAAGTTCTAGAAAAAGTAAGCAAATTAAAGAACGGAAGTGGATCTGAAATGCTACTAAGTCAAGTACGTTGGTGAACTCTCCAGAAAGAGGAGGGGGGATACTAATACTAATAAAAAATAAAATATTTATAAAAAGTATTAATTTCAAAATTGGGGCGGGGGGTGTAAAGTAAATAATAAACCTTTGGTGACTATATGAACTAGTCCATAACTAAAAATAAAGAGCTCCAGGTAAGAGAAAGAAGCAGTTTGGAGTCAGACTAAGTAATACATGCATCACGGCAAGTTGCTGAAACATTATTTAAGGCACCGTATATGCTATAACAAGTTTGGTTCTTGCGGGTGTGCAATAGTGAGTTATAAAAAAAAAGAGTAAGACTTCTATCCCTTCTGTCTTCACGAAATTTCATGTGTTTCTGCTGGTAAAGTAGAATGTTTTGCTTGTAAATTCTTTTCAAATTCGACTCTTAACTCGTTTGGATGATCTATGCCTGACTTTCCACTTAGGACTGAGTCTCTATTGAGTGATATGCATAGAACGCCATCCATGGTTTCTGCTATCATTTCTAAAATGGATCCTCACAAAACATGTGAACTTGATGGCATCCCTAAAATAGTTCTTAAGAAATGTGCCCCTGAACTATCTCCTGTTCTCTCGAAACTCTACAATAAATGCCTTGCTGCTTCTTGCTTTCCTGCCTGTTGGAAATCCTCTTCTGCAGTTCCAGTCTTTAAGAACTCAGGCGAACCATCTGAACCTTCTGATTATCGAACTATTAGCCTTCTACCTGCTTTTGGCAAACTACTAGAATCTCTAATCAACTCTGAATTGGTTAAGCATCTCACCTCGCAGGGTCTTCATTCAGATGAGAGATATGGCTTTCGGTTCTCCAGGTCGACTGCTGAGATATTACCTATTATTGCTGAAAGTGTCTATCAAGCTTTATTTAAGAATGGATATCTCGAAGATATTTGACAGTTTTCTTCACAAGTTGAAAGATTAATGGTATTTCCGGATGAATTTTGATTGGATTCAATCTTTCTTATTGAATCACTTAATGAACGTGATTTTCAACGACCACTCTTCGAGATGTTTCTGCATTAAGGCGGGTGTCCCCAGGGCTCTATCCTTGAACCTCTGTTACTCCTTATCAGTGACCTTCCAGATGTCCTAATTTCTCAACTAGATATCTATGCCGATGACAAGTATTTATTATTGTCTTAATGATAAGTCTGATGGGTTCGATAAATTCAAGTTTGATAGCTTTAACGCCTCAAAAACGAAAGTTCTTTCTTTAATAATCTGAGAGAACCCTTTTTACCTTTAGCTAAAGCTAACTTCTAAAAGGGTGAATCAATGCGCCTTCTTGGACTAACGTTTTCCGTTGGCATCAAGTCGAAAGATTATATTGAATCAATTGTTAAGTCTGCTGCTAGAAAAGTTGGTGTACGGTGTCGTGCTAAACAATTTTACACGGTAGAATCTATCTTACGTATTTATATGTCTACCATTCGTTGTTGCTTTGAATATTGCTGCAACATCTGGTCTGGTAGCCCTACTACATATTTAGATATTCTTCGAAAAATTCAAAGAAAAAAAAACAGCAAGGTTATCGGTCCTAACATCTTAGCCCCAATCCATTTCCCACTACCATAATATTGCTTCCCTGTCACTTTTCTATAAATATTCCCAGGGAGGGTAATTATTCTGATGAGCTTTCCTCTTCAATATCTCAACTTCCTGAATGTAAACGTAATAGAGTGATAATTCGGTCTCATTTTACTGTTGGAATTATGTGATGTAACCGATGTTGTTCTATGCTAATGGTTTCTTTCGCATTTTTCTACTGTGGAACTCGCTTCCGGCTTCTTACTTTCCAGTTAATTGATCTTTAAAAATTTAAGTGCAATGTCAATCGTTATCTTGTCTTAATTCCTGTTCTTTTATTGTCTTTTCTCTTCTAGGACGTTTTTCTCAGAGTTTCCTTTTCCCTAACGCCGTAAGTCTTAATGGTTTTATCTTAGGTTTTTTTCTTCTTCTCTTCTATGATCGGAAAGTCAGCAATATGGACTGTAATAAAAACCAGTGACTTTAAACATCATCTATCGATTACTTATAAATGTATTTTGCAATTCGTACAATTCAAATACAATGCAGATGCGATGTCGTCGCCATAAAGATGCGCAAAATGTTCGGCCTAAAAATCAACATCAAGATAAAGATTTGTTAAAAAAAAAAGTAAATTTTAACGAAAGTTATTTGTGCTATTAACAAAACATTAGAAAATTCTAATATAAAAATAATTTCTGTACACGCTATTGAATCGCAGATAATTGAGAAAAGTCAGTGTGAAAACAAAATAGTCCTTTCTGAAGATTTTTTTAATCGAATTCACTCCAATCAAGGCAGTAAAGTCTTGAAGACATAAAGGGTTATCCGGTGTGGAAGACTTAGAAAATAGAATCATTACTAAGGAACGAAAACAATAGAAGAGTAATCAGGAAGACAGCAGATAGCGATTGACATTGCACTGACATTAGTAAAGATTAAAATTGACTGTAAAGCAAGGATTCGGAAAAGAGTTCCACAAGCGAGAAGTGTGAGAGAAGAAAATCTTAGCATAGAACTTACGGTTACATTTATCCAACACAATAGTAGAGCTCTTTGCCAGTTTAGTACAGCGCTTAAATTCATAAAGTTTAGGTACCAGAGCGACAAACTCATCCGGACAATTACCATGAAGGCAACCTTACGGCGATGGGAAAGTGCATGAAGCCGAGATGTCAGGTCAGGACCAATAATATTACTGATTCTTCTTTTGATTTTATCAAGAATCTCTAAATGTATAGCAGGAGCACCGGATCATATATCTTAAGCATGGGCAAACTTGTTCAAAGAAATAAACTAACTGTAATAATCTGCAATGTTATTGGTCCTGACCTGGCATCTTGCCTTCAGTCACTTTCCCACATAATGTATCATCCTTGTGCCTTTTCTATAAATACTTTCATGGCAATTGTTCTCATGAATTTTCCTCTGTGGTACGCAGATCTTTTGGATTTAAGCACAGTACTTAGCTTGGAAACATAGTCATCAATTTCTTTTCTCGCACTTCTCGCTTGTAGAACTCCCCCAGGATCTTGCTTTCCAACTTTGATCTTCAAAAATTTATATGCAATGTCAATCGTTATCTACTGTCTTCTGGATCCTTGTAATTTTATCGTTCTGGTTCCATAATGTTTTTCTTTTTTTATTATTATTCTAAGCAGGGAAGAATGGTAGACTTTTAGATATGCAAGACAGATTCCAGAGAGAAAGATTGTCTAGCATGACACAGTGAACCAACTTTCTTAGCAGATGACCTAGGAATGGATTCGATAGTTTTTCCACTTCATGTCATCCGAGAATATTAACCAGAGATGGCGCAAAAAGTCAAATCCCCTGATGGGAGGCAGGATGGAGTCTCTCAGATGATTAACAAAAAACATTTAATTAAATGTTTTCATTTTTTTAATCGATATTTTTTCTTATTACTATAAACTAATTTAATTTTAGTGATTACACATGTTTGGGTAGATGACCTGTATTTAAACAAAAACGATGAAGTGTGTCTACCAGTCTGTGCGTCTTACTGAAACACGTGCATCCACTAAAATAACGTTTAAAGTATTAAGAAATATTGAAAAAAATTAAATCTATTAATTCCTTAGGGTGTGCTAGAAAAGCTTACGAGAATGTGCTAGAAAAGCTTACGAGAATGTGCTAGAAAAGCTTACGAGAATGTGCTAGAAAAGCTTACGAGAATGTGCTAGAAAAGCTTACGAGAATGTGCTAGAAAAGCTTACGAGAATGTGCTAGAAAAGCTTACGAGAATGTGCTAGAAAAGCTTACGAGAATGTGCTAGAAAAGCTTACGAGAATGTGCTAGAAAAGCTTACGAGAATGTGCTAGAAAAGCTTACGAGAATGTGCTAGAAAAGCTTACGAGAATGTGCTAGAAAAGCTTACGAGAATGTGCTAGAAAAGCTTACGAGAATGTGCTAGAAAAGCTTACGAGAATGTGCTAGAAAAGATTACGAGAATGTGCTAGAAAAGATTACGAGAATGTGCTAGAAAAGACAGAAGCTCACGAGAATGTGCTAGAAAAGAGAATGTTATGAGGATAAGGAGGATAGATAATTTACTCTCGTCTTGAAGCGGATACATAGCATATGCAGTAAAAATGACCACCTCGTCAGTTTAGTAATATCAGCAACTTCATAACAATGATGCCCGCCACACCTCTTGATTTTTATTGTTTTTTTTTTCTTTTATTTTGTCCCCCGTAGGTGCGCTGTTCCTGGTTTGAGCAACGATTCTTATACAAGTCGACCGGTAGGGATTAATGAATCTATTCCATTCGAGAGGGACGCAAATGGTAACCTTGCATATTCGCATTGCCATGTTTACAAGCAGGAAAATTCAACCAACACAACGATTAGTCATTTTGCGAAGGCCCTTCACCGTGAAACGGTCGAATGTCACCGATGGGTCTACGACAAATCCCAAATGACAGAAACGGCCGCTACTGAGGTAAGAATATTAACGATGGCGTGAAACAGAACATTTTTTTCAGATTTTTTTGGGGGGAGGGATGGATACATAGAGACGGCACTTATCGTGAACTAGATATTATTAAAAGAAAAAAAAATTACGGGAATATTTGACATGCCCTAAAGTTGCCGGTGAGAGAAGATCTCTCAGGATACTTGTTTGAATCACACCAACAGTTTCTCCTTTATCTTTGATATTAGCTGTCCACTTAAGATTCCAAATTGGCAGCAGGAACCAAACTGCAATTCTATAAAATTATAATGAAAGTAAATACTACTCAAAAAATAATAATGGCTGACAAGGCATCATCTAATAAAAATTAAATTCAAAGCAAGAAACTTGGTTCATTGTGTCGTGCGAGACAATTTTTCTCTCCAGAATCTATCACACACATCTGTAAGTCTACCATTCATCGACGCTTAGAATATTGCTGCCACATAGGGTCCGGCGCTCCTGCTATTTACCTTGAGCCTCTTGATAAAATCCAAAGAATCAGCAATATTCACAATATTCATGGCTTCAGTCACTTCGCCATAAGGTTGTCTCTGTGACTTTTCTATAAATACTTTCTTGTTAATTGTTCAAATGAGCTCTTCGATATGACACCTAGACCTTTTTTTAATTTAAGTGCAGTACTAGACTGGTGTCAAGATCTCATCGATTGACAGTCGAGCTGGCTAGATGCAGCCGTAAGATCGATGCAAACAGTTTCTTCCCTCTTGTGGAACTCGCTTCCGGCTCCATGCTTTCCAGCCAACTTTAATCTGCAAACATTTAAATGCAAATGTCAGTCGCCCTCCTGGTTACTCTTTCCGATCATTATTAATGTTTCTGTTCTTAATTCTTCCACACCCATTAACCCTTTGTGTCTTAGTAGCTTTTCTATCTTGCATGGGGTGAAACCGGTCAAAAATTAATAACAGTTAAATATACTTTTATCTAATAAAAGATAAACAGCAGATAACAGTCTTACAATCAATACCTCGAGTACACAAAATAAAAACAAATATAGTATTCATAAAGTTTGTGGTATGTAGTAGCAGGTTTAAAATATTACATTTTATCTACTGCAAGCCGAGATAAGAAGTTTCGCATAGATAAATATTAGGCTACCGTGAAGGAAGAATAAAAAAGAAAAAAAAAAAAAAGAGAGGAAAAAAAAAGAAAAAAAAAAACAGAGGAAAAAAAAAAGAAAAAAAAGACTAGAGCTTCTTATATCCAATCCGTTCTGTAGATTAACAGCCTGAATAAACTTGCAATAAAAAGCAAGAATTAAGAATTTAAACACTGGGAAATAATTATCATCGTTTTCATTTGCTACTGGGGTTCCCAACGTTTTTTGCATCACCACCCACTTTCACATGGAAAGATTTTCCACCACCCACCTGTATAATAATACATACTCAAAAGCATACCATCATTGTATGGTAAAAGTTTGTTACTAGTTCGTAGATTGACTTTATGATGTAATAAAAACATCAAATGGAGGTAACGAATAACGCAGTGACTACTATATTAAAAGAACAAACGAAAGCAATCTTGACCATTGAAAACTAGATATACAAGTTAGTTTTATAGTTAGGGTTAGTGACGTAAATGCTGACAAAATTAAATAAAACTACATACTCAAAATCGCCCACTAAAATTTCCAATCTCCCACCCAAATGTTGAAATTGCCCGGGTTGGGAAACCCTGATTTACTTGGATTACGCTTAGCTCTCACAATTGCTTGTTGTTATTGGTGGGTAGAAACATCATCCGGATTCAAAATATGGACTATGTTGTGTCCGATTAGAAGTAGAGAAACATCTCTAGGAAGTGAACGATCATGACTCTCCACAATTTCCTATCCTTTGTAGCTCTTAGTAAGTTTTGTCGTTTCGATATCTCTCCTAGTCTCTGTAATGTCAACTAAACTCGTTAGGTAGATAATTCCCCTGTCTTTCTAGCATTTAATGACTTGTCAGTGTCCAAGCCCCCTTCATTACGGGCCCTAAAAATGTCAACTATAAAATTCTATGCAGACCAAAATTCCATGAAATTAAATTTTTTTTTTTTTAAATTCTGAACCTAATCAAATACAGAGATTCATTTATTATATTTAAATCGTCTAATATAAATGCAATTTGTATGAAAGATCGTACTGCGCCAATATTTCACGTAGGGAAATTCTCTCTACTATGCAAAAAAAAGAAAGTATATTTTCTCAACCTCGAGCAGTTAGGCATCCAGGTTGACTCGTTAACATCAACTATACAACCACTATATATCAGTATGGTTGATGCTAACTTCCAGGAAACTGACTCATTGTTTTCTCAGACTAACGTTTTCTGCCGACATGTGGAAAGGTTATAGTGAATCAGTTGTAGGTCTGCGAATAGGCAAGTTGATTCACTGTTCCATGCTAGATAATTGTTCTAGCCTGAGTCGCGTTGAATATAGATGCCACATAATTCCTTACACCAAAACAACATATTCTTACTTACCATAGCCATCATAATACCTCAAAAGTCTTTACGAAGTCCTAACTACTTCCCACAAGCGATTGGAATGAACAATCATTTGAAGAAGTTCTATATTCACGAAGTCCAAAACAGAAATCTCTTGTTCAGACACAAAAACAATAAAATAGTTACAGCACACACACAACACTCGACTCTCCCGTCGAAATTCGACGTATGAGGGTCAAGCAGATCAGTTCATAGGAAACTGACAGCCCGACACTAGCACATGAGATTTGATTATAATGGTGAAAGTTTTGTGCAGAACCAACCACTTTTTTTGAAGGGCCGAATACTTGGTGCACTACGTGCCACAGGGTCCCCAAACGGCCCTCTGCAGATTTTGAATTCAGACTTATCCTTCTCCTAGACCAGTTGCAATCCAAGGCTATAGAACTCAGTCTGCCCTACTATTTACCCATAGCTGGGGGGAGAAGAAGAGGATTCACACCTTTCCCAAGGGTATTAGGTTTATAAGGTTTTCTACTTTGTATCATTTTCCCTTTTGTTTTCAGATACTATTATACATCTTAACACACACAAATATTATACATACATATATATATATATATATTATATATAAGTTCATCAGAACAATTAACATGAAAATATTTATAGAAAAAGTACATTGAAACTGAGTAAAGTGATGACAAAGCTACTGAAGCCGAGATGCCATTTCAGGACCGATAACATTGCAGATTCTGTGTTTTATCAAGGAACTCTGAATACATATTCTTGAAACTTCCTGAACAATTCTAAAATGAAAAATAAATTGACTATTCTATTTTTTCCTTTATTTTTTTTTTTTTTGGCTGCATCTTTTGCTGTTTTTAACAATGTATTGATCAATATGTTCATCAATATTCTTCAAACGTACCTTTCATTTGGTGGTCGTTAAAAGTCACTGTTTTATACCGACCAATTAACATTCTTCAATTGTATCTTTTGTTTCAGATGTTATCATGGCGGATACAAACATTTAGAATCTGGCAATTTTGAAGAGTTATTTTAAAGCGGAACTCAAATCCATTGAAGCTGCTCGCAGAATTTGTGAATTGGAAGAAAACGAAACCGTGTCTGACCATGCTGCTCAAACCAGGTTTTAGCATTTTAAGGATGGCGACTTGGCCCTTCGAATAAAGACCCAAAAAGTGGATAACCAAGTTTTCGATAATGACGCTATAAATCGGAAGACGGGCTCGAACCCTGACCAAGAAAGCGGATCATTGATTGATATCATAGATAGGGAATTACATAAGCTTCAAAACGGAGGATCTTAAAAAAGAGATCATAGGTAGGATATTACACAAGCTTCAGGCATAAAGAAGTCCTGAAAAAGATACCTGATTTTAAGCGAAACGTTTTTGCCTAACGTATAAAAATCGTCTCCCAGAATTTAAAAGTTATCTATAATTAAATATGGTTTATGACAAGTAAATTTTTCAGAATGATTTTCACTTAACTTCAGTGCTAACTTTTTAGCTTGTTGACGTGCATAGTACCCATCTCACGTAAAGAAAAGAAGACGCTATCAGTGTTCCCTAGAGAGACCCTGGGGAATACGGATAACGTCTTGTTCAGCATCGCTGAAAAGCAGCTCTTAGTAACAGCAGAGGATAAAATGAAGACAAGTCATGAATGTAAAAAAGAGGAACGTTATTAATTAACGTCCATTGGCGTTGAACTTGTTACGATATGTGGTGTTTAATTTCAGATGAATTTCGTCTGCGACAAGACGACCCTAGTGTCAGTAATGGACATGCTCTACATGATCGGTGTGTTTCTAGGATCTTCTATCATCGGTATTATGGCTGACAAGTAAGTACAACAATCACATATACGCATAATATATATATATATATATATATATATATATATATATATATATATGTTACACACGTCCGAGTATATAAGTACATCAATAAGTCCGTAGCTGAAAGATGAAATAAAAAAAGATATATACTCAGCAAAACCAATTTTGTTGCGCTTCGCAGATATTGCGCTGATTTGTGGCGGCGCCGAGCGAGTAAATCAAGGGGAAAAATTTACCAACTTCGTAAATTAGCTTCCGTTTCCTGGTCATATTTTGGTAATTCTCGTATAATTCCAGACTTTTCATTATTATGCCAAATGAGTGCTGAAAAGTACTCGGCTCAAACCACTTGCCACCCCGCCCACGAAAAAAAAAAAAAAATAACAACATTCTTTAAGATAACCAAAAAAAGTCCTTGCTGATTTTTTTTTTTCATTTAAAAAAAGAAAAATCATGTGAGAAATGATCACCGATATGCAAATATGTGCTTCACATACCGTGAAAATGGTGGGGGTCCTTCCTCTTCACAAATGCAGGTGCATTGCGCACACACATCAGTCATAACCCGAGCGGAAGCGGTGTAAAAACATGGCGGTGTTGAAACAGCTTCGTTCGGATCTGTCTGCTTTAAAACGTTAAGGTATGCTTATCCTCAGCCGCATCAAGTCGCCGAATACGTCAAGTTTTGGGGGGTAATTCTGTAAGTGAACGCATTTCCACGCATTGGTTCCAGAAGTTCAGATTTACGCCTTTGGTATGAATCCCACAGTAGCCGCGGCCACAATTCCTGGATGATGAGGCCATGAAGCCAGCTGTAGATTTTGACAACAGCCTAACCTGTGGTGAGCTTGCCAAACGCTGCCAGGTTTCTGATAAAACAGTTAGACTTCACCTGCACCGCATTGGAAAGTCGCACAAGTTGAGCAAAGTGGGTGCCCCACACAGTGTCGGAAGCAAATGAGCTTTCTCGGCACCACAACGTACCCATATTTGATCGAGTGCTCACCAGTGACGAAAAGGCTGCTCTGTATGACAATCCCAAGCGTGTCTGACATTGGTTGTCGCTACTAGAGCCTGTACCTCACAACACAAGAGTCCCTCTACACCCATGTTCTGTATTTGGTGGACTAGTCGATAAGTGGTGTACTATGAGCTGTTACCAACGGGCCAAATCGTCACTGCGGACCTGTACCCGCAGCAATTGAAACATGTGCAACAGGGAACGAAAGAGAAGGAGCTAGAATTGGTTAATTGCAAGGGTGTACTGTTCCTCCATGCAATGCCAGGTTTCATGTTGCACGGATGGCTAGGGTTACCATACGGTGACTTGGCTGGGGTTCACTGTGCCATCCACCTTATTCCTCGGACCTTGCGCCAACAGAATCCTTCATAAATGAAAAAGACTTTCACGCATTTAGACTTATTTACATCCAAGACAGTTGGGTTTTACTGTCAGGCCATTGCGCAGTTGGAGACATGTTGACAAAAGATTCTGAATGTCGATGAAGATTACTTTCAGGAAGAACGGTATGGCAAATTTACTGTTTACCTTTTTATTTCTAATAAATAAAAAAAAGCGGCAAGAACTTTTTTGGTTATCTTGTATTTAGTCGTTCAAATATTGATTTCGAAATTTGGTTCAACCAAAAACTTTTCAACACCTCTCGTATTATACAGGGTGACCCCCACCCACCCCCAAAAAACGGGAACTTTTTAACAATCCAACAAAACCAAGAGTGATGGAAGAAAAATATTTAATTCATAGTAATTGAAACCTTAAAACATGCCATTTAAGAAACAATGATGGAATTTTCATTTTTTTTAAATTACGTCCTGTAGATGGCGTCCTGCTGTACGAATGCATTCTTGAAATCTGCTGTTGAGATTCCTCATTGACTGCTGCAACATCTCAGCTGGGATACTGTGAATTTCATTCTCGTTACTAAAATGGCGAAATGTTTACTTGCTTAAGGTCACTGGCTCGCAGTGTTGCCACTTGCTCATGTCTGGCAATACGCACTTCAAAAATTCTCGTTTTTTGGGGTCACCCTATATAACGGCACAATATACAAAGATATTTGTTACAATATGTTAAAAAATGATACGTAAGAAGATCGTACAAAACTTATATAAGGAAACAAAAAATGACTCGCCTTATTGCGGTCGTCTGGAACCGATTCCGCAATATCCCCGAGGTATTTCGAGATTTATTTGTCAGCATAATCTCATTCCGTGGCATTGAACTTCAGTATTAATTATAAAATCTTAGATCAAAATTCAACTAAAAACAACGTATCAAGCTATGAACTTATTGATGTACTCTTATATAATTCACATCCACACACAGGTAGATAAAGATATATGCAAATACATATTTGGAACCTCCTGAAGAGTGGATTGAAGAATTACACTAAGTTAGTTTACTAAACTCTAGAGACAAGGTGCTGAATATAGCATCAATCAGCTAAGTGACAAATTATATATATATATATATATATATATATATATATATATATATATATAGGTTATCTCGAATTTTAATATCCTGGGTGTTGAAATCCCGAAATTTTAAATCCTGAAAGATCAGAATCCCAAAAATAATCTTTGAGAGAAATTGAAAGAAAAAAATGTAGGAAATTCCTTTATTTCTAAACATTGACAAAATATCGTTTACAAATAGTTTTATTCATTTGAAACATTCAAAATTCATTAAAAAATATATGAATAATTTAAAATGAAAGATTATGAGCCCTAAGATCGTCCGTAATATCTGATCGATTTTCACGATCGTTAACTGTATTTTGAAGCCTTTCATCATAATAAAATACACTTTTTCTTTTTCTTTGTTTGGACAAGACAGTCCTCGGAGAATGCGTTCCACATTCGTTTTCTACGAACTGCTGCTCTTTTTTAAACTCTCCAATAATGCGATAAACACCGACATGAGCATTGCCTACTAAATTTTCCCTTTGCCTATGCCATCTTCTGGCTTTATATTCGGTTTTCGGACGCCGAAAATTGTCAAACGACACGCCACGGACATGGTCAAAGCTGCACTTTGCTCTATTTAACCAAATGAAAAATCCTTGTAGACATGGATGAATTAATAAATTTTCCACAATTTAATACCAATTTTGAAAATATTTCATTTAATGGAAAACGTTAAAAAGAAGTGAAATATGACTGATCCCCCAGTATTAGGCCGCATGAAAATTCCAACAAATGACCTAACACAAGTCGCCGTATCGTCGAACGCCACCTTGTCGCTACTCAAGGGACTGCAAAAATTTTTAATGAATTTTGAAGGTTTCAAATGTATAAGAACTATCTAAACGCTATTTTGTAAATGCTCAGGTGTTTCCATTTTTTTCCAATTTCTCCGAAAGACTATTTTTCAGGAGTCTGTTCTTTCGGGATTTCAAATTTCAGGATTTAGACATTCGGGATTATGATTGGTTTGCAAGATGAGTAACGATCGCTACAAGAAAGTAGTTGTAGCATTGTTTTTTGTTTATTATTATTAAAGTCAGAAGGGAAAATCGAATGAAAACAATGAATATACAGATAAATATACAAATAGATATGACTGTCGACTCGTTAACGAGTATGACCATTGCTGAAAAGTTTGATCAATGTTTTTGGTTCTTATGACAAAAACAATGGCTCTTGCGGTCAACAAGTGACTTGCAATGCTTATTGCAGATGTGGCAAGTCAAATTGTTCTGCGCAAGGCCAGGCCTGTTTTTTTAACGGCTGTCGAGCTTGCCCATGGGTTTTCACGTGACGGGTGAGACTGGGGCGATTTCTGCAGGTTTTCTGATGCACCCTGCACGTTGAGGTTTGTTTTGTTTTTTTCAGCGGTGTGCTGATCGTAATTTGACAACGGTTAAACAACAATACTTCTTGTAGCTAACGAGGCCTGAATTGGAGAAACAATCTTCCACATTCGTCACATACATATTAATGGATTGCTGGATCAATGATTTCCGCTTTCCAAACATTTGCCCAACTCATTGAATGTTCTTGGAAGATCTTGGTGCCTTCAGGAATTGTATGCCACCACTTATTTTGATCGTAAGCAACAGTTTCGAACTCTGGACCTGGCAGGCTGCAAGAGACTCTTTTAAAGTCCTTGAAGCGCTTGTCTATGCTAGAATCAAGTGCCATACAGCATTTTAGGTATTCTGCTGTCATCAAGGTGAATGACATGGCGTTCCCAGCGAAGTCTGTTGCGATGAACGTTCGCTTCGATTCTGATTGCATTGACATTTTCAAGAATTAGTGTCACAATGCGAGTTTATGCAGCGGTTACCAACAATCGATCTTAATCAGCGTTTGCTTTAATCTCTCCAGAGTATCTAATTTTTTTTCGGTACACAACCCATGTATCCCAAGAGTACAGAAGTCCTGTCAGCATATAGGCATTCGAAACTGTGCACTTTTTAGACCACACTTAATCTTTTAGAACTTCAAAAGAATTATATGAGCATATATTTCATAGTCCAGGGTTTAGTACCTGTTTATAGTTCACCCAGAATAGGTGAATTTGTTTGCCACCTACAGTTTTAGTCATCCACTAATATTGAAGGTTCGATGTAAACCCGGGGCAGGTCGCAACACGCCCACGGTATTGAACAGGCTTATATTAAAACCGAAATCTTTGCAGGAAGGGGAAAGTTTATCCACCAGAACCTACATTCCCAGTTCTGCTTGAGTGGCCAAGTCAGTCATCGGTGTACAGAAGTTCTCAAACAAGAGCTTGGAATGTCTTAGAATTAGTAGAGAAGCGTCGAATGTTGAATAGATTACAAGTTATACGACTGTCTATATTTCTGAGATGAGGTATTATGTACACTATTTACGTCATTCGGACTATTGTCCTCATCTTTGTCGCCATATTTATTCCAACGTTTCGGCCACTGTACGCTCCGGCCTTCTTCAGGTGGTTGGGATGTCGAACTGAACTCTTTATTTCGCTTATGAACACATGACACAGTGGATAAAGGCGTTGGTCAGAGCCAGTGACAGGACCCAAAGAGTGTGATTTCAATACCTGGTTACGGCTGTGGAGAACTTGGAGAGGGGAATTAACATGAGATAACTGATAACTGACATCCATTAGATTTTCCAACCACCTGAAGAAGGCCGGAGCGTACAACGGCCGAAACGTTGTAATAAATATGGCGACAAAGACGAGGACAATAGTCCGAATAATGTAGTGAAGTTATATGATATCGAATATATATTGTTTGGTCATGAGACATGGAGAAGAACAGAAAAGAAAATGGAGAACAATGTAGGAGGTACAAGATCACCTTGCTCGACACCATTAATAACGTGATGGGTCCTGAAATAAATCACAAAAAGGTTAACAGATATCGTCGTACGATTATGAAACGACTGGATTAAATCAACGAAAATGGCAAAGACAGCCTAAGCGTGTCAATACCTTCCGTAAGTTCTAATTATAGTGACGAAAACCTTGGTAAGATCTCCGAAGATCTGAAATTGGCCTTCTTGTTCACACAACTTCCTTTACACTTATCGCGCTGGGAAAAATCATATCCATCATTCTTCTGTAAGACCGAAAGTCGCAATTGGACAATGACAGTATTTTATCAGTAAAATCTCTATGAAGATTTTACCCGCTAGCAAAAGTAAAGTTATGCCAGGCTAATACCCACGCATCTCCGTTATACCTTTGTAAAATGGTATCCTGATCTTCAGTCCTTTCGAATTCAGCTAGCATTCCAGATATTCAGGATGATTCTACGCATTATATTAACCAAGTGATCTGGAATATCTCACTATAAACAGAATGTCGCTTCTGTCTTTATTTTTCTTATAAATTGTTCCCCGTCCATTTACACAATATAGTATAATATATTAAAAATGTTACGTAAGAAAACTCGTACATTCCACATGATCAATTGGACAGATTAGGACCGTGGTCAGGAGCATTCGAACTCCTGTTCCACGGCTAGCATAATTTAATATGGTGAAGAATCCTAAGCCGGTTAACAATAATCTAATATAGTGGCAAGCTAACATCTCTTCGGCAGGTAAGAAAAAAAATATTCGAAATTCGAATGATATGCAAAGCATGTCTTTATCTACCTGTGGGTGGAGATTTTATTGTTCAGTATTTCTATGTCATTCAACGGTGTCTAAGGAGGATCAGGGCGGCTTTCTCTGGACTTTACAGACAGAGAAGGTCGAACTACGACTTCCTCTCCCACTCTCATTATATATATATATATATATACACACACACAAAATGGTACAATCTTTACATGTATATGTGGACAGAGAACGTCTATATATATATATATATATATATATAGACAGAAAATGTCTATCTATCTATATATATATATATATATATATATAGACAGAAAATGTCTATATATATATATAGACAGAAAATGTCTATCTATCTATATATATATATATATATATAGACAGAAAATGTCTATCTATCTATATATATATATATATATATATAGACAGAAAATGTCTATCTATATATATATATATATATATATATAGACAGAAAATGTCTATCTATATATATATATATATATAGACAGAAAATGTCTATCTATATATATATATATATATATATATATAGACAGAAAATGTCTATCTATATATATATATATATATATATATATAGACAGAAAATGTCTATCTATATATATATATATATATATATATATATATATATAGACAGAAAATGTCTATCTATATATATATATGGACAGAAAATGTCTGTCTATATATATATATGGACAGAAAATGTCTGTCTATATATATATATATGGACAGAAAATGTCTGTCTATATATATATATGGACAGAAAATGTCTGTCTATATATATATATGGACAGAAAATGTCTGTCTATATATATATATGGACAGAAAATGTCTGTCTATATATATATATGGACAGAAAATGTCTGTCTATATATATATATATGGACAGAAAATGTCTATCTATATATATATATATGGACAGAAAATGTCTATCTATATATATATATATGGACAGAAAATGTCTATCTATATATATATATATGGACAGAAAATGTCTATCTATATATATATATGGACAGAAAATGTCTATCTATATATATATATATGGACAGAAAATGTCTATCTATATATATATATATATGGACAGAAAATGTCTATATATATATATATATATATGGACAGAAAATGTCTATCTATATATATATATATGGACAGAAAATGTCTATCTATATATATATATATGGACAGAAAATGTCTATATATATATATATGGACAGAAAATGTCTATCTATATATATATATATATGGACAGAAAATGTCTATCTATATATATATATATGGACAGAAAATGTCTATCTATATATATATATATGGACAGAAAATGTCTATCTATATATATATATATGGACAGAAAATGTCTATCTATATATATATATATGGACAGAAAATGTCTATCTATATATATATATATGGACAGAAAATCTCTATCTATATATATATATATGGACAGAAAATGTCTATCTATATATATATATATGGACAGAAAATCTCTATCTATATATATATATATGGACAGAAAATCTCTATCTATATATATATATATGGACAGAAAATGTCTATCTATATATATATATATATATATACACACACACAGAGAACCTCCGTCTATTTATATACATTTATGGACAGAAAACGTTCATATATATATATATATATATACTCTTAAGGTTTTCTATATTTATGGGATAAAGTGCTCAATATCAGAGCATGTGTAAATATAAAAGTGAACATCGAAGTCAACAGGCTGTTTCATGCTAGACGCAATCGTCAGGCCTGACGATTGCGTCTAGCATGAAACAGCCTGTCGCCTCTAAGTGATGACTTCAATGTTTATATATATATATATATATATATGTCTGTATGTATAGACAGAGAAAGTCTATTTATGCCTATACATATATATATATATATATATATATATATATATATATATATATATATGACAGAACTTTTATCTATATAGGTGTGTGTGTGTGTGTGTGTGTATATATATAGACAGATAAGATCTATTTTATATGCATAGAGAATATGTGTGTGTGTGTTTGTGCGCGCGCGCTTTATCATGACAAAAGAAACAGTCATGCTAAAGCAGAGATAATAATCAACAAGTTAATTCTGCCGAGATTCGAACTTTCGACTTTGAGGTAAGCTGCCATGCCCATTACACCAGTGCCCTGCAATTTGAGCAGCCCAATAAAAGTAACTTTGAAATGTTAAGTTGGGCAGAGTGCCCAGATACTACACCGATCTTAAGCATTTATTTCGAAACCTTACAAAGGCAAATTCAAAATATGATCCGTTTAATGTGCTGACCTACACACGTAAGTGTAGGCAATGGAAAATGAAAAGTACCCGGTCCCAGCAACCAGTACCTCACGTCAAAATACTCCAACCGTCCTTTATGTGCCAAGGGGAGAATACCAAGGCACCTTGCCTTTCATTGCGTCCTGCCCAAAGACGAAAACTTGGCGCTGCGTCCTATCCGAACAGAAGAACATGGTGCTACGCCCTACCCGAAGATGAGAACACGGTTGAGATACTACAGTGTACCACGTCCTAAAGCCGGAAATGCAGCGGCACTTTGAAGTGTCGGCTCATATGTAAGTAATCGCGTAATTTTTTTACGGGTATTATGCTAGTTGATTAATAAAAGCCATGATTTTTTTTTATTGAGTACAATTCTGTTATAGACTTTTCTATATAGCATTTTCTTTTGGAAATCTTACTCTTAATACAATTTGCGCGATTTTTATCACTGATGTCAGCTCTTGTTTCAGAAAATATTCCCTTCATTACGAACGTTCCAGGAAGACTTTTCATTTGATTATGTAAGCGTCAAATTGAAGTCTTAAAAAATTCTTACGTGGACAGCGATTTAACTAATTTGGTCATTGAAGTCTAATGAATATCAAAATTAAATTCATCTTAAGTAATAGTTACGTATATTTAAATAGCAAACAAAAAATATGGCATAAACAATGGGAAATCGGAACTAAAGATAAATTACGTTTTATAAGAGCAAATTCAAATTTTGTTTGCAATTTAAGAATACAAAAAATACCATTTAAGAGATTCTGATAAAAATGTTGCTCATTATTTTATAAATTAACGTTACTCATTTCGACTATTTAACTTTTACTATTAAAAACAAAGTTGTACGTGTCTAAACACAGGCTGCGGTAGGTTTAATCCAACTTTGTTGAAAGTTGGTAATTAAGATTACCGGTATTAACAGTCCCCTGAAGGTCGGAAGGCACAACGGCCGAAATGCTGGGATAATAACCAAGATGGGGATAGTGGTCCCAATGTTAATTAAGTAAACAAAAACCTTTTCTTAGAAATTCAGACATAAATGCAAAGACACTGAAAGGAATTAAAATTTGTCATCCATGGAAATACTGAAAAACCTTATGTATACCGTAGGTAGGTAGGTAGGTAGACCAGCCTAGAATGGGGTTACAAATTGGAGACACCAAAATCAAGCAAATTCAACAATCTAAATATGGGAAATATTTTAACAGAAATGCGAGAGAGGGGGGGGGGAGAAAGTGAGAGAGAGGGATAGAGAGAGAGACAGACAGGGGGAGAGACAGACAGACAGGGGGAGAGATAGAGAGAGAGAGACAGAGATAGAGAGAGACAGATAGAGAGAGGGGGCAGATACAGAGAGGGGGAGAAATAGAGAGAGAGTGAGGGGGAATAGAGAGAGAGGGGGGAGAGAGAGGGAGAAATAGAGAGAGAGAGAAATAGAGAGAGAGGGGAGAAATAGAGAGAGAGAGAGAGAGGGAGAAATAGAGAGTAATAGAGAAATATATAGAGAGAGAGAGAAAGAGAAACAGAGAGTAATAGAGAAATATATATAGAGAGAGAGAAAGAGAAACAGAGAGTAATAGAGAAATATATATAGAGAGAGAGAAAGAGAAACAGAGAAATATATATATATATATATATATATATATAAAAAGAGAAAGAAATATAGAGAGATAAAGTTAAAGAATCAATTAATAAATAATAGCCTTTTCACCTTTTATTCTGACACACTGTGTTTGATGCTAAAACTTATTACACAGTTGTAATATTCTGCTAAAAGTAAATCTATTTAAGAGAGGCACACTTAGTATGGATGGAATTTATATCAGTTCTATAGAAATTTACGAAACTATCTTCTTGGCCATTCCTCCTCATCGTCGTGTTCGAGAAAAGAACAGACGAGATCTAAATTGACTATTAATCTCATCAAAAACTGCTCGAAGATCCCGTCAACGCTTCATCCCACTCTATCCCTAAGCCCTTTACCGACGTACAAAACGGTTTGGCCTCTCCTCAAATTTAAGGAAAACAGAAACTTATCGATCCAAGGTGAAACAAGTTTTGACGCTAATTATTTTTGATGGGTTTTACGCTAGTCTCATTTCTCAAAATATCCCGCAGTTAAAATTCTATGACTGTCTTTTTCCTCGTTTAACTCAAAGGCTAAAAATTTATTTTCTTAAATAATTACAAGCATTCATGAATGTATTTTGATATTTTACAGGAATTTTATTCGATTTTTTACAATCATGGCTTCATAAAAACCAACTGTCTTAATTTTCATTATTAAAAACTTATAAATATACACTTCCAATCTCATCACTGAAAAATTATTCTTCAATTGTAGGAAAGGTCGCAAATTCACGCTTTACATGTGTATTGTCATGTATGTGGCGTCAATATTACCTCTTTACGTCGTCCAGGACCCAATAACTTTGGGGAGTCTTCGACTGATTACTGGTGGAGCAGGTCAAGGAATTTTCATGACCAGCTTTATCTTGTGTAAGTTTTATTCCCTGTGCTTTTTCTCTTTAAATGTGCTCTATCCTATTTTAAACAAACTGATAAATTTAACCGTAAGTTCTATGTCAGCAGTTTCTTCTCTTGTACTTCTCACTTGTGAATCTCTTTCAGCCTTTGGCTTTCTAGCCAACTTTGTTCCCGCCCTGGGTAAGACGATAAACTACATCCGCGTCCTGGGTATGACGATAAACAACGTCCAACAGCAAGACCTCTGATCAGGAGGTTTTGAAGATCGTGGATCCACCTCTTAATTGCTGGCGTTCCCAGGTCCACCCTGATTCGGGGTGGTAGCACCTGTTAGGGTCCCAACTATGGGCAAATAGTTGACACCCAAACTTGTGTAAAAATAGGTTTTAATACCAGAAATACTTTGTATTAAAAAGAATTATTACCAGCAATAATTTTTGAAGGAAAAATTATTATCAGCAATACTTATATATATATATTATATATATATATATATATAGCATAATGAGAAGCCACGTATACTTTCTTGATATGTATATAATATGGAGAAAACAACTGAAAAGTTGCAAATTAAAAGAAAAATTGAATGTTTTGTCTTGAAAACAAACTTCTGAATACAGTTATTTAATTTCTGAGGAAAGATCGGGGCCATCTGAAATATCATATATATATATATATATATATATATATATATATATATATATATATATATATATATATATATATAAATAAATACTTTCACAAAAAACATTCAATTTTTTTCTTTTAATTTGCAACTTTTCAGTTGTTTTCTCCATATTATATATATATATATATATATATATATATATATATATACCAGCAATACAAATAGCTATACATTCTTTGAAAAATATATGACCAGCTATAGATTTCTTCAAGGAAAAATATTCCCAGAAATAGATTCTTGAAGAAAAATATTACCAGAAATAAAAAATTTTGTCGGCATTAAATGACCCATTGAGATGTTGATATGCCGTAAAACAAACAAAATTTGTTCTTCAAAAATTGAAATGTCAATTGTTATCTAGTGATTTCATTACTTCGTTATCTTTTGTCTTAATTCCTGTTCATTTATTGCTCTCTCTCTCTCTCTCTTTCTCATATTCTTTCACTCAGTAATCCCTTGCATCTTAGTGGCTTCATTGCCTTCCTTGAGGTGAAGTGATTAAATACACATGTTTAAATGTTCAATTGTCTCAACAGTTTTATATGTCTTTATGTGCGGGTCCCCTCAGGACGTAGGCGATCATGGTTCTCTTTAAAGTTTTTGTCCTTTGTAGCGCTTAATAAATGTTGTCATTTCTCTTAAAATCTGTTTCACCATTCATTTACTCAAGCTTATTAGATAGACTTTATGAATTTCAGCGCAGTATTAGATTGCCGACAAGTTCTCATCTATTCACATTTGAAATGGCCAGATGTAACCGTAAGTTCTATGCTAGAAGCTTCTATCGCACTTCTTGCTTGTGGAACTCTTCTGGCTTCTTGGTCAACTTTGATATTCAAAAATTTAAATGTAATGCCTATCGTTATCTTTTGTCTTAATTCTTCTTTTGTTGTAGTCTCTCTCCTTATTAATTTTTTTTTCATCTTTTAACACTCAGTAACCTCCTCTACGTCCTAGTGGCTTTGCTGCTTTGCTTGGGGTGAAATGATTAAAACAAAAAAAATGTATTCTTTTCATATCCCTCTTGCCTTTAATTTGTCCTGTGAGGATCAGATTTTCCAAGCCCTCGTTCCTCAGTACGTGCTTCAGAAATTTCAACTGTCTTTTACTGATGTTAAATAAGTTTCCTATTTGTGTCCATTTTCTCTAATATTTCGTCGCTGCTCACATGTTCCGCCCATCCTCAGCATCCTTCTGTAGAACTATATTTCTGTTGCTTCATCTTTGAGGAGATTGTCTTTCATCACATGGCACAGAATTCTGGACAGTCTTCTTCGTATAATTATCTTTAGCTCGAAGAGAGACGCAATTGAACGCAGTTTTGATCAAAACACTCAGAGTTATTTTTTCACCCAATATAAAGCCGAAGGGCCACTCAAGGTAGAGATCTTTTTATGGACCAGGAGGAGGAGGTATGGCAGATTATGAGGATATGTAGGATAGAGAACGGTTGACGCTGGACTTGAAAAGATTAAGATGGTGTGATCAGGAAGTATCCACTCAGGAGACTATTTTACAAAGCAGCGGCTCTTGAGATGAAGCTGTCGGAATTAAACTTTCTTGTTATCTTGCCCTAGACACACCATTGCTGTTATGGATGCACAACGTATGGTGGTGGCCCTTTGGCCTTAATAGATTACGGAACATGCGACGTGATGACATAAAAAAAAATTATCCCCTGACTAGAGTTTGTTAGGATTTCAAATATAATATTTTTCTTTATTATGTTTTTAAATTTTTTTTATTTTAATTATTTCTTTTTTTTTATCATCATCATCATCATCACCATTATTATTATTATTATTATTATTATTATTTGCAGCTGTAGAAATGGTAACCTGTTCCCAGCGTTCGGCAGTCGGACTTCAATCACAGAATTTTTTTGCTTTGGGAGAAATTATGGTTGTCCTGGTTGCCTATTACACCCGGGAATGGCACTTACACTCCCTTTGTGTCAGTTCTATCGTCATACCGTCTTTAGCATACTGGTTGTAAGTTTGTTTTTTATACTGTTGCAAGGCCCAAGAGCCACTCAATTTAGAAGATTGCTGAATGAGGTTATTTTAAGGGCGTAAAATGGGAGAAAAGTAAACAGTATATATTATGAGGATATGTAAAACAGATAAGGGCTGACCCTTGACTTGAGGTTAAGATCGTAATGATCAAGGAAGCCTACCTTCGGGAGCTTGTTCTACAAAATATCAGTTTTGAAGAGGAAGTTCTTAGGGTGGAACTTTCTTTACCAATAGAATATTTACGTTTAGCAGTCGTTCATATCTAGGCGAGAATTTTACTACGACTAAAACTAGATTGTGAAAACTATGCACAAGGCCGCATTTAATTTAACGTGACTTGCAGCGAGACGGGGAAATTTAGACACATGCCTTTAACAAAGTAACACTATAACTTGAAAAGTAAAGCTTGAAACACCATTATGCTGATCCGATTTCTAATACACCTACTTTATCTTTTCAAGTCTTAATTTAGAATTTAAACTGGCTGAAGGACTTCTCTTTGTCAGATAAGCGGCTGGGATTTGGATCGCAAGTCATAAATAATAGTAAATTGATACCTTAATAATATTGATTGCCGTAAATGTTGTTCAAGTTATGAGAAACTGACTGAATTATCATCAAAATGACACAAAGAATAAGTCAATTTGAAATTGCCAATGTGTTTAGAAAACTGATACACATTGTCCAAGTCAACTTGATGACGCATGCATGTTTATTTTGGATTGTTTTATTTTTCTCAAATTGGATACTTTATTTATGTGACAGAGGTATTAGCCAATAGTCAGACTGGGAGAGATATAGAAGCACCAGGAGTTGTGTCCCCTTCTACAATGGGCTGTTGAGAGAAGACGTTTTACTTAGAGTAGGTGGCGCTGCCTATTTGCACATGAATGATAATGGGCAGGTATTAGCCAATAGTCGGCGTGGGTCTGGGAGAGCTATATAGCACTAGTGTTTTTTTTTTTTTTCATATGCGAGAGGCGCTCTCGACGTGCAGAAACCAGACAAGACGAACACTATTTATTTTTTTCAATAAGAGTAGATAGGTAATTGAACGTCTTTCATCTCAAAAATAAATTCGCCAAAATTGATTTTAAAAAATGAATAAACAAGATCTGTCGTGTTTTTGATAACATTAATGACATAAACTGTTGTATAAATTATGTATTCCCCCCCCCACACACACTTGAAAAATGGGGCGCTATTTTTCCTGCTGTGAATTGGTGGTTTCATATTCCTCCGTTTATTGCCGTAAAGTACCCAATTTGAAAACTACAAAAAGATTCGGAAAAAATAAGACAATGCTAAACAGATGTATAAACAACCTGACATAATGATACCGCTATGTAAATAGGGAACACTAGTAGCTGCCATTTTAAATCTCAAAATATTACGATAAATTATGTGGATACGACTATGAGATTTTAATGGATAATATGGCACAACTTCTCCCCACACCGCCCCCCCCCCAAAAAGAAAATTACATAAGGATGGCTTTACTACAACGTTGTATTATACTCAAAGATGTAATTTATTCCGTCTTTTGCTTCAAAAGCATGGATTTGTATTATATTCAATTACTGACAAGAAAATACAGTGTGTCAGGCGATAAGAGTTAATGATGTGTGAATGAGAGAGAGAGAGAAAGAGAGAGAGAGAGAGAGAGAGAGAGAGAAAGAGAGAGAGAGAGAGAGAGAGAGAGAGAAAGAGAGAGAAAGAGAGAGAAAGAGAGAGAAAGAGAGAGAGAAAGAGAGAGAGAAAGAGAGAAAGAGAAAGAAAGAGAGAAAGAGAAAGAAAGAGAGAAAGAAAGAGAGAAAGAGAAAGAAAGAGAGAGAGAAAGAGAAAGAAAGAGAGAAAGAGAAAGAAAGAGAGAAAGAGAAAGAAAGAGAGAAAGAGAAAGAAAGAGAGAAAGAAAGAGTTGCTTTGAACATTTAAACCATCATGCTCATGATTTGACACGATTGGTTGGAAAAGTAAATGATATGACACATTAGGAGCCATTGATGTACCAATAAACAAATTGAAAATATATATTTATTAAGATGAAGGAGGAGTGTGAACCAGGAAATAGACAAATCTATCTACTCCTATTGAAAAAAGGAAATAGTAAATAATGTGTCCAATTAGAGAAAAATGAAACAACCCAAAATGGATACGTAAACGGATTTATATCGCAATATAAATAGTGTACGCTGGTATTTGTCATTTGAAGTACCAGAATATTACTATCACTGATGTAGAGTGGATACATCACTGAGAACTTAATGGATAATATGATACCCCCCCCCCAAACACCACGAAATAATTACATAGGGATAGCTGTACTGTGGCTTCGTATTATGCTCAAGGACGTAATTTATTCCCTGTTTTTTTTGCTTCAGAAACACGGGAGTGCGCATTATACTCAAGTAGTATTATAGACAAGAAACTACGGTAATAAAACCCTTAGTATAGGCCTTAATGACCAGATACTATTCCCGAAATTGCCTTGTCAAATACTTACAGACCCTTAGTAAAAGTTTTTTTTTTTTGGTAGGGTTACGTTTCCTTGTTACTCAATTACGATAAAATAATCATTTCATTATTTTTCTTTTTAATATATTTAAAATATTTTATGCTTTTGCAGTTTTATTGAAGAATCTCCAAGATGGTTGATCAGCGTTGGCAGATTTAAAGAGGCCAAAGAAATCTTTACATTAATGGCCAAGAGAAATAAAGTTCCGCTACCACATTTGGAAATTCAAGAAAACTTAGTAACAGAAGAGAAAGAAGTCAAAACTGCTGGATTGAAAGAATTGTTCAAATCACGGATTCTCTTAATACGAAGCCTGATTATCTTCTTTAACTGGTACGTGAAATTCACTTTTTACTTGGATTTGTCTATCAATGTTCCAGTATTCGTTTTAGAGGTATTTACTAAGCTTAGGGTAGTCTAGCTAAAAGGTTACAAGTGTGGAACACCAATCAACAGTGCAACTTATCACAGCTGGAAACCAGCCTATTTTATAGTGTAGCACGCACATATGAGGCTGTATCAAATGTTTAACAATTTTCTTTTTGTAGATTTTCATTTCTTGTACACACATGAAAATTATCGTTCAACTGTATTATATAACCAGAAATACGTGAAAAATTTCTCGGTTTTCCTAATTTTATTTTGAACCCTAATTCTTAACTTTATGATTGAATCGGTTCCTTGCGACTATGAAATATCCATGGAAATTCCTCTACTGCATTGTTAAATATTTGATCTTCAAAAACATTAACAAAAGTGGTGTCTAGGACAAAAAAAAACTGTCTTAGAAACAAAACACTGTTGCTATGGATGCAGTACAGGTGTCCTGTCGGTTACTTCTGATCAAGATACATAACAATAGACAAGAAAATATAGGCGAACAGACTGACAAAAATAACATAAATAAACCAGTTTTTTGACTCTTATTAACTATGAAAAGGCATTCGACTCGGTAGAACACTCGGCTAGTTCACTCCGACAATAAGGTATGATTGATTGTGTTTAAAGGTCCCTAAACCTCTAGAGCCAAACTCATTGTTGCAAACAAGTATGAATGAGAGTAAGTTTTACATTTCTTCAGATATGGTTGAAAAAAAGTTTTATAGCTTTGTTGGCTATGGTTGAGAAGAAATTTTATTGTGCGTCAGGTATGGTTGAAAACAGGTTTTATTGTGTGTCAAGAATGATTGAAGGTAAGTTTTTTTTGTTTGTGCAAACATTTTTTTAATTTTTATTTTAAAGTCCAATCTTTTTGACAAATTGCAGTATATTATCTGGTTTATTGTTTTCAGAAGGTTCTCGAAGATTGTTCGTTCTGTAATATTTGTTACGGATTTCAGACAATAGGGAATTAAAGACTAGATTATCCAGGCCGTCTAATAGCACTGCAATAATTCAACTCCACAAATGATTAAAAAAAAAATGTCGCTTCCAAGCAGTTTTATCAGTGCATTAGCTGTGCGGTCTGTGGAAAAATTGACACACATACGGACCGAGCACTGAAAGGTTCTCAGCCCGACAGAGACATTTTTAGGAAAGAAAAAGAAGATAAAAAAAAATCAAATCCTGTTTGATAATGATTTTTTATAATCCCTTCTTAGTCAGAACGAGAACTTTTCAGCACCCTCTGGTGTATGTGTGTGTGCCCCCGTGCGCGCGTTGATATCGGGGGGGGGGGGGTAATAAGGTGCATGTTTACAAAGATCCTGAAATATTTATCTCTATATGAGACATGTCAAATAATGAATGTGGGATCGACATAACGGTTATCGGCACGAAAAATGGAAATTTTGTTGAAATGCCGGTCGGGTCTGTGACATTCACTTCACGTTAATGCAAATGGAAAAGGCATAAATCAATCGTTTCTCATCAAGACCCTATTTATGGATTAAATAGTCTAGCCTCGATTGGTAGCCAGTCTAGGAGAAGGCTAACTAAACTACAGCGAAGGCAAAAAGAAACCACTCTGCAAGTTTTCCCTGGAAATCACGACCGTTCACACTTATTAAAGAAAAGGAAGCTGTGGAGAAAAATAATCGCTTCCGTCCTGAAGAGAGACGGTATTATTAATCTTTTTTTTTTAATATAAAGCAATTCGGTATTTATCTATAGGGGCGCATATGAACTATACAACTTATAAAATAAAAAATTAAACCAAATCAATAAATAAAGTAAATAATAAACAAACTAAACTACAAATGCACACAAACATAAGTAAACGTAATAATAACAACAAATAACAAAATGAATAAAAAAAATGTTAACACTATAGTCACAAATCTGCATCCGAATCCACAATTATTTCCACTTAATAGCTGCTAGAATAATTTGAAACATAACCGTCCGCCCAGTAACCGTTAAAATAATACAATAGACATATCCATAAGGGCCCACTGAACAGTATATATAGTCAACCAAAACACAACACACTGCGTTTAATCATGAAACATACTGTCGCCGCTAGGTGTTGGCCTCAATGTCCACTTTTATATTAATTTATAAAGTTTTGTTTTGTTTTTCTTTTTTAAGGGCGGTTATCAACCTGGTATATTACGGATTGATGTACAGTTCTGGAAATTTGAGTGATAACCTTTTTATTGGCGCATTGCTTTCCGGATTAGTGGAGATTCCAGCCTACACGATGCTCATTTTTACAATGGACCGGTGGGGACGAAAACCTCTCTTCTGTACCATGACTATTTTCTCTGGTCTCAGCTGCATCGCCTCTGCATTGGTAAACATTTGGTTCAAAGGTCAGTGAATAGAGCTTATCTACTACTTATAGAATATTTATGACACCTATAATGTTTCCAGCACAATAAAATTAACTGATTATCCATTCATCGCAGCTTCCAATGTCTACGTGACAGAGTAATCGACAGGATATAATAATATTCAGGTCATTTATAATGCCTTCATCGCATCGCATTTCTCTCTCACACAAATTCATAAGATATGCATTCCTCTATATATTTGGTTATCGCACATGAAATGACACACGCATATATTATATATATAAAAAAATAATAAATAAAAATAATTCTTACAATCTAAAAATATTTTCTGGCATTAAATAACTTGCAGAAAATGAATGAATGAATGAATTAATTAATCAATCAAATACTGATCAGTTACACAGGCATGTCTTTTAGATTTATTTACTTCCCATGCAGCCTGATTTCTCTCGCCAGATATAACATCAAGAAGTCACCTTCCCGAGAAATCGACTATTGTGGCATTGGAATCGAGTTCTTATTGTCAGAAAGCAAACGTTCTAATCATTGAACCACGTATCCGTAAAACATGTATACTGATGATATAAACAGATCACGCTGAGGCCCAACAACAATTCCTTTTGATTACACAAAGTTGGTCTCGCTTTAATAAAAATGGTCTCAAGAACATTCAGATGCAAATCCAACTATAATCTACTCTATACAGAAAACACATCCTTTGTCCAATTTCCTCTTGTCTTTTATATAATATATCCATTTCATAATACTTTGTTTAGCATTTGGAAGCATTTCTAATGTTACTTTCGGATTTCGGTGTCATTTCAAAGTCATCTGTTTAGACATTTCTTCAGTTAATTTTGATATTTCTATAAACAACTTCGATACACAAGATGCGAGACGAATTAAATGTTTTGTTTTTTTCTTTGCAGATATTGCTTGGTTATCTTTAACGTTATCATTGTTTGGAAAGTTCGCGATTTCATCCAGCTTTGCCATAATCTATACCCTAACAGCAGAACTCTTCCCTACAGTAGTGCGCAATGCAGCCCTGGGGCTGAGTTCTGGCATTGGCAGGATAGGCAGTATAGCCGCACCCTACATCACACTAGCTGTAAGTAAAACTGATACTAACCATTTCACTCTCATCAGAAAATATTCACTCTCTGCCTATATTTAAATTTTTTTTTTTTTGGAAAGAAGGTCTTCGAGTGGAACTTTCTTCTCACCAATGGAACACGGATGGAATGTGGGTGGTTCGCTACAATTTGAGGGACATGGTGGGTCCTAGCCGCAAAGGTTAGACGAAGCACTTTCCATGGCAGTAGCGATAGAGCAGCGAGACGCTTGCCACATCCTGCCTATGAGAGGGAGAGGTTGGAAAATAATGTCATCCACAAGGACACGGCTTTTAGGTTCTATCGAGACTGGAAAGTGACCACTCCTGCCTAAATATAAAAACGGTACTCCATTTTTTGGTCTGATCTAGCTCTTGCAAAGGTAGAGGATAGCAAGAGGAGTCGAGTACTTACTGGAGCGGTATAGGGAGTCGAGTACTTACTGGAGCGGTATAGGGAGTCGAGTACTTACTGGAGCGGTATAGGGAGTCGAGTACTTACTGGAGCGGTATAGGGAGTCGAGTACTTACTGGAGCGGTATAGGGAGTCGAGTACTTACTGGAGCGGTATAGGGAGTCGAGTACTTACTGGAGCGGTATAGGGAGTCGAGTACTTACTGGAGCGGTATAGGGAGTCGAGTACTTACTGGAGAGGTATAGGGAGTCGAGTACTTACTGGAGCGGTATAGGGAGTCGAGTACTTACTGGAGCGGTATAGGGAGTCGAGTACTTACTGGAGCGGTATAGGGAGCCGACTATCTTTCCAGTCTCTTTGGCGATGAATCGTATGTACGAGTTCCATTCGAGGTCAGGGGGAGTTTAATGCCCAATAGTCTCTCAAGACACGGAGCCTCCCCGAGGGGACATCCATTCATCAGACTGGTAGTAGTTCGGTGCCCGATCGTTTTTAATACCACGTCCCTTAAGGATGTGTGCGTTTATAACTTTCCAGATATCCCTTTTCTTTATTATTTGTGAATTGCCATACATTCTTGGGAAAGGCAATGTCGTCTTCTTCACGGTTTGAAATTCAGTGTTCCTTCTATTAGACTGGTTGCCGTCGAGCAATAAAGAGCCCAGTCTACCATGTTATTTAACCCATAGTTGGGAAAGAAAATTTATTCCCTTTCCTAACTTAACTAGCCCAGAATTTAAACTCGGGTCGCCGAATTTACATTCCGTGCTGATATTTGTCACACTACCTGCACATTGTCTTTTGGAAGATTGACGAGAAAACAAAGTCCTGATCTGAATGTTATTGAAACATTTTTAGTGGGAACTGAAGAAGGAAGTGCTCCAACGGAAACAACGTAATCTCCAAGAGCTTTGGAATTACTGCCAAGAAAAATGGGAAAATTTCCCAGTCTGAAAATCTGGACCTTGTTCCATTCAATGCCACATCGAATTGAGCTAATTGCTCAAGACAGGCAGAAATGCTCAACTGCTAACTCCATATTTTTAAATTTTGGACTTTTTTTTAACATCAGAAAAGGACTGAAAAGTGAACATTTCGCTGGTGGCCCAGTAATTTTTCATGAACCTTTTTTTTTCAGTATCCCCATGCTTAAAATGATCTTTTATACAGCAATAACGAAAATGCAGTAAATTGTTTTCTGGCCATCAAAGATAAGTAAATGTAATGCGAAAAGGATCCCCCTAATCAATCTCGATTTGAGGGTAAAACTATCAATGATTAATTTACCAAGGTGTTATACAGGAATAAAGTGTCGCTGCCGACACTTGAGTCTGAACATAGATCGTCAGTGAGCAAACACAGGCGATCCCATATTGAATTAAGTGGACCACGTGACCATAGCGGAAACACATATGTAGGAAATAGCTGACGACTAACGATCGCTATTTCTAGTCTATCCTCTATTACTATTCGGATCGCTATCATCTACTTTAGACACTATACTATTTCTCTATTCAGAGCACGATACGGATTACCGTTTCGAGCCAGTATTATCGAGCAAGTACTACTAGTTCGAGTGTAACACGAAGGCGTCTGACACCAGTTTTGTTCAACAGCCTTAATATAGTTGTATCTGTGATTACAAAGCCTCTACTACAACGAGCATTACAAAAGCGGCAACGAGTATTCGCCGACATCACAAAACAAGGTATCCCGAAATTTTTGCATGACCGTGTATGGTTGAATCAGGATCAATTACAAAACGTTGATAAATTATTGAAAAATGAAAAAAAAGAATACCCCAAAAGAATTTAATATAATTCTAAAACTACTGATTTTTTGCCCTTCGACTTGGTGTAATGGTTAACAATTTTATCTCGTTAGATCAGTTACAATTGAGTAGCGAGTTCGATCCTCACTAGGTGCTCCCTATTTTAGGCCTTGTGCCACATCTAAGCTATGCTTTGTAAATCGTTATAACTATTGATTCTCTAAAACATTACATTTGTTCCTTATTCCATCATTTTGTCAGATTTAATCAATGTTGATAGATATGAACAGAGGTAGGATCGATAAGGTGTGCACTGCCCAATGCCCATCAGCGTCGGTCCTGGTGGAGATCGGAACAGAGAGGCAGTTAGTACCGGCCGTATGGAAGTGAAAACTAATACTTTAGCCATGTCATCAGGGCCCAAACTTCTGCACCCACATCCTGAAGGGACGCATCGATAGCAGGTGACCAAGTGAAAGACCAAAGCGACGGTGGACTGATGACATCAGAGATTGGACAGGGAAAATGCTGATGTAGTGCGCCGTGGCGGTGAGGGATAAAAAAACATGGATTCATTTTCCCATGGTCCCGGACACTCAGCAATGAGGAGGGGGAGAGAGAGCGTTTGCGTGTTTGCGTATATATGAGGCACAGTGGTGGAATGGATAGCGGCTCGAATAGAAGAATGGGAAAGCCAAGTTCGAATTCCAATCGGATCCATAGCTTTGGGTGGCAACCGGTCTAGGAGAAGGAAAATGGAGAATGTTTTATTGCGTATGAAAAGCTCAAAATGCTTACATAAGTGGTAATCAGTAGGAGAGATGATGAGGCAAAATTTCATAATTCAGGCTATGCAGCTTTTGAACAGTTGATTGAGAAGAGTGTGGTCGTGCGTTGTCTTACAGCAAAATTAGGCCATCCCTATTCACAAGTCTAGGATATTTCTGTTTCAGTTTTTTGTGTATACACTCAATTTCTCCATAATACGAGGTTGCTGCTATTGTTGTCCCTTGAGGCAAGAATGAATAATGAATAACCCCTTTCAAAAACCACCATACAGTAACCACTATCTATTTAGGATACAGTGATGGTTTAGGTTATTGTTTTGGTCATTCTCTAGCATCTAACCACCGGCCTACTCTCTTACTGTTGTCAAAGAGTATCCATTTACCATTGTAAGTAATGGTCCGATGTAAAAATGGTTCTTTATCCAGGTTTGTACTCATACAGTAGGACTAATCGACATTGTTTTATTGTAATCATTTTAATAGTGTCTATGAGTAACAATATAGTGAAAGAAAAATTATCTGGAAAGAAAAAGAGTCAGGAATAATTCAAGATTTTTTTTTAGTGTGATAACCTAATATATTATTCTTGGTATTTTCTGAACATTTCTTGCTGAAATGGTGGCAAGTAGGAACTTGGATAGCTATAAGTTTCTGTATCTGTCTACATTTCTAAGATGAGGTATTATGTACAGTATTTACATTATTCGGATTATTGTCCTCATCCTTGTTGCCATATTTATCGCAACGTTTTGGCCGTTGCACGCTTCGGCCTTCTTCAGGTGGTTGGAATGTCGAACTGAACCCTTTATTTCGCTCGCTGGGGTAGACTGCTCTAGTTCCACGTGACATGTCTAATGGATGTCAGTTATCAGTTATCTCCTGTTAATTCACCTCCTCAAGTTCTCCACTGCCTTAACTAGATATTGAACTCACAACTCTTTAGGTCCTGTCACTGGATCTAACCAACGCCTTATTCCTCTCTGCCATGTGTCCTTGAAGACATTCCAATCCCCTGAAAAGGCCGGAGCGTACAACGACCGAAACGTTGTAATAAATATAGCGACAAAGATGGGGACAATAGTCCGAATAATGTAAATAGTGTACATAATACCTCGTCTCAGAAATATAGACTAATAGCGGTGTAAAAAGAAAAAGTGTTGTTTTTTGTTGACACAGCATTGTTAAACTTTGACCCACCCAAAATTGTAATATTAATCGGTGTTTATCAAGATTTTCACAACTGACAGAAATAATTTGTGAATGAAGAAAACTAATAGAATAAAGTTAGTCTCCACTGCCTTAACCGAGTATTGAACTCACACTCTTTTTGGGTCCTGTCACTGGATCTAACCAACGCCTTTATCCACTGTGCCATGTGTCCTATAATGTTCTTTTATTTTATTTATTTATTTTTTTTTTTTAGGGTTCACTAATCCCATCAAAAATCGGAAAGGCTATGCCGCTTATTTTTTTCGGGGCGTTCGCGTTAGCAGGAGGACTATTGTCTCTGATGTTACCGGAAACGCTAGGAGAAAACTTACCGGAAACGATCGAAGACGGCGAGAATTTCGGCAGGTAAGTTATTAAAGTCGCTATTCATTTTTTTTTTTATACACGACGAGCAATTAGACAAATTCATCAAAATGGTTTATGTGCTGTCAAAATATTACAAAAAATTTGTCCGGACAAACGTAGACAATTACTGCAAATAACCATTGAAAAATGGTTACTAATAATAAAATAAGACCGACTTGTACCTGTCTATATCTCTGAGATGCGGTATTATCATTATTTACATTATTCTGCCTGTTATCTTCATTGCTATATTCACAACGTTTCGGTCGTTGTGCGCTCCGGCCTTTTTCAGGTGATTGAAATTTCGATTTGAAAAGATAGATCACTACCCCCTGTGGGATGAGGTTGAAATAACAGACAGAGAACATCACTGGAAAATACGAAAACTTAAGGAATCAGCACATATGCTAGGCCACAAAAATCACCTGAGCTGACCAAGAAATGAATGCAATATGGGAACCAGTAATAAGGAGTGCTACAGAAAAGCAATGAACAACAAAAAATTGCAATATAAGCTCTGGTAAAAAAATATATAATAATAATAATAACAGAAAAATTACAATATGAGCACTGGTTAGTGAGACATTTTGTTTATAAGTCCCAGAAATTCATACAAAGAAAAGGTGTTAGTTAGATCCAATGACTAGACACAAAGATTTGTGAGTTCAATACCAGGCTACGGCAGAACCAAAATTATTTCTCAAAACAATTTTCCCAATTTTTTTTTATGAGTGGCCCAGTCAATTTAAGTAGTGACCATATTTAAAGTTGATGATTGCATCAGACTTTACCACAAATTTCTTTCAAATTTGTCCAATGACATTAGTTTGAGAGTTCTTCATTCCAACTAAGCAAAAAAACAAAAAAAAAACAAAAAAAAAATGTCATCAGGTGGAAAGAATCCTATGCAACTTCTCAGCATAAGTAAACACTGGTCATATTTACAAATAGTAGCTTTTAATTTCAATAAATGACAAATACCAATAAAAGCATCATTCAGGTCATATTGATATTTAGAGAACTTCTAAAGACAATTTCTGGGTTCATTAGTCTCAGTTCTGTTGGGGGAACAAGTAACAAGTTTTGTTGGCATGCGACTCAAATGGAAGTTCGTAAGGTAACATTATGGGAAACGTATTGAAACATTACACATTAGAATTAAAAGGTCAAATTTGATAAACAATGACTTTTTAGCTGAATTACTGGATAAAGACATTGGTTAAATCCAGTGATTAGACCCAAAGAGTTGTGAGTTCAATACCAGGCCACGTGGAACTAGAACAATCTACCCTGGTGGACGAAATAAAAGGGTTCGATTCGAAATTCCAATCACCTGAAGAAGGCCGAAGTGTACAACGGCCGAAACGTTGTGAATATGGCAATAGTCCGAATAATATAAATAAAGTAAAACCGACTTGGCTATAAGATTTCAATAGTCCTGCAAGGCCTCTGATCGGAAGATTGGAGGTTTTTAGGAGCGTGGAACCACCTCTCTTATAAAAAAAATACAAATTCTACTCCATTATTACATTTTTAGAGGGGTGTTTGGGGGGGGTCTTCTATTTCTCTATTCTGCGACTTTTTATGTAAAACGTTTTAGTATCTAGGATCAGAGCGGGTTTAGCGCGACGTTGGTTGCGGAGAATGGGCAATATTCAGCGATGGCCTATGTACACGCGCTTGGGCTCCCGACTTTAAACCGGCTTGTGTCATATCTCATCACCATGGTGAGAGACGAGTAAATACCAAATGTAGTATCCGTTTCCGGGCGAACAAACTACATTTTTTTTTATCTCACAATTGTATTTCGGGCAACTAATAAATGACGGATGCCTGGTCCCGGGGATTCCTACCCTACAGCAGAACCTCCCTCATTGCGCCAAAGAGGGAGGGTCGGCAGAATATCGACACCAGCGCGATGCTTTCCCCATCTTCACCTCTCCGCCGTGTTCATCTTCTGACAGTTCACGGATAACCTTTTAACGGATGCCTGGTCCCGGGGATTCCAGCCCTGCAGCAGCACCTCCCCTCATTGAGCTAAAAGAAGGTGAATCGATGAAATCCCAGTGCTAGTCTAGACTGGCTAAGTCAATCTTTAAAAAACGACCTTTGCCATCTTACCACCGTGGGAAGGTAAAAAAAAAATAACCCAGTTTTCTGACTGGAATCAAAGTGTAGAATCTGTCCTCCCTTCCACTTCAGCTTGTGAGGGGGGGGGACCTAGTCGCGCTGATTCTAACTCTGTGACAGCACTTCTCTCATTGCACTGGTGAGAGAGAGAGAGAGTGAGAGGATTGGTGGGTTCCAATTACAGCATGACGTGGGTAAGCGGTAATTTTTGATGAGGGATGAGAAAGTTTAAGTAATAAAATAGCAAAAGGAAAATGGAAACCAGGTGAAAGGAAAAAAATACGGAAGAAGAAAAGAAACAATTATAAAAAAAATCCAGGCTTGTTGGTTGAAACAAGAAACATGAAAAATTCAAAAGTTGGGATTGAAAACAAAAAATGATACAATAACATTCTTCATGGAGAAAAAGGGACGTGTGAATAGCTTAACGGTTTAATCGTCAAAAATAGAATCGGCGAGCTGTGTTCAAGTTCCAGTCCAGTTTGTTGTGTTCGAAAACACGAAACTATCTCTTCTCCTTACCACCAGCTATAAACTAAATAGCAAAGTAGACTGGACTCTCTAAACTGGAGAAGAAGAAAAAAGGAAGGAAGGAGAAAAAAAAGAAGGAGGAGGAGGAGAAGCAGGAGGAGGAGGAGAAGGAGGAGGAGGAGATTCCATCCTATTTAAAGCAACAAGAAAATCACTTCTCTAGCCTTCCCAATTCACAGATAAAAGAAAAGGGATGTGCGAAGAACCATGATAGCCCACGGTCTGAAGGGACATATATAAAATAGAGAAAAATGATAAAAGGAACGCTAAAATAGAAAATAATTATACATTCTTTGGTCCTTTTTCACATACGAAATTAATCCATATTTTTTATATCATTTAGATAAAAACATAGGATAAAAACTATTGGAAAGGATAAGGGAGACAATTGGAAGATACAGGGAAAAAGGTGTGAGAATGGTAAAAGATAGGAATTAATGAATAATCCTAGTCGGCAACATGCATGGAATTTGCAGTACCATTGTCATTATTAATGTTAAACTCTTTCTTTCGTCTCATTCATTGCTCTGTTTTTACTAATATTCACCCAATACCAGGCCCAAGTGCCACTCAAGGTAGAGGGATACTGTGTGGAGTTATATAAGCATGGGAAAGGACAAGCGTTAAGGGTATCTGAAGCAAACTTTAGAAGGAACCAGAAACCCGATCCTAAACAGGAAACAAGGGATAAACCTTTACTCCTGTTCAAAAGATCGGGGAGAAGTGTGAACCGGTGTGTAATATATCTTGCCTGAAAGTCTCAGGTTTGTTATAATGCCAAGTATTTGCCAAGTTATAATTGTTTGAAATTAATCAAAACTCGCACGTTTAATCACTTATTTTTAGATGATCAGTTTGGAGAGTTGTTTTTTTCTGTCTCTTTTTGTCAGGAAAGTCGTTGAATTCTTTATTGAAATGAATGTTATAATTGACAGACAGGTTTAACAGGTCACTTTTTAAAAATAAAAAAATGACCCATATCCAGTTGATTTGAGGTCCCTACAACACAGAATTCAGTCAAAATAGCACTTTTTTTTTTTTTTTGTTTTTTTTTTACATATTTTGTCTGCTTTTTTGGGTTTTTTCTTTTTTGTTTTTTTTTATCTGACACCAGAACTTTGAATATCGCTAAAATAAATTCCCAAGGCAATGTTTTTCTCCTTTTTAATCTAAATTCCCAAATATCAAAACAATTTAAATCTGCTCACGTAAAAATATTTAACCCGCCCTCAGTTTTTTTTCACGTGCTAAATTTTGATCATTACCCGATTTTGGTACTAAATATCGGATTTTGACATAACTGTTCTTATTTTTTTTTTTTAATCGGCATCACTCCACGCAAGGCATTAAAGCCACTAAGACAGAAGAGATTACAGGATGGTGGAAGAATTAGGAACAGAAACGTTAATAATGTTTGGGAAGAGAAAAGAGTAATCAGGACAAGTAAATGGCGATTGACATTGCATTTAAATTTTTGCTGATTAAAGTTAGTTGGAAAGCATAGAGTCGGAAGAGAGTTCCACAAGTGAGAAGTGAGAGAAAAGAAACTGTTTGCATAGAACTTACGGCTACATTCAACCAGCTCAACTGTAAATTGTTGAGATCTTGATGCCAGTCTAGTACTGCGCTTAAATTCAAAAGGTCTAGGTACCACAGCAAAGAGCTCATCCAAACAATTACCATGAAAGTATTTATAGAAAAGACACAGGGAGGCAACGTTACGGCGGTGGGAAAATGACTGAAGCCGAGACACCAGATCAGGACCAGTAATATTGCTGATTCTTTGGATTTTATCAAGGAGCTCAAGATAAATAGCAGGGGCACCGGACCATATGTGGCAGCAATATTCTAATCATGGACGAATGGTAAACTTAGATATATAAGATAGACCCTGGTGAGGAAGATTGTCTCGCCCGACACAGTAAACCAACTTTCTTAGCAGCTGACCTAGCAATGGATTCAATATAGTCTTTCCACTTCATGTCAGCTGAGAACGTTAGCCCGAGAAGGTGCAACGTGTCACCGTCTTGGAGGCTAGCATCAGCCATGTTGATGGAGAGCAGAGAGGGGGGTCTCTCAGATGATTAATAAAAAGAAGTTTAGTTATTTAAGTATTTATCAGAAAATCATAATCTAAACCCGTGTACCTCTTTTTTTTCTTTTGGCGTGGGTGGGGTGCTGAATCCATTTTAGGTGCTGAAAATCTCTCAAAAGTCTAAATGGGTTAAATGCAAAATATATGCTTATTTGGGGAATATTAGCTCTTCAGTGCAGACCAGAGTTTTTCGAACTAAACCTATTCCGTATATGCTGGGCGTATAAGACGACCCTTAAATTTTCAAGTAAAATATAGGTTTTGGGCTATATTCGCCGTACATGACGATACCTCAAAAAATTTTATTTTAAAATGTATTGAATTTATTGAATAAATTCAGTGAGCATATACTTCCTTTTCACTCAAATTCTAATAGAAAAAACGGTGTGGAAATATTTTCAATTAACTACCATCATCTACAATACCTCATGAGTGGGTTTTGTATTTTCGGTAGGCTATTACAGTAGCATGAACGACTTTTCCCCGCTAACCATCCACTCGTTCCACTGTTCTTGAGCGCGATCATTCAATCGCTAGTTGAGACACACAACTCCCATGCTAACAACGTACCCTAAACCACAGAATTTAAGGTTCGCATTTTATACCTGGAGTATAAGACGGCATCCTAATTGGGTGGGAAGGGATTTAAGGTTAATGGTCGTTTTCTACGCCGACATATACGGTACTTTTTAATTAAGAAAAGAAAAGATTTTTTAATTTTCCTCTTGAATAAATATCATGTAAAACATCCTCCGACTTTATTAAGCGGAGGAGGAGTAGAGAGAAATGGCGAGAACACCTTAGCTAAGGAGTTTGCGCGAATTAATGACAAAGCAGAGAAGAGAGATAAAAAAAAGTGTCAAACGTTGCTTAAAGTTAAAAGGGACAGGAAGCTGTGGAGAGTCATATTCATCCACGTCCCGAAGCGACACAACAGAAAAAGGATGATGAAGGTCAAAAGATAAATAGATTTTATTATTTTATGCAATGACATTGTGTGTCGGGAATTGTTTTATGACGAGGCGAGCTGACAAAAAAAAAACATTATCAAAATGAAAACGTGAAAGTTTTCGATTACGCAAGTCAATCATCGAACCAGTTGGCCATTTTGAGAAGCAAATACCCGACAAGTTTTAAGTTTTACACAATTTATCATAAGAAAAGCGACAGAAAAATATTTACCTTACGGCAGAGCGAGTTAGTGTAGGTAATCTATTTTCTTATATATATTATTTGTCTTGGCTCTTTTTTTCCTGATCTAATGTATAAGCTAGCGATAAAAGTGGCTAATAATTGCAGTGACGAGCCCATTTGAACACTTTGATGTCTTTTTTTTTTTTCTTTTTTTTTTTGCGTAAATATTTTTCCATCAAGCGATGTCATTAAACAATCCCTGACATGCAATGACGTCTCTTTGTTTGTGATTACCTTTCCTGGCTAAATTCCCACGCGTTAAGCAGCGTCTTACCTTACCAAAAATAGCAAACGTGGTCATGCTGCAAAGTGGTGGTTTATTAAAAGTTACGGAAATAGATTTTCCTATTTCTTGACGGACATTAAAATGTTGAAATTTTCGTCAGTTTCTATTTTGCACTGGGCAGATAAAAGGATCACGGACGCTAGAACACATTTAAAAATTTACTTTGGTTTGCCGCGTGCTTAAAAGAAAAACGATGATTTTTTTTTTACCCAGACTCTCTAACTAGAGATATATTGCATATATTGCATATTAAATATAGTAAATAAATACAGGCTTTGAAAATGTGTTTTTAAGAGATTTATTTGTACGAGCCGCCATATCGAATGTGTAATACGACCCCCAACTCTACTACATCAATTTTTATAAGGTAGTTTTTATATAAAATACAAATTTTATTGTAACCTAATTATGTACAGTAATGGACTATATGCAATGTAGGTAAACAATTCAACTTGAAAAATTGAAAATAAATACAATGTACCTAAATACAGATTAGAGACATGTCATAATAGATCATTCCAGCTTAAATCAACAATGTTTTGCGACAATTTTTAACATCAACAAGAGATTTTTCTTGTTAAAAACTTGAAAAATTTTAAACACATTCAGCATTATGAATACTGAATTTTATATAATGTTTTCGATTTGCAACATGAGCAAAATTAATTGTAGGTTTGATGAATTGGATCGTGATTATGATTCCAATGTAATAAATTATAACCATGGAATATTAGTGTTTGAGCCTTTTATATTATACTCTTGCTTTGTCTACTACATAGAGCTCTACCTGGTTTCTATTATATATTCTCAGAATGTATCTGTGGAGGAGACAAAATGAATAGAAACAGACAAGATGATAAACTATTCTGATCGACGCGTTTCGTCCTCTGAGGCAATGATAAAGTTCCTCGGGAGACGAAACGCGTTGGCTCCGTATAGGTTTTCCTCTTGTCTCTTTTTATTCCTATATGATAAAAATATAGTCTGAAGTTATGTTATTTATGGATAAAAGCGCTCTATACGAGGGATAGAGCACACATATATATATATATAGATAGATAGATAGATAGATAGAGAGGCGGGAAGCAAGTATTCTTCATCCAAACAAGTCGGATTAAAAAGAACCAACAAGGTCGGTTTGTTTAATTTTTTTTATTATACTTTTTCAACTTTCGAATAAAGTATCGAGTAATTATCCACAACTTCGAAAATTGGAAAAGTATAATAAAAATTTAAACTGACTTATATATATATATATATATATTTATATATATTATATATATATAACAGCCCAGGTCATTTAATTAGCACTTTTAAAATAAAATTATATAATGCACGAGATCTCTGAATCAATGTTGGTAAGCATATAAAATTCAAGAAACTCAGCGTGGAGAGGGGATGAAGCTCACCCCCCCTCATTCCCATTTTTGGTCGAAACTGAGAAGTAGGAAAATTAAATTCGTCCTTTTCGCTTTAATCCAAAACAATGTTTGTTTTTTTAAAGATGGGCTGTATTGTCTAAAAATGATTCATTTTCAAAGAAGTCAAAAATACATTTTCGATTTTCTCTTGAAAGATTAACTTCTAAAACATTCACATGAAAGTCTAGAGGTTTTTCTCATTCCAGAAAATAAGTAAAAGTGAAAAGGAAAAATGCGTATTTAAAATGAAAACTTAAAAGAAATCTCAAAAATTATTCATTTTATGAAAGAAAAACAAAGGAAAAATATCTTTAAAATTTAACTTCTGATTTAGCACTCCCATCGCTGACATTTTGTGGTGTCCTACAAATAAGATCTAAGTAAACAAAGATTTTATTTAATAAATTAAATGTCATATAAATACTTTTCCTACATTTAGGACAGATCGGGAACATAGTTTATATAGATTACAGACTAATTTAACCAATTTTTAAAATAAATACGAAAAGATAGTCCAAAAGTGGAATTCTTTTAAATTTTAATTCATTTTTTAACAAACATTTTTTTTTTTCAAATTAAGAAATTTTTAAAATTTTACTTACCTTTGGTATATTCTTTCCTTTCTTTGCGAAAATCAAAAGCCACAAATAATGAAATAATAAAAAAAAGTTCCTTCAATCACCAGCAAAACTTTTCAACGGCTTGAGAAAACTTGAAGCTTGAACGACGTGACAAGACGTCAATTCGCACGCTGCTCAGTTAGAATTAACATAAAATCTCACGGGTGGATTCTGGGTGAATTTAATTTGCAACACTTCCGGTTCATATACCACCCACACACCATAATCATTAAAAGTCTTCATTAACTCGAAATCTCTTACGTTAGTGGAAATATTTTTCGAATTTGCGAGTATTTAATATATATATATATATATATATATATATATATATATATATATATATATATATATTCAAAAGAATTTATGGATTTTATTTCTTCTTAATCTGACATATTTTTATTACTTCGAAGGTTATTTTTAGTGGATACCCTTATTTGTGTAGACATTCCGTTTTTCTTTCCTTTTTTTTCCTTTTTTTTAACAGATTTTATTTTGTCTAACGGCCTGCACACTCCAGAAAACTTTTTAAAAATATGCCCTGCCGCTGGATTCGAACCAGCGTTGCCCTTTCCAGTAGAATAGTACACCCGATCAGGCGGTGGTCCTTCCTGTAAATGGGACCCAAATCGTATCCTGACAGAGGGCACTTTTTGTTTAAGTATTTTCGAGTGCGCAGGTAGGTAGACAAAATGAACATTAAATGAACATTATAATAAAACGAAAAAACATCTAATCAATTATTATAATTATTAAAAAACGGAACGTCTACTCAAATACGAGCATCCATTAAAATAATTTTTGAAGTAATATATATAATATATATATATATATATATATATATATATATATATATATATATATATATATGGTGATTGGACAGTAACTCCGTATTTTATGTATGATGTACTCTCCTGTCTAACAATTATTTTTACAAGACGGGAGGGTCCAACATACATAAAATACGGAGATGCGTTTCAATGATTCTGTGTGTGTGTGTGTGTGTGTGTGTGTGTGTGTGTGTGTGTGTGTGTGTGTGTGTGTGTGTGTGTGTGTGTACATTTTTATATATCAGTGATGGAAGGAAAAATATCCAAATCAAATCGGCTAGATTATATATCCAAAGCACATATTTAAAAAAAAAAAAAAATCTTTCAATTTAATATTCTCAGCGTTTCTCGTTCGTTCGTTCGTTCGCGCGCATGTGCAGTCGCATGAAAGTAAGCTGAGTACAATGAAGTCTTAAATAACGAAATGCGTCACATGAAAACTTTCACCACTTTGTCATGCATCTTTCCCATAGATAGATAGATAGTATTACTGGTCAATATATATATATATATATATATATATATATATATATATATATATATATATATATATATATATATGAAGAAATATAGTCTTAAAGTGTGCTAAACTTATGGGATAAAGTGCTCAATATCAGAGATAGAGCGTGTGTAAATATAAAAGTGAATATAGAAGTCAACACTTAGAGGCGACCGTCTGTTTAATGCTAGATGCTATCGTCAGGCAACGAGTGCTGTTTTTTTCTCGGTTATTTATATATACGGGTCAGTGGTACATTGTGGGTAGTGTATTTTGGCAGATATTTTACCGGAAGTCGTTTATTTGTTTATTTGTGTCAAATTATTTTGCTTTTTTTTATTTAATTTATTTTTGTTTTTTATCCTTTATATTTATTTTATTTTTTATTTTGATCAGTGTTTTTATTTGTTTTTATAGATTATTGTGGGTAGTCTATTATGGCGGCTATTTTACCAGAAGTCGTTTATTTGTTTATTTATTTGGGTCAAATTATCTTGCTTTTTTTAAATTTTTTTTTTTATCTTATATATTTATTTATTTATTATTTTTATTTTGATCAGTGTTTTTATTAACGTAATAAAAATTTGTTTATATAGCTTATTTAATAGTTTTGTTTTTGTTTGGGAAGATAAAGCTATTTGTTGAATCTTGGGGTTGATTGTTGTGGTTTGTTCTGACTATTATTTTGGCGGAAACAGTTTTTAATTTCTTTATTTGGATTGATTATCTTTATTTGTTTTTTCTAAACGGCTAGTTTATCGGTATCGGTTGTTAGTTTATTTATATATTTGGATGTATTTAGGTCAATTTATTATACTTGTCGTTATTTATTCGTTACACTGTATATTTTCTCTTTTTGGTTTTCGATTTTTAAGTAACGCAATATATTATTATTTATACATTTTTTTATCGTTATATAACAGTTATAGCTAGTTTTCGTTCGATTTTTTGTTCGATTTTTTATAGTCTAATATTTTGGTCATAATAGTTTGCTAATTTGTTTATTATTTAATTTATTTATTGATTTTGTTCCTTATTTTTGACACTATAATGGGAAGCTTTGACGGTGCAGAGACATGCGAAATCGTAGGTATTTACTTACTACACGAACTAAGCAAAATAATAGATAGAAATGACACAGGACTCTACAGGGACGACGGTCTCATAATCTTAAGAAACTGTAACAAACAAAACACAGACAAAACTAGAAAAGCTATAATAAAGATTTTCAAAAATAACAGATTCGACATAGATATAAAAACTAACCTAAACGAAGTAGATTTTCTCGATGTTACCTTCAACCTAAGAAAAGGCACATATAAACCATACAGAAAACCCAATGATAAACCACTCTATATACACACATCTTCCAACCACCGCCTTCTATAATCAAACAGATGCCCCAAATCGATTAAACACAGGCTTTCCGACAATTCCTCCAATGAATCCATATTTAACAAAGCTAAGAAAGACTACGAAACAGCCCTAAAAGATAGCGGATTCCCAGCAACACTCACATACTCACAACAGAACACAAAAAAGGCCAACAGGAAAAGAAATGTCATATGGTTCAACCCACCGTACAGCAAAAACGTAAAAACAAACGTAGGAAAAATATTCTTCAAACTTTTACACAAATTCTACCCGGAATCAAGCACCCTACACAAAATATTCAACAAAAACACAGTAAAAATCAGCTACAGTTGCACCGAGAACATGGCACAAATAATAAAAAAGCACAACAGGAAAATTATTAACAAACCACACGAACAAATTAAACCCACGTGCAACTGCAGAATAAAAAACGAATGTCCCTTAAACGGTAATTGTTTACAAAACAACGTAATCTACCAAGCCACGATAAAAGCACTAGATAATGAAGAAAAAGTATACATACGAGTAACTGAAGGACCCTGGAAACAAAGAAATTATGTACACAAAACATCTTTCACAAATAGTAAATATGCGAACAGCACAATGCTTTCTAAGTAAATCTGGGAAATAAAAAACAAAACGCACACCACACCAAAAATATCTTGGAAAATAAGGAAAAAATCATCAGCCTACAACAACCTATCAAAAACTTGCAAACTTTGCTTGGAGGAAAAAAAAAGCTATCATTACCTTCCCAAACCAAAATAAATTATTAAATAAAAGATCTGAGCTAATCTCCAATTGCTCGGCTGTTCGCTCTCTGTGGCCGGCCGGTTTAATTCACACCGGATCAAACGACAAAAGAGGACGCAGGTTCAATTCATGCCGAAGAGCATATTTTCTCTATTAAATTTTCTTAAGTGTGCAGGCCGATGGGTGTCAGAAAAACAGTTTAAACTAAAAATAAGACGTCTGTTTCAAATACGAATATCCACTAAAAATAACGTTTGAGTGAATAAAAATAAATCTATAAATTCTTCATATATATATATATATATATATATATATATATACAAAAATATTTATATATATACATATATATATATGTGTGTGTATTATTTATATATATAAATATATATATGTGTGTGTGTGTGTGTATATATATATACATATATATATATATATATACACATATATATATATATATATATACATATATATATATGTGTGTGTGTGTGTGTGTGTGTGTGTGTATAAAGTAGTTGGTCAGAACAATGTCAGACCAGATAATGAATGTTTTTAAAAAGTGTTCAGTACACAAATACAAAAACTGAATGTGTTGATCAGATGATATTAAAAACTAAGAGTATTTACTGGTTACACAACCCAGGTTTCAAACATAAGGTTTCGTCAGGTGGTATTGGCAAATTATGTTTTTTAAACGTTCCATTCGATCATTTATAAACTTATCATCATAACAGGAAGAGCCACACAAGGGGAGGAGTATGCCAAGACTAATAGAACCGTGAGGCAAGAAAAAAATTATTGTTAGATTCAGTCTCATTATATATATATATATATATATATATATATATATATATATATATATATATATATATATATATATATAGTCAAACCTAATGAGCCAGGCAAACCTCCCAAGGTTTCACTTAGGCTGACCCTGACGATCTGCCTAAGTGAAGGTTTGACTAGGTTTGCTCTACGTTTGTATCGAGCTCTTTAGTTAGTTGTTTACTCGTATCGAGGTTTTTTCTTTGGGCCTTGAACCTGTACCTGTGCGATTATTTTCGACAGACTTTCATGTTCCTGGCTCTTTCTTTTTTAAAACCTTTTTTTCCCTTCGAGATTGATTTGGCTATTGTTAAATCAAGAATTCGAAGGTTTTTCGACACGAGTATAGTTACCTATATATATATATATATATATATATATATATATATATATATATATATATATATATATATACAGAACAGACAGATAGAGAGAGAGAGTCATCTACAGATAGACTGTTTCGCTGTATCACAGCTCCTCAGTGTGGCTGGACGTCCGATTGCTTTAAGCTGAGATCGAAACCCTCTAGGCCATCGTCGCAGGGCAGAAAGGAAGGGAATTTTAACGTTTTTTTTCTATACGAAATACGTTAGCGGCTCGGAGACCTCAATTCGTATTTGAAGAGTAATCCTTTAATAGCAGTAGGAGCCACTATTTTTAAAAAACCCTTTCTTTCGAAAACTCAAGCGGATTTGCGGGAGCATATATTGTATACCAAGTGTGACAGCAAATTGTCCAAATCGTGTAATAGCATCGGATAATCGTTCATCCCACAAAATATATAATATCTAAAAAAAAAACAAAAAACTACTAAACTAATTAAGTCTCTTTTTACCAGATTTTCAGATAAAACGTTTAGCCATCTTGACACCATTTGTTGTCCCTTTGAGTTATTCAGCTGAAAAGGGAACAGGATAAAATCGATGTCTGTCTTCTCAGTTGAGCAATGGTGAGAGGAAAAAGATCATTCAGGCCCTCAGTAAAGATGAACGGGATTCGAGAAAAGAGAAGATGGCGATTAACATTGCATTTAAATTTTTGAAGATTGTAATTATAAGGGACGCGAGTAAACGGAAGGAAGTTCAACAGGCGGGAAGTACGAGAAAGTAGAAGTAGCGGTTGCATTTAGATATTTCAACAGAAAACGGGTGGGACCTAAATTCCAATCTAGTAACACGCTTCAATTCATCGTCATCTCCTTTGTCAAACGCTTAAGGTTTTTGGTTTTGTTTTTTATAATTTGTAAAATCCAGATTTCTGATCTTTTCTGTTAATTTACCCTAAAATATTAATTCATCCAAAAATTAAAAAAAATTTGTTTACTACAATTCACACGAAATTCCCCCAGAGCGAGGCCTTTCCATTGCACATCGGTTGGATTGACCTTTGCGGTCGCTCCAGATGTGGGTGACTCTGGTGCGCTGTTAATTTACCCTAAAATATTAATTCATCCAAAAATAAAAAATAAATTATATTTACTACAATTCACACAAAATTCCCCCAGAGCGAGGCCTTTCCATTGCACATCGGTTGGATTGACCTTTTAGATTATTCCAGATGTGGGTGACTCTGGTGCGCTGTTTCTAAGTGTGGGGTCTACGTTCGCAGTCACCCCTTTTTCTTTATTTTTTAAATTGCAAAAATTCCTTGTGAGTACCTCGAAATGTGAATAACTCCCTGATATTAAGTAATTTTCATTCTGAGGGTTGGAATTGTTGCGAGGTAAGCTAAACAAATTTTGATTTAAAATCTATAATTTCTTGGGCTAAATTAATATTTGCGATAAGTAACATTACATTATTTGGGTTGAATTACTAGAAATGATCTCGGGTTTTGAATTGAAGTGTTGAACTTTATAATTTCATTACTTGTCCAGGAGGAAGAGAAAACAAATTGTGACGTCGACAAAGCAGGAAATCTAAAAAATTATTGAATAAACCAAAGTAGGAATGATGTCAGGTTATTTTGTCGAATCACGCCAATTCCAGACAACCTATCAAAATATTCTCTTTTTTGTTCTATTTTTAGGAAACCGAAAACGATTTCGAATGAAATTCACGACAACAAAGGATTGAATGTTAATGATTTAGAGTGAAGAGGACGTTGATGCTGCTGCCACTCAAACAGAAAAGCTTATGGTAACCGGAAGTACCACTAATTTCGCAGGCAAAAGACAAACTTGCTTGATTGTTTCTTTAGGTATTTATTTATTAAGGGGAGATAACCTCAGGGGAGCTTCATCCGAAAAGGGAAAAGGGAAAAGGGGAAAATGACAATACACACACATACACATATATATATAATGAATGAATAAATAAATATAAATGCCAACAACGTAAACAGATTAAAATGGATTGATCAGGTCATTTTTACAGGCAATTCCAAAATATTACGATTTGCAAAAAAAATAAAAATAAAAAAATAAAAAAACAAAAGAAAGAAGAAGAAAAGTGTGATAAGATTGTAAGATTAATAAATTTTTTCCTTCCAACTATAATATTGAATTTCTTGAGTCTATATATATATATATATATATATATATATATATATATATATATATATATATATATATATGTATATAATTAAAAAGAAAATATAAGCGCCTCTGCCAGTTTCACGTAATGGTGATCGTCAGGCAAATGTTAAAATCGACGGGTTGAATTCTGAGCTATGCAATAATAGCTCGGGGGCACTTCGCCATGGTGTTATGGTCGCTAGATCAATTACGACTGAATAGTGAGTTCGATCCTCACTGGGTGCTCCATAATTTCAGCCTTGTGCCACATCTAACCTACGCTTCATAAATTGCCATACAATTATAGTTCTCCCACCGACTCAGTAACTAATTCATCATAGACCCGTCCATATTTGCGCCTCATTTAATCCAACCCTGGGTGGGGGACTTACTCTGTGCCTGGTGATTGCGCACGCGTGACTGTGGCAGTCGTGCTTGCCTTTTTCATTTTACTATCACAGTAGCTTTGTCTGCTTGACATTGATCACTGCTTTCTAACCATCGCTAAGTGGCTGTAAATTTGTTGCTTTCATTAATGACTTGGTTGTATTATTATTTATTAGTATCATAATTAGTATCATAGTTTATTAGTATCATATATCGATAACTTAGTTCTGTGAGGCACAGAAAGCTTTTGAACACCTCAATGCAAAAATAAACTGGTGCTGCATTGTGGGAAAGTGACAAATAAAATTAATAAATAATACGACGCAAAAAAAATGGAAAACCAGTGAGATTACTTTGGGACTGCATCACTCAGTCGCTCGACAACCGGATAGAAACCGAACACTACATGGCAGAGCAAGAGCAATATATATATATATATATATATATATATATAATGGACTCTCCCGTCGATTTCGACGTATGAGGATCTGACAGCTTAGTTGATTCAATTATGAAATTTTGTGCATAGTCTTAAGTGGCATTTAAGACCCGCTAGTGATTTACAAAGGAGGCCACATATGGAGCAAGAGTGAGGATTGTGAGATGAGATCACTGTTAGATTGACTGACCTTTTAGTTCTTGCTCTCGCTTCTTGAAGATGATTCAGACAAGCAGATTGAAAACTGCTGAGTTCACTAAAACACGTTGATCTCCATTCTATCCGCTCCAAGGCTAAGCGCTCAAGGGTATTATGTGGTATATTGACAGCTCAATATATATATATATATATATATATATATATATATATATATATATATATATATATATATATATATATATATATATACGGTGTATTTTGAGAGCATGAATTATTCCAAATTGGTTTGGTTGAATAATATCGTCTATCTATCCAATGTGTTTATTAATCTTTACAAATTTCAGAATTGTTTGTTTTGTAGAATCAGTAAATTTTCCAAAGCTGATATTTATTTATATTCCAGTTTGTTTTATTCGGAGTACTTTCGAATATTATAACATTCTTTTTCAAGAATTTTTGTTTATGTAAATGTTTTTTGGCTAATTCCGGCGTTCCCACGTTTTCTGGAATCAATTCCATGTCACTCAAGGTGATGTCATTTAAACGGCCAAATTGGATTGTTTATGTGTATTTTACTTTTTTATTATACACATTTCAATATACGATCCCCTGTGGAGAAGGATACCTTATTCAATGTGAGTTGCTTCCTTTTTATAACACCAGCTTTCTTTGCATTGAGTCCTCTATAAGATTTTGGTGTTATTAAGTAAACTTTGTCTTATGTTAATATTATTTGGGTCATTTGCGGTATATTGTGTGTGAAATTTACAGACTTTTGACGAATTACAGGTCAACCTATGACAGAGTTTGGCGCATTAGTGGCCAATGTAACAATTTAATGTTATTTGTTGATTATTAGTGTTGGTGATACAATCTCCTGAACGACTTTAGAATTTATAAACAACATTATATTTATATAGGGTACATTTTTGAGTTGATGAATAATTTATAAGAATTAGATTAGACGTTTTGTATTTTTTTTATAACAAATGATAAATCTAATGTATTTATTAGAATCAATAACTGCTATATACCCGACGGTTTCTAATTTTAATAGACGTCTCGTCTTGTTTTTAATGAGGATGCATTTGGTTATAATAAAATATTTGAATGAAACCTTTGTTTTTGTTTATATCAAGTTGGTCGCTTAGATTATTTTTTCTAAATTTCTTGTTTTATTTCTTTCGGAAATGATTGCGGATAGGTGTTTGAATAAAGACAAAAAGAAAACTTTTCTTAGATGACGTGATTCATCTTCCTTTGGGGGGGGGGTATTTGCCTTGATCAAGTTCATCAGCAGGACGAAATGTCTCGGCTAAGAAAAGCTTTCCTTTATTCATTATATATATATATATATATATATATATATATATATATATATATATATATAATGAAAGCGGAGTCCTTAGAAATCCATTTGGATGATAATTTATTTCATGGGATCAGACCCCATCTCTTCAGACCCAAAGATTTTACAACAATAAATGGATTTTAAATTTATAGGATAGGAGAGAGAGATAGACATCTCTCTCTCTCTCTCTCTCTATATATATATATATATATATATATATATATATATATATATAATGAGAGCGGAATCCTTAGAAATCCATTTGGGTGATAATTTATTTCATGGGATCAGACCCCATCTCTTCAGACCCAAAGATTTTACAATAAATAGATTTTAAATTTGTAGGAGAGGAGAAAGAGATAGACATCTCTCTCTCTCTTTCTTTCTCTCTCTCTCTCTCTCTCTCTCTCTCTCTCTCTCTCTCTCTCTGTTTCCCTTCCCCCATAAAAAGCTTATTTTAAAATTTCTGTCTCCCCTTCATATTTTTAAACTCTTTTCTTTTTTTCTCTATCTTCCACACCTTTTTCTTTTTTTTTTTTTTTTTTGTTTGCTTGTGTCTGGATAAATTTAAAATCCATTTATTGTTGTAAATTTTTTTTGGTCTGAAGAGATAGATGTCTGATCACGTGAAATAAATTATCACCCAAATGGATTTCTAAGGACTCCGCTTTCATTATTATATTTGCTCTGTTCTTACATTGAGCTCTCTTTGGATTTATATTCTCTTTGGAATTGTCCCTACTAATTATCAAATATTATATATATATATATATATATATATATATATATATATATATATATATATATACGCAAAAAGAACAAAAAAGAAAAAAGGGCATCCCATATATCTCAACTTTCATCCCAAAGAACACAGAAATTTACACACACATACAACTAAATCTACCAGTTCTACTAAAGGAAAAAAATGAAAAACCTCTGACAAAAATACCTAAAGTCACTAAAAATAGGTACTGACAAGTGCAAGACTGCAGGCCACAATTAATGAGCCTCAAGTGAAAAGATGCAACCGTCCCGACTCCAAGGTCTGCAGCTACCTATTAGAAGGCTATGAATTTCCCTTCAAAGACGGATTCAAAGTTAAAATTAAAAATAATTTCTTGTGAAACTCAGAGAACCTAATATAAATTATAACCTGCAAGTGTTGCTACGAGTACTACATTGGTCAAACTAGCGGGAAACTCCGACAAAGGATGACAGTTCATCGCCAAGAAATTAGGAATAACCACACTAGAAAAATACTCTTTAGCCAACATATAGAGGAATACGGAGGACGAAATCTGACAAACTTTAATATCTTCTTCCCATTCTACCAATGCAACTATAAAACCACCCAACAAAAGCGTATTAACAAAGAAACATTTTTATCAGAAAAACTCAGTTCATTAAATATATATATATATATATATATATATATATATATATATATATATATATATATATATATATATATAATGAATAAAGGAAACTAACCCTAACCAGAGGCACGTCCTTCAAAATACATAAATATTATATTTTCCTTAGCATAAGCCACAGATAAAACCAATTACGCCACGTGATTTCTTTCTTTTATTCCGGACTTAAGCGTCAACACTTAGTAGTCGAATAAACATTTACAAACTTTTTGAAAAGCTAAAAGCGAAACCGATTAAAGTAACACGTTTTTTTTCTGAAAAGCCACATCTAAGTAAAACAATTTTAAATACGCCACACACACGCGCGTGCACACACACACATATATATATATACTTTTGTGTGTAACAATTAGGGGGCAGTGTTCAAATCTCGCGCTTGTTCAGCCAATCAAAATTGACTTCCTTGTTTTGTCTTCTATCTGACCCCAAAGGTCAACCTCAGGAAGTCCGAGTAGAAATACACTTCCTCTAAAAGATAATTGTCCTATAAACTATTTTTAACAAACACACACACACACACACACACACACACACATATATATATATATATATATATATATATATATATATATATATATGCCTGGCCACTCATATCCGAGGATGCCCATCTACTAGAGCGACCAGCCAATCCCTGTTGCAGTCGCCTGCTTGGGCACATTTTGTCTTGTACTGCAAGTATAAGCCGTTTTTTTTTGTTTGTTTTTTTTTTCAACAATGGGTATTACGTCTACCAGCCTGTGCACACGATAAAAATTAATGATTAAAATGTGCTCTTTCCCTAATTCCTTAGAAATTGCTTTATTTACGTTTCGGTTATGAAATCGAGCAGATATAGTCTTTAGATAAAAATCTGGACGAGGGAATGTGTATTGCTTTAAAAATGGGTAAATAGAAAATTGATGCACAGTAACGGTCTCTGTAGCCAAGAGATCTAAAGGCCAACAGACGGTGATTTCTCCTTCACTGGGGACTCGGGTTCAGCCCCTACCGGAAGGATCATTCTCTTTATTTAGTTGTCTCGAGTGCGCAGGTCGGTAGTTGTAATACTCATTTTAAAAAAATGGGATGTCTACAAACAAATTGAAATGGTTAATTATGTTTGGTTGACTTTTACTTCTTTGTTCTTGTTAAGTATTTATCTGCGCTTGTAATTAAATACTATATATATATATATATATATATATATATATATATATATATATATATATATATATATGTAATAATCCGTTGGTATATAATCCAAGTGTATCCTAATCATATAAAATATTAAAACTGATCCACAAAGAGAGCGCAATGTATTTATTATAACAGAGCATTTATAAATAAATAAATTATATAGATACAAAATTCAAAATTACCTATTGGTTATAGCTATTTCGCCAGGCAAGAACAACTTACTCGCAGCAATTTCTTCTTGTGGGGTGGAATAGCTATAACCAATAGGCAATTTTGAATTTCGATTCTACGTAAATTTTATATATATATATATATATATATATATATATATATATATAATTGGAAAACGTTCCTGAAAGTGTATTATACATTTCGCCGTTAATCAGATCAAAAGGGAAAAAATGAGTTGCGTGTGTGTTTATTTGTTTTTGTTTATTAAATAATTAAATCTTATTATTTTCCCCAAATTGACTAAAAAAGAAAGAAAATGATTGAATTTTAAAAATGTGTGACATACTGGTCAATGGTTTACTATCTACCCATTCTGAAGGATTCTATGTCTCCATTTGAAAACTTAAAGCAAAGAACATAAATGCTAACGTCTTTTCTTTAACAGTCAAAGCACGAGGAAAAAATACCAACACAGAAAGCCAAAACCCCCTTGAAAAGGGTTAAAGAAGTTGCCGAAAGCGCATGAGACAATGAAAATGATGGACACATTTTTGTACTCCCTTACTCCTACAAAACGGAAGAAAAACGTAAAGATGCTGGAAAACTTAAGAAAAATTAATTAAATCTTCCTTGTCGGCCATATACGTATGTATAAAACCTCTTTTTAGCTGAATAGCTTAAAGGGTTTGTCAGTGAATCTTACGAAAAATGGCGTCAAGATGGCTGAATGCCTTATCTGAAAACCTAGAAAAAAGAAACTCAATTAGTTTAGTAGTTTTTAGATATCAAACATTTTGTGGGATGGACAATTATCCCATGTTGTTACATGATTTGGACAATTTTGCTGTTACACCATATATATATATATATATATATATATATATATATATATATATATATATATATATATATATATATATATATATATATATACTAGTAGCATGGCCCGGCGTTTCCCATGCTTGATTCAAAAATCGTACGACTCATACAGCAATCGCTATCACTTGACTTAAAATATTTTTGCCCTTCCTTGCCTTTAAAGGAGTGCCCTTTGCCGTGTTGATGTTGCTACATGGCTTACTTCTTGCCTATCTCACACTGCGAATTTTTTCTAAGCTCTATACTAAACATTAAATCTGTTACGAAAAAAGAACTAAACAAAATGAACACAAACGATCAGCTTTAAAAAAGGACTCGTAACAGGAAAAACCGAATGAAAAAAGAATGTTAACAACAAATACTTTTTCACACTCAACCCAGTTCTGCGGAATCAGAATCAACGTTGAGTTTAAGCAAGCGAATGAGCCAATTGGAGTAAAGTGCCATGCATATATATATATATATATATATATATATATATATATATATATATATATAAATGTAACTATACATAGAAATACATCGAAATATACATACTTATACTCGATATGAAAAAATAATTTTACATACTGTAAGTAATTCTAATACATTTACTTGGTTTTAAAAAGAAATATAGTCTATTAAAAATTAATTTTTTTTAGAATTGTAGTTAAATTAAACATATTCTAGCCTAAACAGTCCCCAAAAATCTTTAAGTATGCAAATAGAAAAATGTCGTAAGAATTTTTGCCGTGAAAAATAACATTTTTATACAAAAAACAGACGACATGCATTTAGCAGATGTCAGAATTTGTTGAAAAATACATCCCTACCCATCCCTAAATATAACCCCGCTTTCGAATGTAACTATTAACTGATACAACGAAAATTGAAATTGAACTAGCTACCACCCCTTGTCTAGATGAATGGATTTCTCGGTATCCTTGGACACACTCAATTATGAATCTTTGCCGTGCCTTTAAAACTGTAAATTTTAAAAAATAAGTTACTTCAAAATTCGCTTAACGAGGAAATGGAACTAATGTCTTTAATTTAATAACAAAATTAAATTCGAAGCTTTTAGCTTCCATTTTTGAAACATGGTTATTACTGTGTAGCGAAAAAAAACATTTTAAATAAGTTAATTTATAATATATATATATATATATCGTTGTTGTTGTTTAATTTTTATTGCATTTTTCCAGTTTTCCAATAAAATGTGTATTGGAATAAAAAAAAAAGTGGATTAACTGTCCAAAGCTGATGTTTGTGTTGTTTTTTGTTAATGGACTTTCGACCGTCTCGTTCATTTTCAAGGACCGATGATAAATCTTTTTGGAGATTATATATATATATATATATATATATATATATATATATATATATATATATATATATATATAATATTATTTGATAATTCGTATGGATAGTTCCAAAGAGGATATAAATCCAAAGATAGCTCAATATGAGAACAGAGCAAATGATAATAATGAAAGCGGAGTCTTTAGAAACCCATGGTAAGAGTTTATTTCGCAAGATTGAATAATCGATCTTGTCTCATCAGACCAATCAGTTTCACAACAATAAATGAATCTTAAATTTATCCACGCACAACCGAAAAAAGGAATTTTCAAACATAAGATGGGTTTTAAAGTAGTTTTAATATGGGGAAGGAAAAAAAGAGGGAAAGAGAAAGGGAGAGTAAGAGAATGAAATATGTATGTCTCTCTATATATATATATATATATATATAGGGGAGGGAAGTAATATAGGAAGGGAAACAGTTGTTGTGAAGAGCTGACAGGTTGACCGCTTTTCACTGGATGTGAGAAGTAAAGTAGAGGGAATATAGAGAAAATAGATTCAAAAAGGAACAAAGGAAAGAGAAGGGAAGGAGGAAAGTCTATTATCATGGATTTCGAAAGTCTCCGCTTTCATCATTGTGTATATATATATGTGTGTGCGTGTGTATGTGTGTGTGTACCTGCGTGTGCGCGTGTGTGCGCGCACGCGCGTAAAAATTTCAGAAAGTGTATATTGAAAAACTCACGGGGGTCTGTCGACGTTTGCGGGGTGCAGCCTCAAACTTTCCTCCCACCGTCCACCGGTGAGATCCCGTGGCTTGAACTAGTCACGATTTAGGTCGTCGAGTTTAGGCGCTTCGCGCGGGCGCATCACCCCCGGGTCGGTAATTTTTTTCTCCGAGTACGACTCGGCCGACTCTGGCGTAGCGAGCGGCCAGGGACCCGAAAGATGGCGATCCACGCCCGGTCGGGATAAAGCCAGAGGAAACTCTGGTGAAAGTCCGAAGCGCCTCTGACGTGCAAATCGATCGTCGGAACCAGGTGCAGGGGCGAAAGACCAATCGAGCCGTCTAGTAGCTGGTTCCTTCTGAAGTTTCCCTCAGGATAGCTGGCGTTCGATCGTCGCAATTCCATCCGGTAAAGCGAACGACTGGAGGCCCCGGGGCCGTTCACGGCCTCGACCTACTCTCGAACTCGGAACGAGTTGACTCTCCCGAATACGGGGCCATCCCACTTCTCTGCTGCCTGTCGTCGTCCTCGCGGGCGGCGGCGGCGACAGAAACGAATGCGAATGCCAAGTGGGCCACTTTTGGTAAGCAGAACTGGTGCTGCGGGATGAACCAAACGTCCGGCTAAGGTGCCTAACGCGACGCCCATGAGATCCCCGAAAAGGTGTCCGTCGATATAGACAGCAGGATGGTGGCCACGAAAGTCGGAATCCGCTAAGGAGTGTGTAACAACTCACCTGCCAAATCGACCGGCCCCGAAAATGGATGCCGCTGGAGAGACGGACCGATGCCGGACCGTCGCGGCGAGGAGCGCTTGCGCTGGAACACGAAACGATGCGCGCGCCTGACCGATGCCGCGACGAGTAGGAGGGCGCCGCGGTGAGCACGGAAGCCTAGGGCGCGAGCCCGGGTGGAGCCGACCGCGGGTGCAGATCTCGGTGATAGTAGCAAATATTCGAACGAGACCTTCGAAGACCGAAGTGGAGAAGGGTTCCGTGCCAACGGCGTTCGACCACGGGTCAGACGGTCCTAAGACGCAGGTGAAAGTCTTCCCGAAAGGCGCCGGATCCGTAAGTCTCGCAACGGGTGAGCAGGAGTGTCCGCCCGCGGCAGCGACAAGCTAGCGCGAAGGATAGACTGCAGTAGTGGTCGAGGTAGCACCACCGTCGCATGGACGACCTTCTCCGTAGTTGCGTCGATTCTGATAGCGCTGCTGCCAACGCCAACGACGCCAACTTGCTTACCCGTCTAGTTTTCTTTAACTCTTGAACGCGTTGAAAGACGAGCGGCCGGCCTTCCATCGAAAGGGAATCGGGTTAATATTCCCGAACCCGGACTAGGAGAGTGCCCGGGGGTGGCGGCGCTGCTGGCAGCAATGTCGGTGGCGCCTCGTCGCTTCTCGAGCGAAACTGCGGTGACGCAAGTGAGTCCGGAGACGTCGCCGAGAGCCCCGATAAGAGTTATCTCTTCTTCGTAAAGGGCCGTGTCCGTGGAATCGGCTCGTCCGGAGATACGGAAAAGGTACCTCTAGAGTGCCGCGGCTCAGGCAGCGTCCGGTGCGCTTTCGGCAGCCCTGGAAAATCCGGGTCCGGTTTTCGCAGCTCTCGAGTCGGTCCGTACCCACCATCCGCAGCAGGTCTCCAAGGTGTACAGCCTCTCGTCGATGGCATCAATGTAGGTAAGGGAAATCGGCAAAATGGATCCGTACCTTCGGAAGAAGGATTGGCTCCGAGGACCGGGTAGGTCGGGCCGTGCCCGTGCGAAGCGAGGAACCGGTTCGGGGCTGTAGCGTTCGCACCGTTCGCGCTTTGCGGCGCGGGTTCAAAGTGTCGTAGCGGTCCGTCGGCGTTGCGGCGTTGCGGCGTCGCAGTCGTGCGGGTCGGGTGGGGTCGGGTCGCTGGGGTCGGGGCGGTGGGGTTCGGCGGTACGCGGACCGCGGCGGATGTCGGTCTGGGGTGACGGGCGCGTGCGACTTAGTTCTCAAACGGCTCACGAACTCCTCTCATGCTGTTCATTCGTCGCCAACGCCCGTTGTCTTATATATGACAATATAAATAAAGACAAAAAGTCGACGCGTTTCGACCTCTGAGGCATTTGTCTTAATAAAGTCCTTCAGAGGACGAAACGCGTCGACTAAGATTTTTCCTTTGTCTTTGTCTTTATTCATATATATATATATATATGTGTGTGTGTGTGTGTGTGTGTGTATAACTAATCAGGAAAAGAACCATTAAGAAAATATTTACTTTATTTTAAGTATTTTTAAATGGTTACTTTTTAAATCATATCAACCCAAGCATGAGAATAAAGCCACTAAGGCGCAATGGTTTACTGAGTGTTAGAGATTATGAGAAAATAAAGCATTATTAACGAGAACAGGAAAACAGAAGATAACGATTGACGTTGTTATTTAAAGGGGTGGGAAGAAATATCTACAAGCCAAACATGCGATAGAAAAAGCTGTTAGCATAAAACTTACGATTACATCTCGCCATTTCAACTGTAAAATGATTAAACCTAGTCGCCGCACTAGTACTGCAATTAAATTCATAAAGTTAACAGAGCTGCGTATTCTGCTGGCGAACGGCAAAACCTTCGCACGACTTCCATTACTTCCTGATTATCGTTATTAGTAAGTTTTTACGACCACAAATATCCAAATTAAAATCGTATAAAATCCTGTTGAGTCTCGAGCTATACATCATAGAATCGCATGTAAGCCGTTTCTCTCGCAGTGTAATTGCTTAAAACATCTATCAATTTAGCGAAACTGCAACAACCGGAAAGGAACAGGCTATTGCGTTAATTATGTCGGCTTACTCTACAAGTGCCACTGAGTACCAAGTACTACTTGCGATATGGCCGGGTTATATGCAACAAAATTGGTTCACCCGCTAGGCTTTTCTGATGAGGACGGTGGCTGGACACGTAGAAGGATTAAAAACAAACAAAAAACTGTCAAAGAGCGGATTAACTTTCTTGCGGGGTTACTGGCCATCTGGCACGGTGTGGAGTAGACTGGGTTCCTTAGCTATAGATGCAACCAGGGCGGGTGATGATGCGGCATCACTTGGCGGAAGGCTTCCTAGACTGATGTCAAAACGGCCTGAGTGAAAGGTCCCATCGCCCCCGATGGAATCAACGGCTACGTGTTCTTGATGAAGGTGAGCCTTGTAAACCTGGAGAGGGATGGGTTCCGCCAGGTCTACTTGCCCAAGACACGCTACGCCTGAATGAATACCTCTCCGGATTCTAACCCAGATATGTAGAGGGAACTAGCCAGGTGCTCAGTTGTGCAACGACACTACTATCACACACGGTTATGAGAAATATGATGATGATGATGATGATGATGATGATGATGAGTGCGCTAAATCATACTAAGGATTGAACAAATAATACACAGGGCACCCAGTGAGAAACATTTACTATACAGTCTGTTAGACGAATTCACTATTACCATACGACAAGTCAATATAATACAGAATAGTTATAACTTTGTAAAACTTATTATAATGGTATTAGTAATGGTAGTTGTAGTAGTAATGGTAGTGGTAATTATAATGGTAGTAGTAATGGTAATCGTACTGCTAGTTGTAATGGTAGTAGTAATGGTAGTAGTAATGATAATGGTTGTAGTAATGGTAATGGTGGTTGTAGTGGTAGTAGTAATGGTAGTGGTAGTAGTAACGGTAATGGTAGTCGTACTGCTAGTTGTAATGGTAGTAGTAATGATAATGGTTGTAGTAATGGTAGTGGTAGTAGTAATGATAGTCGTAGTGGTAATTCTAATGGTAGTCGTACTGCCAGTAGTAATGGTAGTGGGAATGCTAATAGTAATGATAATGGTTGTAGTAGTAATGGTAGTGGTAGTAGTAATATTAGTAGTAATGGTAGTGGTACTCGTACTGCCAGTGGTAATGGTAGTTAATGATAATGGTTGTAGTAATGGTAATGGTAGTAGTAATGGTAATTGTAGTGGTAGTAGTAATGATAGTAGTAATGGTAGTGGTAATTCTAATGGTAGTAGTAATTGTAATAGTAGTCGTACTGGTAATGGTAGTAATAATGATAATGGTTGTAGTAATGGTAATGGTAGTGGTAATGGTTGTGGTAGTAGTAATGATAATGGTGGTAGTAGTAATGGTAGTGGTAGTAATAATGGTAGTGGAAGTAATAATGGCAGTGGTAGTAGTAATGGTAATGGTAATGGTTAATGGTAGTGGTAGTAGTGATGGTAATGGTTAATGGCAGTGGTAGTGGCAAGGAAACATTATAAGGAAACATTCGGCATTCATTGTCTGAGCAGCCAGTTCTATTTTCGGCTGAAATTTATAAAAATTTTCTATTGAAACAATTTTTCAGGAAAATAAGATTTCTCATTGTCGCTGTAATCACTCATTTCAGTATTGACGGGGCTTTCTTTCCTAGCCTTTTGTTTGATGTCGTGTGGAACGTTGATTATGTTATTATTTTCTGTTTGAGTTCCACTTGCTATCCATTTTAGTTGTTGCCGCGGTTGAAAGTCGTCAACTGGCGTAGTTTCTGTTATTTGGTCCGGATCTTTGTGATTCTGTAGCACCAATCCCCGAGGATCGAAGAAGCATGGTCCTCGCTGACACCTACAGGCTTCATTCGCTTGGAGCCATTTTGATCTGAAAAAGCGACTGAATCTAGTTTATCATATTTCTTTCTGTCTTTTCGTCGCGTTGATGGTAGTAATAACGATAATGGTTGTACTGGCAGTACGAGTACCACTACCATTACTACTAATATTACTACTACCACTACCATTACTACTACAACCATTATCATTACTATTATCATTACCACTACCATTACTACTGGCAGTACGACTACCATTAGAATTACCACTACGACTACCATTACTACTACCACTACCATTACTACTACCACTACAACCACCATTACCATTACTACAACCATTATCATTACTACTATCATTACCATTACCATTACAACTACCATTATAATTACCACTACCATTACTAATACCATTATAATAAGACTTACAAAGTTATAACTATTCTGATTTTAAACATTGTATGATTTTCTCATAATCTGTTTGGAATTTTGTCGGGCACGAAATTCAGATTCTGTCTGTTTTTATTATATATTTTTTTAATCTCTGTAGAATATTGCCGCGATGTTGCAAGATAAAAGGCTCTCTTGTTAACATATTTTCTTTGATTCTGTCTGGTCGATGCTCATCTTTAAATCATAAAAGGTAATGTCAATAAAAAAAATATTGGAGACAAAATTCACCATTTTTCAATTCAGCCTTGAATAAAACAAAATAAATATGTTAGCCTGCGTTGATGAGGAAGTTCATTACTAATTGACGAGTGGGGGTGATTTCCCGACCCTCACCCGAGTTTATTACTTTCGTACATTTTTTATCCTTTAAAGGGTTTTTCCTACCCTCTCCGTCTATTCCATATGGCGATAAATTCCAACCCCCACACCCATTATTGAGATTCACCATTCTATTAGGCATCTAAAAATCCGTATTTTACACCGGCGCTAGAGGTCAGTGTTCGTTCAGAATGAAAAGACAACATTTCTAATGCTGATTTTCCAGGTCGCCAAACTCTCTTCGCTTCCGACATATGCTTGTCGTGTGCTGAACGAAACTAAGCTTAGTGAATGATAATATTAGCAGAGAATGTCAATTAAAAAAAATGAATGCAGGAAGATTATGTTGCGTCAGGCTTCCAAGATGGAAGGGATTTTCAACCTTGAAAGCGACCATTTGTAGCTCATAAATGACTTGTAAAATTAGTTGAAAATGAGCAACTACCTCAGCCATTAGATAATACGAAATATTTGGTATTGGTAATTACTAATTTTCGCGTAATATGGCACAAGGCCAAATCATAGAGTGTTTGTGGGTGTAGGAAGATAATGTTACCCCAGTCTATTGATGGGACTACCAATCTTGAAAATCATCATTCCAGATCGACATACACTTGATGAAGGCCGAAGAGCACAACGAGCGAAAGGTTGTGATAATAACAACAAAGATAGGGACAATAGTCCGCGTGTAAATAATGTAAATAAATCAATATATTCAATAATGTACCTTAACCACAGATTTTCATAATTTAGTGTTTGTGAACTTCTTCTCCCCCAGTACCAGCGCTTTTCAGATATTTCCGCAATCTGGTGAGCCCTGTATTAAAATTGCACCGGTAAATAGAGCAGAGTCAATGCAACAAAACTAATATCACTGGTATTGCTGCATTATAGTTCCGGGTCATTGAAGCAGCCGGATTTTAACTTGCGCATCTTGTTTCATATGCATATGACAGCTGCAGTAAAAATTTTAAAATAAGTCTAAAACGTAAATATTCAATGAATCAATAAAAATTCAGTGAACTTATCTTCCTGTCTTTTTTCAAGAAGATAAATCTGTTGAACTTTCATCGATTTATTGAATATTATGTCTCTTATTATTTACCCGCTAGGCCATTGTACCGTAGGACAATTTGCTGTTGCTAACTTAGGGTTTTAAACATAACCTTCACTACTACTGCTGCTGTTGGCTGCCATGTTTTGAATTCTGTCCGTGTTCTTTTGATTACTGCTGCTGATGTTAAGACATGCTGTCATGTGGCTTTCTCTCGTTATTAGCAGCTTCCATATTGTATTTATTTCAATGCTAGGCATACTGACGAGGTCCTTATAGCTTAGAACATGCATTGAGTCTTTCAGACGTCTAACTCTCCAGTTCTTCCCTGTCCAGTATTTTTACTTCATTTCACAAGGGCTGATGAGCACCGGTTTCTCTCTATACATGATCAGCATTGCCTGATTTCATTGTCTCACCTCTCACTGCGGCTTTTTGATGTTCCACTAGCCTTTTTTTTTTCTGACAGGAATCGAGTACACGAAATTCTTGGTCATATTCTCCCTGTGTTCGGCTTTACTCGGCAGAGATTTATCCGTAGAGTAGAACTGCTTCTGAACATTGTCCTAATGCCGTTAGGACCGCAGATTTCTTGAATGTTTTCCAACAAGCCGTTGACATAAGATAAACAGACCGTGGCAATTTTCTCTAGTTACATATCGAGAACTTTTTGGCAAACCTGAATCATAGGCTAAATACTCGTAATATTCATGTATGTTTTTAGTTTTACTATTATTACTTGATTTGATATTCTCTCCGACTCTTAGATGTTTTTCGCCAGGTAATAATCATCATATACCGGCAGCGCTTTCCCCAGCTCATGAGCTGTTCCAAAAAGCGCTGCTACCTGCGCACTCCCACTGATATGGCAGGTATCTGTTGTAAAAATAAAACAAAACTAACACAAAATCACAGAGAGTACGTCCAAATAGTCTCCTCTCCCGGCAGTCGGCTTGATTCCTCTCCTCTAGTTCACTGCTATTGATTTTATATGCATTCAAAAGCAGTTACGCTAACCCTTGGGAACACATCCGGGTTATTCTATTAACCCTGTAGCCAGCACATCCTGGCTATTCCATCAAAGGTTTTCTGTTTTCAGATGGAATGAGTATGACCCGGTTGTTCCTTGTATCATGGAGCCAATGGCATTGTCGGGCGCACACCCTCACCCTTTTTGAAGGTAAGTAGATTTCTTCTGTATAGTATCCCCAAGGCATCCTACGATGCAGAAAGATTCCCGGAAATAATCCCGGGTGTGCCAACCACAAAATGTAAAACTTCAACTGCTATATGATATATTTTGTCTTGCCAGATTTTGGTACATCTGTATTTTCGCCTGCGCGACCATCACGATGTTCTTCTTCCAACGTCTATCAGGATCCATTCATGGTTGCTCTTATCCACAAGTGTGATATCAGGGCGATTGCTCTCCAAGCGCTTGTCAGTTGTTCTCCACATGAGCTTCATTTGCTCATTTTCGATTACTGACAGTGGTAGATGCTCGTATTACCCCCTGCATATGTATTCTGGGGGTTACTTTGTCTGTACTCTTTAGTGCCATTTGAGTGTAGGTAAAGACAATATGTTGAACACTTTTAATAGCTTTCTTACACAGCCTACACATGGGTAAATCAGCCGTTCTATGAATAGAGTACGTCATGAAATTCGTTCTTAAAGCTTTCTTTCTCTTGCGCTACACAGATCATCCCCTCATTTTTATTCTTCAAGACTCCGTCCCTCAGTCACCGCCATGATTCCAGATCTGTCACCTCTGGGTTTTCTTGTGCAAATGCTCCGTGCAGGGCTTTAATTATTATAAATAAACCGAGCGTCTACTCAAATATGAGTATCCACTTACGTTAATGTTTAAATTGATGAAATCTGTCGGATTAATAAATAAAAGAACCATCCAGTCTATATCTCTGAGATGAGGTATTATGATTAGTTGCATTATTTACATTATTCGGACTGTTATTCTCATCTTCATTTCCATATTCACAATGTTTCAGCCGTTGTACGCTCTGGCCTTCTTCAGAAGATTGGAGAAACTCTCGGTGGTCAGGGACAGACTGGCCTCGGACTATTCCCTAGGAGAACGGACCAGTATACCAATAGAAAACATGATGGACATGCTGACATTCTGTACGCAAACAACACTCTTCGAATGTAATAACATCTTGAACAGAGCATGGGTTCAAGACATCCGTATACCGCAAGCCAACATTCACTAGACAATAGCTCAACTTCAACTCCCACCTCCCATACAGTGTAAAGAAATGGATCTTCCATTGCTTACAACATCGAGTAAAAGTCATAAGTGGTGACCCAGAGACATGAACAAAAAATGGTCTGTAGAAGCAGTACCCTACAACGTAACAACTACCCCGGATATATAGCAACAGCTCCGATAAACTGGGATAGAAGGATACAAGAGGATAACAACACTCAGAAAACAGCATCGTTCTGCCTACCCTACGTGAAGGGATTATCGGAGAAAATACAAAAGATCTGTGGTCCGTATAATATCAGGACTACCTTCATAAGTAGTCCAACTCTTCGCAGACACCTCTTTTGAGTAAGACCCCCCTCCATAGGGGAGAATATGACTAAAGACTGTGTGTAAGCCATTCCATGCATATGTGATAAGAAATATAAAAGAGAAACAGGCCACCCCCTTATGATAAGACTGCAAGAACATTGTAAAGTGGTAATACGAGGGGGGGAAATCAAACGTAGCTGACGATATATGGAGGGAAAAGGGAGATCATCGCTCCCTGTGAGATGACGTTGAAATAATAGACAGAGAACATAATTGGAAAATACGAAAACTTAAGGAATCAGTACATATGCTAGGCCACAAAAAATCCTGAGCCGACCAAGCATAGAAATGAATACAATATGGGAACCAGTAATAAGGAGTGCTAGAGAAAAGCAATGAATAACAATAAAAAAATTGCAATATAAGCTCTGGTAAAAAAATATTCAAAAATAATAAAAATGGAAAAATTGCAATTATATTATTATATTATATTATTATTATATGAAATATGAGCACTGGTAAAAATGGTTGCTGAGACATTAGGTTTATAAGTCCCAGAAATTCGTACGCGGATGTCCTCAAGGACACATGGATAAGTGGATAAAGGCGTTAGATCCAGTGACTAGAGTTATGAGTTCAATACCAGGTTACAGCAGTTGTGAACTAAAAACTTGTTGAGTTGAGTTGAGTTAAAGGGAAATAACTGAGACATCCGAAAGAGGCATGGCACGTGGAACTAAAGCAATTTACCCCGGTGGACGAAATAAAGGGTTCGGTTCGAAATTCTAATCAAGAAGGATGTCGGGGAGAGAGAGAGAGAGAAAGAGAGGGGGGAGATAAAGACAGACAGAAAAAGAAGAGTCTAATGAGAAAAAGGCATTTATTTTACGTAGTATCTTTTTTTCAGAATATTCTCCTTCCTTGTGAAGCCATCTTATTTAGTGAGAAATATTAATAATATACATTGAACATTATACAATGAAAATTTCAGATGAAAATCCATCTAATAACTATGTCATGCTACGGACTTATTAATTCACCATTGTATATATTCATTTACGAGCGTGTTTGTCTCTGTGTTAGTATTTTGTCTTTGGTTTATTGAAAAGATTTTTTGGGATTCTCTCTTTATACTGCCTATTGGTACTCTCTATAATATTAGAACGGTAAAAAATAATGAGATTATCAACAACAACAATAACAATGACAAGAAACGAGATAAAAACAGACACATAAGACTACCTACTACCTTCTTAACATCTACTATCCAAACAATTTATCCAATGTTAATAATATCAAAATAATTACAACCACATCCAAAACTATTATGGATTACGATCAGAAACAAAAATATCTATAATAATAATAATAATAATAATAATAATAATAATAATAATAATAATAATAATTCTGGATTCTAGATAATGTAAACTGTCACCACTGTTCCTTACAATATATTGGCGAAATTTGCAAAAATGTAATAAAAAAAAAAGGAGGAAAAAAAAAACGTAACTATGAACACAAAAATGATCTTAAACACAACAATATATTAATCTATAAAATGTCACACTTAGAAAGAGAAGTAAAAGAGAAAAGTAACTTAGTTAGCCGGAAAACTTTTGAGAGTGGCGCTATCGAATCTTACTAAAATATAAATCTGCGCTCTATATTTTTTCAAATATCTTCGTTACTGAAATAATTGCTTCTTTCCGAAGCCAACACACGTGACTATAAAATGTTTAAGAAGTAAAAAAAAAACGGTTAAATTCATTACCGCTTTCTTTTAATTCAATATACACACACACACACACACACACACACACATATATATATATATATATATGTGTGTGTGTGTGTGTGTGTGTGAGAGAGAGAGTGTGTGTGTGTGTGTGTGTGTATACACACATACGGATTGAGGAATCGGAGAGCCGAGTTCGAATTCCAGTCGAATCCATTACATTCACTAATATCCTTGGGAAAAGTATTAATCCACTTCTTCTCCCTCCAGCTATGGGTAAATAGTAGGGTAGACTGGGTTCTATAGCCTTGGATGGCAACTGGTCTAGGAGAAGGGCAACTCTGAATTCAAAACCTGCGGAGGGTCGTTTCAAAACATTGTAGCATGTAGTGCACCAGGTCCTCTCTGTATTCGGCCCTTCAAAAAGTGTGGTTGGTTCTACACAAAGCCTTCACCACTATAATCAAAACCTATGTGATGGTATCTGATCTGTCAGTTCCTAGGAACTGAGTCGCTTCACCCTCATACGTCGAATATGACAGGAGAGCCCACCATATATATATATACCGGGTGTAACAACAAAATGATGACTGCCCCCTCTTTTTTAAACTTATTCACCCTTCTCTTGATGGTTCTTGAATGGACTTTGAAGATGGTAGCTAAAGCATGAATGTTGGTACCATTACTGAAGGCCTGAATGATCTTTTTCCTCTTACTATTGTTCAGTTGGGAAGACAGTCGGGCTGACGAAAAAAAAATTAATTTTAAGTTTGTCTCTTTTTAGCTAAATAACTCAACGGGGTTTTCAGTGAATCTTACAACAAATGCTGTCAAGGTGGCTAAACGTCTTATATAAAAATCTGGAAAAAGAAACTCAATCAGTGTAATGTTCTTAGATATTAAACATTTTGTGAAATGGATAATTTTGCTGTTACACCCGATATATATATATATATATATATATATATATATATATATATTGTGCTTTTAAGTATTTGGAGGAATTCATGGCTAGCATTGAATCTACACATGAATTCCTCTCTCTCTCTCTCTCTCTCTCTCTCTCTCTCTCTCTCTATCTATATATATATATATATATATATATATATATATATATATATATATATATATCACGTTCTTAACTTTTTCATTTTATATTGATATGTAAAATAAATACGCACTCGAACATTTTTATTTTCTGAATTATAGCAAAACATTTATCTGCGCAGTTAGGATGAAAGCAACTGCGTTCTACGCAGGCGTAAAGAGAATTTTGAATTAATAGCCAGGCTGCAAGTTTGAAGCTTTCAAGTAGGTTGTAAGGCTGATTTGTCAGATAGAAATCTTTAATAACTTCAGGGCATACAATGAGTAAAACCGTGCCAGAAATTGAAAAATGACAGTCGGGTTCTACCGAACTGTCTAGTTTGTCGAAGATCCTGGATAACGCCGATACAAATCTGATAAGGGCAAGTTATGGGCCGTATCAGAAGAGAAGTTATTTAAAAAAATCTGTTTTTGTGAAGCAGTGAAATTTTGATGCATTGTGACGATGGGGTCCGAAAGCACAGTTTTCCTTTTTAAAAAAAAACCTATATGGATGAAATGAACAACAGAAGACACGAAAACCTATTTTTTTAACACGAAAACCTACTTTTTTTT
>OZ038515.1:76813453-76853453 GCA_964036315.1 Acanthosepion esculentum
AACTGTTAAATATTCCAGTTTATAGAAATTAGATAAAATAGGGACGAGAGGTAACCCCATGACTACGTCGTCAGTTCGTCCATAAATATTACCATCATAATCATAAAAGTCATTTGTGTTCTACAGGATATAACTTTATGTAAAATTGTTGGTTTAATATTATTAATTAATATTCACTTTCATATCTTATTAAAGATGGGCAAGTGAATAATGCTTATATACATTTTATATTAATATTTCTAGTTTCTTTGACAGGGACATTGATAAGATGGCTCTTAACATCGAATGAAGGATGAATGTTATTATAAAAAAAAACCACAAACAAGTTTTTGTCCTTTTAATTACCAAACTGAATATCCTCAAAGATATAAAATGGCTGTTATGGCGAACATGATCAACCGTGCTGAAGTAATTTATTTAAACACGTCATTTTATAAAAAGAATTAACTAACATAAAACAAACAATTATCAATAATAGTTTCCCAAAGCATGTCGTTGACGAGGAAATAAAATTAGCTTAAAGAAATTTAGAAAAATAACATAAACGACAGTCTTAATATAAATATAAAAAAACATGGTTTATTATTTTGTAATCGAAGTATACTAATTATAAAAATCATCAAAAATATAATACGTCGTGTCATCACTTAATGACGGTAATAAATACCTAAGATTAAGTACTTATTAAAATAAAACACATCTCACTTAATAATTACCAATAACCTTGAACTTCGAAAATGATTATGTAAAAAAAATCTGGTTTGTGAATTCTTGTACTGTTTTGTATCTACAACATTAATAATAGAAAAAAAAGTAACATTAAAAAAGTCTGACATTGGTTACATTATATACCAAACTTCTACGTAGCTTAATATGTTACTTGTCGAATTGAAGCAATTAATACACGTATTGATCAACAGCTACCACAAGAATACAAGATGAATATTAACAAAATTAGTAGATAATGTTCAAATTCTCTACAGCAGGGTTCGGCAACCTATGGCACGCGTGCCACACACGGCACGTCAAGCAATTTCCAATGGCACGCAGTTGCAAATGACATCACGAAGTCCGAACCGATAACTACTACAACGCAAAGAATATATATAACTGTTTCAATTTCAAAAATATACTAAAGTATAATGATTCCTCAATCGGACGCCCGCATTTCTCAATCTGACGCCGGAGGATGGGTGATTGAAGACGATTAGTGCCTCATGACCAGCTGCTTCTGGGAGATAGAGCCCAAGAAGACAGTTCATCGAGAGCAGAGGTCGGCAACGCCCGGGCCACATCCGGCCCGTGAAGGGTTTTTGTCCGGCCCGCCAAATTAACCGTAGTAAAGAATTTGCATTTTTTGTGGTTTGTGTTAGTCGTTATGCTGTTATCCCTGCAATAAAAATATGGAACCTTGTTTAAATAAAATATAATATTAACTTCGTTTTTCTTTTTTAAACCTCCAAACTACGGTAGCCTTCTGAGATTGAAACAATTTAATATAGGTCATTTTATATCATGGCTCTCCACTGCATAACTGTCTGACCTACTCTCACCAGTCATATAGAAACACGGAAAATGCTATGGAAGTAAATCCAAACAGAAATCTCGAGTAGAACACCGAACGCGGTGGTTGGCTGTCAACAATGACAACTTTGCCGTAATATCCGCAGCCAAGCTGTCCCTAAATGTAATTTATTCCTTTCGATCTTGTCCGTGCGGCTAAAAGGTGGAGACATGTAGTCTAGGCAGCGCAGGGCCTCCGTATACCATTGCACAAGCCAGCGTCACGGAGAGATCACTTCAGATTCACCAACAAAGGATTGAATTTTGAAAAAAAACAGAGATATCTTTAAGGAGATGCCTACTAACACGAAAGGTCTGTGAAGGTCTTTGTCAATGGGCAGTCATTGGAAGCCCATGCGATCAGTGCCGTCATTCCTCAGGGTTCTCTCCTCGGCCCTACCCTCTTTCTGATATATATTTACGATCTGCCTAAGAATATATTACAATATTTAGTGACTATCTATGCCGATACAACAGCTTATTATTCCCGCATAAAAATTCAGTACGTGGGTTTAATAAAAACTAAACACTTCAAATCCCTCGGTGTATGGATCAGTTATAAAAATTATTATAGGAGAGAAGGTAAATTGAACAGAGAATAGGTTTCACTAGAGATAGTTTCTCCCAACAGCACCAATTGCTACGAAACCAAAATATTAGCCTGAAACTTGAGTCATGTTCTGAAATATCATCGTAGATCGAAACTTGCATATGGATGTCATGGAGGGAGCAAAACCAGTCCAGAAATTTACATTATTCGGACTATTCTCCTCATCTTTGTCGCCATATTTATTACAACGTTTCGGCCGTTGTACGCTCCGGACTTCTTCAGGTGGTTGAAATGTCGAACTGAACCCAGCCGAAACGTTGTAATAAATATAGCGACAAAGATAAGGACAATAGTCCGAATAATGTAAATAGTGTACATAATACCTCATCTCAGAAATATAAACAGATATCGTCCAGAAATATTTAAACTCTCGGTTGTAGACAACCGCTTTCTTAAATCAAAGGTTAAAAATGTCTTGTGAGAAAGTGAATCCTATGGGCCTTTTCAAAGACCATCCTTCTTCGAATCTTGTGGATTGGCGCTATATAATCCCAAAGAACTGTACCAAATAACAGAAAACACATCACATAAGGATTTTCAACAGTAACTGCTAAAATATGTAACTCAAAGAGAAAATAATAATATCATCAAGAATCTTGATATTCCACACAACTTCAAACAAAAGGTTAGGAAGGAAAAACCCCATCAGTACTGGAAAGAGCAATAACAGCTACTGGATTTTAGAAACCTATTTTCCTGAAAAATCTTTTTAAGAGAAAGATTTGATAAATTTCAACCGACAACAATTCAACTGCTCAGCCAATGTTGACCTCAAAACTGGTGTCAAAACACTATGAAAGTGTAAAAATAGTTTTTAATACCAGAAATACTTTCTAATAAAAAAAAATTATTACCAGTAATAATTTTTGAAGGAAAAATTATCAGCACTACTTTTAAAAAATACCAGCAATACAGCCATAGATTCTTTGGAAAAAATATGACCAGCTATTGATTTCTTCAAGGGAAAATATTCCCAGAAATAAATTTTTGAAGAAAAACTTATTACCAACAATAAAAATTTTCTCGGCATTAAATAACCCATTGAGGTTGATATGCTGTAAAACAAAATAAACCAAATCAATCTAAACCAAAGAATACATATTCTATTCATACGAATCTATCCTAAAAATGTTGTCGGCATTAAATAACCCATTGAGATTGATATGCCGTAAAACAAAATAAACAAAACCAATCTAAACCAAAGAATGCATATTCTATTCATACGAATCTATCCTAAAAATGCTGACGGCATGAAATAACCCATTGAGGTTGATATGCCGTAAAACAAAATAAACAAAATCAATCTAAACCGAAGAATGCATATTCTATTCATACGAATCTATCCTAAAAATGCTGACGGCATGAAATAATACATTGAGATTGATATGCCGTAAAACAAAATAAACGAAATCAATCTAAACCAAAGAATACATATTCTATTCATACGAATCTATCCTAAAAATGTTGTCGGCATTAAATACCCCATTGAGGTGTTGATATGCCGTAAAACGAAACCAATACAGTGTCGTGTGCGAAGAGTATAGTGTCATGGTTAAGTCAACTAACAATAAATCTTGATGGCTCATCCAATTCACTTAGAACCATCAGCAGATATAAGATGAAAAAAGGATTGGGTTAATTGTAAGAAGATGGAAAGCATGGTAGTTAGTAAAAGAGACAGCCATATTGGGGACGTTTAAATCTGGGTATGACGATAAACTACATCCAGCAGCAAGACCTTTGATCGAGAAATTTTGAGGAAATGGAAACACCTCTTAATTGTTGTTGTTCCCAGGTCCACCCTGGCATGGGGTGGTAGCACCTGTTAGGGTCTCAGCTTTGTTGTTGTTGCCAGGTCCACCCTGATCCGGGGTGGTAGCACCTGTTAGGGTTTCAGCTATGAGCAAATAGTGAAAACCCAAACTGGGTTAAAAAACAAAAAAAAACAAAAAGTATTGATTTTAAAAAAAATTACCAGCAACAGATTTTTGTAAAAGAAAAAAATATTACCAGCAATACATTTTTGAATATTAATTACTAAAGCGCCCAAGAAAATTAAATTTCAGCATTAATTGACCAATAAGAAGTTGAAATGCCGTTAAAAAACAAACAAATTCTCTAATTAGCAATCATATGCAGAGCTCTTTTTAGAATAACTCACTTTGGTGCTCAGCCACAAAAGTGAAATTTCTATTAAACTTAAACTTGCTAAAAATAACCAGCAAGATGTGCCCATTAATTATTACTCTACAGGAGAGTTTGGCTTTTGCACTCATTCACTGAATCAGGAAAAAATAGAATTTTCCAATTTACCAGAATTAGTTCAGTTCAGATTCTGTTATTTTTTTTATTTGTTTTTTTTTATGACAAAATATTCTCACCACAAAGGTGGAAATCTTTTGTTTACAGGACGATAATCAGATTCATTAAACAATAGAATTAAGAATGTAAGAAAAGTTACATTTTCTTAAATAAAACGACCATTGTTTATTGTCTGTGAAATTCTATTAAAAATACTTTCTCTTCCCTTCATCAGATTCAGTTTCAACTTTTTTTTTACACTAATACTCACCTGATACAAGGCCCAAGAACCAACCAAGGTAGAGTTCAGTCAGTTAAGTGCAATACGTAATAAACACTTTGATGATCATCTCTCTTTCGATTTATGACTGACGAGGCAGAAGATTTTTCTGTACTAGGCTGCCATTTGTTTCTGCAGTAGACTGGTTGCCAACCAAGGTTACAGAACACAGTCCATCCTGCTATTCAACCCATAGCTGGGGAGAGAAGAAATGAATTAATTCCTTTCCCAAGAGTACTTGCACATAAGAGAATGTAACGAACCAGACTGGAATTCAAACTCGGCTCTCTAATTTCTCATGCTGAGCTTGTTATCCATAACACCATACCACACATGGATTACTGAATGACTTTATTATCAGGGCATAGGGGAGGGGGAAGTACATGCATATTATGAGGATATATATCAGTGAAGCATTCTATTGGGTGTATAGACAAATTTAAATTACATAAATATTTAATGCTTACACCTAACAAATTGACAAAGTATTATTTCTTATTTATACTGGATACATTGGTATAAAAATGTAAATTGGAATACCTCAGCTTTGTTAGGAGAATTAATGACGAAGTGGAAAAAAATTTTGTGACACATTTCGGCATTTAGGACTTCATCAGACTAAAGTGATGTTTACATTAATGTAACTACATGTGCGCGAAGGAGAGCAGAAACTGAAGAAAAAAAATTAAATTTAAAAGTTTAAAATTTTCAGTGTCCCCTTAACTTCATGTACATGTGTAGTTAACTCAATGTAAACATCATTTTAGCCTGATGAAGTCCTAAAGGCCGAAACGCATCACACGAAAATCTTTCCACTTTGTCATTAATATTCCTAATATTGTTCTGGTATATAAAAAATTATATATAATTTTCTCAAATGCTTCAGCTTGCAAGATATCTGTAATGTTAATTTTTCATACATAAAATTATTATTTATTCAGTTGTAGACTCTGTCAAATTAACATTGACAATAAAAGGGTATGTGGTTTCATGCCTTTCTTTGCACATTCAATATTCATCTTGTGAGGAATTATCCTGCACTCCTCACAAGTCGGACATTTATATATCTTCTTGTCATGTAACTGTCACAACAAACTACATCCAGCAGCAAGGCCTCTGATTGGGAGATTGGAGGTTTTGAGGAATGGGGAACCACCTCTTAATTGCTGTTGTTCCCAGGTCCACCCTGACTTGAGGTGGCAGCACTTGTTCGGGTCCTAGCTATAGGTAAATAGTTAACTTCCCCCCAAACAAAAATAAAACCTGACAAAATACATTTTATAGTAAAAATACCAGTAATACATTTTTATATAAAAAATTACCAAACAACCAACGTAAAAGAACACTGTCATAATATTAATCCAAATAATATCCGACAATTTCTTAAAGAAAGCAAACTGTATTCTAAAATAAAAATTTTTAAAAACTACAAAATAAAGTACATATCACTGACTTTAGTAATTATGTCAATAAAAATAAGTATATGCAAAAAATCTGAGTATTAACTACCATGTATTCAATTGTGAAAGCAGAATAACAAAACTACAACATAAAACACACACACATCATTCCCTCTAGTAATTATGTCCACACAAATTTGTATATACACAAAAGCTGAGTATCATCTACCATGTATTCAATTGTGAAAGCAGAATAACAAAACTACAACATAAAACACACACACATCACTACCTCAAGTAATTATGTACACACAAATATGTATATGCACAAAAGCTCAGTATCATCTACCATGTATTCTATTGTGAAAGCAGAATAACAAAACTACAACATAAAACACACACACTTCACTCCCTACAGTAGCTATGTCCACAAAAATATGAATATGCACAAAAGTTGAGTATCAACTACCATGTATTCAATTGTGAAAGTAGAATAACAAAACTACAACATTAAACACATACACTCATTACCTCTAGTAATTATGTCCACACAAGTAAGTATATGCACAAAAGCTGAGTATCATCAAACATGTATTCAAGTGTGAAAGCAGAATAACAAAACTAGAACACAAACCACATACACAACACTCCCTCTGGGAATAATGTCCACACAAATATGTATATTCGCAAAATATAGGAAGAGGATCAATTAAATCATTTTAAGTATTCAAATATCAAGAAAATATGATTTTTTTTTCACAGAATTATTAACAAACTTTTTTTTTAATCAAATTTATCCCACTTAAGGCAGTAAAGCTACTAAGATACAAGGGGTTACTGAGTGTCAAAGAATTAAAAAACAGAAAGATTATGAAGGAGCAAGGACAATAGAAGAGTAATGAGAAATTAGATAATGATTGACATTGCATTTAAATTTTGAAAAATAAAAGTTAGCCCAAAAGCATGGATCTGGAAGTGAGTTCCACAAGCAAGAAGTGTGAGAAAAGAAACTTAACATAGAACTTACGGCTAGAAAATTTAACTGTAAATTGCTGAGACCTTGTTGCCAATCTAGTACTGCGCTTAAATTCATTTAGTTTAGCTGCCATAGCAAAGAGCTCATCCAAACAATTACCATGAAAGTATTTAAAGAAAAGGCACAAGGAAGCTATATTATGGTGATGAGAAAGTGACTGAAGCTGAGACACCAGGTCAGGACCAATAATATTGCAGATTCTTCTTTGGATTTTATCAAGAATCTAAATATATAATAGAAGCACCGGACTATATGTGGTGGCAATATTCTAAGCATGGGTGAATTGCAGAGTTTTGTAATGTGCACAAACTGAATAATATAATACTAAATATCTTTGTAGAGTGCCGTAAAAGAAAGGTTGACTTAAGAACAGCTATTTTTTCAAGGTTTTCAAAATGACTATCTAAAGAAACTAACCAAGGAATAAAAGGTATGGCTTCAAGAACACCAGAAAGCTGTAACAAGAGGGGAAGTGGAAAAATCAGGCGTGGCTGAGCACATATGGAGAGAAAAGGGAAATCACTGCCCTCTGTGGGATCAGGTTGAAATCATAGACAAAGAACATGATTGGAAAATTCGTAAACTTAAGGAATCAGCACATATACTAGGCCACAAAAATCTCCTGGGCCAACCAAGCATAGAAATGAATACAATATGGGAACCAGTAATAAGGAGTGCCAGAGAAAAGCAATAATAACAACAAAGTTGCAATATGAGCTCTAGTAAAAACATATAATGATAACAGCAAAAATTGCAATATGAGCACTGGTAAAAATGGTTGCTGAAGACATTAGGTTTATAATACCCAGAAATTCATGCACAGATGATAAAGGCATGAGATGATACACAGGAGTTAGTTAGATCCAATGACAAGACCCAAAGAGTGTGAGTTCAATACCTGGTTATGGCGGTGGAGAACTTGGAGAGGAGAATTAACAGGAGATAACTGATAACTGACATCCATTAGACATGGCACGTGGAACTAGAACAGTCTACTCCAGTGAGCGAAATAAAGAGTTCAGTTCGACATTTCAACCACCTGAACGGTCGAAACGTTGTGATAAATATGGCAACAAAGATGAGGACAATAATCCAAATAATGTAAATAGTGTACATAATACTTCATCTCAGAAATATAGACAGATACTGAATAAAAGGATTGTTGAGAAGATAACCAGATGCCTTTTCACCTAAGCTAAGTTTGCAGATAACATTGTCTGAAAACACATCTTTTTCTTTATTTAACTTTTGTTATTTGCATATTAAATGTATTTAAATAGGACACATAGGTAGTTATGTTTGTTTATCTTCAAAAGCTGTCACCCAGTTCATTCCAGTGCACAGGACTTAGCACTAACACTCGGAGTTGCATCCCAGTGTATTATCATTAATAGGACGATGTCAGCACCCTCACATCTTGATCATCATCAGCTCTTCTTATTCCCTCTCTCCCCTCTGGTGGCAGTGATAGAGATGGCTGTTGTGACGTGAATATCCATGGCAACTAAGAAAAAGAGTCTTAAAAACGCATCTGCGGAAAAAAAAATGGTTAGAAGAAAACACTCTGCAAAACGAAGAAGATGGATTGCAACTAACGGACAGAAAGCTAAGTAAAAATAATCTCCTTATGTGAACATTAATTCACTTGGACATTGAATTTAAAAGCATTTTATTTTATTCCGTCACACCTCAAAACAATCTCCACTCTTAAATCTATTTCCCTCAAGTTACAAATTAAATTGTTTTGTTATCGTTACGATCGTCTTATCTTAATCATTTGTTTGGATAAATCGTTGCTACCTTTGTTTTGCTGCTTTCTTTCTGTTAACCAAATTTGGTCTGAATCCATGTTTATGCCCGAACCAAAATGCCCTGAGCCAAACTGGGTATAGAATATCCGACGTAAATATAATTTTTTTATGACACAACAGAGAAAATTTGATCATGCTTTGAAGCTTCGCCCCGCTCGTGACACTGTGAAGTTCCAGTCTACTCCTGAAGAGTCGTAAGCAGGAGGAGTCACAAAGAAATGTGGGTGGTGGACATGACTGGGCTAATTGGGTCCACCTGACAGCATGTCACATATCCTCTTTATGTTAACAGTTGAACTCAAAAGTCTCACTCCCCCTCAGATGGCCCTACGCCAGGAAGGCTGATTCGCAGCAAATCACGAATATAATCACAATAGCAAATCCAGAATCATTACTTCAGACAGGGAATTAATGTCATTAAAAATCATATTTCAAGTTGGGGAGGCTGCTACATCTTTTAAAACAGTAGGAGAATGAATAGGCAACAACTTTTCACGTTTAAGAATTTATTAAAGGTATAAAAAGAAATGGTAAGTTCAATCTAAGGGAAACAATAATTGAAACAAAGCCAGTTCAGTCAGCCAATGATGACAATTCCAGAACAACGTAACTATAAATTTTTTTTTTCTCTCCTCTGCCAGCCACTATGATGGAGAAAGCATTACCTCGAACCGTCGCCAGTGAGACACGCTGCAAGAGCCACTCCGTTTCGCGAGGCTCGTTCCTTAATCGAGACGCAATCGCGCCAATCCTCCGAAGGAACACCATCGAACGAGGGCCAATAACCCCTGAAGTCTCCACTGCCACAGGAGTAAAAAAAAATCTATTAGCAAGAGAAGAATATTTAGCTATTTTTTTTTTATCTCTGCGTCCCGGGCGACGAACCCCGGCTCAAACGTGGACCTGATCAAATTACCGGCCGAGAATGTATCAGCACGGGTCGCATCCCAAATCAACGACTTCCCCATTTTAAAAGGGAAGATGGTAATGCCATCCGGCCGCTTTCCATCACCACGGTCGAGGCCTACGGGTTCGATTTGGGAAGGGAACCCAGCTGCATCCAAACCTCTTTTGATGATGTCGTCAATTGCTGCATGCCGTGGAAAGCGGCCGGCACTACGACGACGGGAACTTATGATGGGCAGTGCTTCTAGAGGGATTACTAGAACATTTAAAAAAACTTTCAACGGTAACAACACAGACAATTGATGAATGAAAACTCAGTGTTTTCTTAAATCCTCTCTACAAGGCTTTGATAAAGCAAAACGATTCACAAAATCAAAAGATCACGTGACGACTGCTTCATGAAATTAAAATTAAAGTAAGACAAATAAAACAACCGCAAAAAAAAAAAAAAAAAAAAAACAGGACATAAAAAAACTCATTCATTCATTTTTTACAACTAATCACTCCTTACTAGGTTACTTACAGACAGAAAATATTTTTACATTGTAAGAATTTGTTTTTTTTTACCTAATATTGGTTTAGTGATAAAAGTCTTATTAATTAACCCAAAGCTGGGCGGGGGTGGGGGATAGATGTTTTTGTTATCACATACCTAATTAGAATTTGATAAACAGACAAGAAATTATAATGGATATGAAGGGGTATCAATTCTATATTACAATCAATATATAAACTGATCCCTCACTTTCTGGATACGGTAGTTTCCATACATTTATATCCCAGAGAATGTAAATAAATCTAAAAGACATGCCTATGTAGCTAATCAGTATTTCATCAGTTGAATGATTAATTAATTCATTCATTTTCTATATCTTATCAACCCTTTGCAGGTTATTTAAAGCTGGAAAATATTTTTAGATTTTAAGAATTCTTTTTTGAGATAATATTGGTTAAGTGAAACAAGTTTTATTAATTAACCCATAGCTTGGGGGGAAGAGGTGGATTCCCAAGAGTATTTGCACATAAGTTAATGTAATGAACCCGACAGGAATTGGAACTCAGCTCTCCGATTAACAATTCTAAGCCATTATCCATTACACCGCCTGCACATCCAAGTTTACAGCAACTGGTTTTCGTCCAAATAAAAAAACTTTGAATTAAAAAAATTAATGAAATTATAAGCATAAAGCACAAAGGAGACGGTGTGAAATTTGTGAAAATGAAAATTACGACAAAATATTTCAGAAAGAAAAATTAAGCAAAGGTCATGAGTGAAACAAGAGAAAAGGATAGGTATTTACTTGACCCCCCCCCCCCACTGAGTCAGGTTGTGACACAAGGTCGGTTTTTAACGTGGGGACCCGAGTGTTTTCACCCGGGCCGCTGGTCTTAGTTTGTCCAAGCTTGTCAGAGCTGGTCATAGCTAGTCTTGGCTTGTCATAGCTGGTCCAGGTAGGAGCCGGTCCAAGCTAGTCGTAGCCATGATACTACCAGCGCAGGGACGAATCCCTACACCAGGTAAGTATCGAGTGATCGAATCTCAGCCAAAAGGCCGATAAGCGAGCGATCTGAGAACAGATACTACACTTTGATCTTAGCCAAAAGGCCGAGAAGCGATCTACAAGAGAAAAGGATATGTGGGAAAATAAAATAATAATGAATAATAAAAAAAAAAAAAAAAAAGAAGAATAGATTTTCCTCTGACGCTAAGAGTAATGGAAAAATATGATTACCCCATTTGGTTTTGAAAAACACCATTAGATGTCACTGTTAAAGTCTATAAAATGTCAAAGATTAACTCCCTTGTTGTTGCTTTTCTTCTTTTGGCTTCAAGATGTAGGACAACATGGTAATTACGTTTCCACTGGGGAACATTAGTTTCCCCAATTCACTGACAATTGAACTCTCTTTTCATTTTCCAATGCAAGGAATGTCTTCCAAAAAATGATTCCTCTTTGGTTGTTCCAACACAGCACAAAGCTGACTTGCACGCAACCATTGTAACAATGCTTATACTGACTTACATTAACTTCTTGACCAAGAAAAAAAAATAGAGATCCCATAATCACGTTTAAACCTTCCAACGATAAAGTAGAAACTTTACGTTGGTTACTCCAACTCTGCACAAAGCTGACTTGAGATCTCAACCATGAATCTGTTACTTATACTTACCTATCCTGTCAGAGAGAAAACAGATATACCCAAGAGACATTACTATAAAAAAAGCAAATAAACAGTCCAGTTTTTATATGTTTCTACATTTAATTGTTTACATCTATGAACTGCACTTTCGCCTAATCTACAAGGTAACCAAAAAGGTTCTGTCCGTTTTTAAAGGAAAAAAAGAAAACGCTTCACAGAATGTGTAACTTATATTTAGTCTTCGAAGTAATGGCCATCAGCATCCAGCAGCTTCTGCCAACGTGTCTCCAGCCGTTCAATGCCCTTGCGGTAGAAAAAGAGGGGTTTTGACGCAAAGAAGTCCGTGAGGGCTTTGCGCAAGTCTGCTTCATTGGTGAAGGATTTCCCACGAAGATGATTATCCAGGGAGTGGAAGAGGTGGTAATCGGATGGCGCAAGATCAGGTGAATAAGGTGGATGGCACAAAGTCCTGGCGTTGTCATGGAGGAAAAGCACACCTTTGCGATTCACCAGTGCTGGCTCCTTCTGGCGCAATGCCTGTTGCACACGTTTCAGTTGCTGCGAGTATAGGTCTCCAGTGACCGTTTGGCCCGTTGGTAGCAGTTCATAATGAACCACTTGACGACCTGTCCACCAGACACAAAGCATAATCTTGCGTGGGTGCATAGGCAGTCTTGCGGTGTGAGGGACAGCATCCTGAGGAGACAACCAATGTCTGGAACGCTTGGAAGTTTCGTACAGAACCCACTTTTCATCACTGGTAAGCACTCGATTGAATAAGGATGCGGTACGGTGGCGAGAAAGCAGCGATACGCAGGCTGCCACTCGTTGTCCCTTGTGGACCTCCAACAGCGTTTGCGGAACCCACTTGCTCAGTTTGTACGTCTTACCTAGGCGGTGCAGGTGAAGTCTGTTTCATCGGAAACGTTGAACTGTCTTGCAAGTTCACCACAAGTTAGACTACTGTCCTCTTCAATGGCCGCCTTCAGGACTCCGTCATTCAAGACCTGTGGTCGTCCACTGCGAGGCTCATCATGGAGAGACAAATCTCCCGACTTGAATTTTCGAAACCAACGCCTTGCAGTACGTTCATCCACAGCACTATCCCCAAACGCTTGACATATGCAGCGACTTGATGCAGCTGCTGATAAGCCCACTTTGAAGTCGTAAAGCAAACAGCCCCGAACGAGATCTCTAGACACTTCCATCCTTCTCACAGCTGTCCGGCTTATAACTGATGGCCGGGCACGGTGCGCGTGTTTTTTATAACGTCTGATGTTCCTACTTCCGGCTGTCCGAATTTGAAAACAATTACTACACGCATTTCGTATATATTTCAACTTCATTCAATGACTAATCAAAAAACGGACAGAACTTTTTTGGTTACCTTGTACTTACAAACATGCAACATGTTAACTTCCATAGATCCATACTTATTCGCAGGAATTACTTCCCAAAATTCTGATAATTTTGATAATATTGGAAGGAATACATGTCAAATATCAAGAGACAAGGTTATAGCTCCAAATTTATCAGAATAGATAAACATTTTTTTTCATCGAAACACTTTATCAAGGCGATACTTGCCAATTTGCTTAAAGACTATCAATAGAAGTAATTTTACAAGACATCGTATTTATTCCTTCGTATAAGCAAAATATATTCTCACTTCTAGCTGCTACAGAAAATTGGATTTCAATTCTCACCAAATTATGCTAAATTAAAAACTCTTAATAGCAAAATGTTTAACATTAAAAAAAATGGAAGACATTTTCTAAATAGCACTCAAACCAAAAAATACATTCTTTAAAAAAATGAAATTTTTGGATATTGTCATTAAATTAGAACCCATAGTTAAAGACATGAAAGTAGTAAACAAAAACAACTTTTATGACTTACGTATTAAGGGAAAAAAAGTGTTCCTTATTTGCCATGTCCCATCAGGACATTGAAAATCATGGCTCTCCACAACTTCCGGTTCCTTATAGCTCTTAATAAACATGTTCCACCATTCATTTACTCAAGTTCACGATGTTATGCCTTGTTTTCCTCTGTCTCTCTTGCTGTCCCATGAGTCTCAGATTTTCCAAGCCTTCCTTCCTCATTATATGCACTTAGAAACCTCAATTGTCTCTTCCTGATGTCAAGTATTAGTTTCCTTTTTGTTTCCATTTTCTCCAAAATTTTGTTGTTGCTCACATGTTCAGTCCATGTTATCCTCATTATCCTTCTGTAGAACCAAATTTCTGATGCTTCAAGTCTCCTCTTCATCTTTGAGGAGATCCTGTGATACAAAAGGACAGATATCACTTTGCAATTCAGCACTCTTTTCCTTGTTTCAAGAAAATTCTCCTATTTCTTACTACTCTTCTTAGCTTTAGGAATGCTTTCTTGGCTATCCCAATACACCATCGGATCTCAGTGTCACTCTTTGCGTCTTCTGTTAAATCACTTCCCAGATATTTAAATATTCCGCAGCTGTTTGATTTTGGTATCTCAGATTTCCAATTTGAGAACAGATATTAGGTAGTGTTTCACTTCATATTCGTCATTGGTTCAAAATGGTTTGCATTGTCAGGCATTTTTGATGCAGCTTTACAGACTGTCTATATTTCTGAGCTGAGGTATTATGCACACTATTTACATTATTTGGACTGTTGTCCTCATCTTTGTCGCCATGTTTATCACAATGTTTCAGCCATTGTGCGCTCCGACATTCCAACCTCCTGAAGAAGGCTGGAGCGTACAACAGTCGAAGCGTTATGATAAACATGGCGACAAAGACGAGGACAATAGTCCAAATAATGTAAATAGCTTTACAGCCATTATTGATACATTTCATAAATTTTATGTTTGCTTTATCTTGTTAAATTCAATCAGGTTTGTAGAATTAAAAAACAAAACAAAAAAAAAATAATTTTTTTTTTTTTTTTTTAAATCAGTTCATCCCAAGCAATGCTAATGCTACTGAGGCACAAGGGGTTACTGAGAGTGAAAGAGAATAAGACTTTAGACAGAACCAGAAATCCAATCCTAAACAGGAAACAAGGGACAAAGCTCTACTCTTGTTCAAAAGACTGGGAAGGGCTGTGAACCAGAAAGAGCATGGGAAGTAGAGTAATTATTTAGCACCCACAGGATATTTGGATATAAATATTGGGACTTCATAACTGATTTTTTGGGGGGTGGGGATGCAAAATTCTAAAATAAAAATCAATTGTAAAAAACAAAAAAAAAAAAAAAAAAAGTATAAAAAAGGACAAAATCAAATAAGAACAAAGTTCAACATTGAAACATGTTTTTTATTCTAAGTACAAATTATATACAAAATGCATCAAACATATCACAGTTATTTTTTTTCTGTCTCTCATAGAGAATCGGCCAATTATTTTCTAAAAACTTTGGGGCATTGTTGTAGGTGTTTTTGTTTTTTTTCTTTTCTCTTGCATTCAAATTTGATTTGATTTTTCTTTAAAATTAATTTTTTCAGAAAATCACTTTATTTGAACATATCTCTCATTTTGAAATTCTTTTAAGACTCTTTCAATCAAATAGCACCAATTTTCCAACAATGATCTGCCCCCTGCAACACCAACACCCATTGCCAGACTTACAAACTTCTAGCAGATGTTAAACTTGGGAACTTTATGTTTGAAATAGTAATCCTAATTTATTACCAGAAGAATACAATTTCCGAATAAATATTGTTTCAATATGTGGAACTGCAAAAACAGTTTTGATTCTGGCTACCAATCATGAGTATTATTGCATAATTATATCCTTGGAAAAGATACATAACATCCACCCACCCGCCAATCAATGGTATGGTTGATACCATTCATAATGCTCTTTGCAACTGCTTCTGAAATCAACAGTGAAATGAAAAATTGTAACCCTTCCAAATAAGGAGGTGGAATCAATATACTTTCCCTGACCTGTTATTGCAGACTGTGGAGAGAGAGCATTGTGCTTACATTTTGGGGAAAATAAAAAGAGTGAGGGAGACATCACCCTCACTTACTGAATTGAAATCCTTAAACCAATAGTTAGCATTTATTATGAACAATCGCCGTGGAGTAATGGATAGTGGCTTGGATTGAGGAATCGGAGAACCAAGTTCAAATTCCAGTCAGACCCATTGCATTCACTTACATCCTAATATTCTTGAGAAAGGTATGAATCCTCCTCTTCTCCCCCCAGCTATGGGTAAATAGCAGACTGGGTTCTATACCCTTGGGTGGCAACCAGTCTAAGAGAAGGAAAAATCTGAATTCAAACCAGCTTACAGAGGTATGGGCTCCATCAGGCTATCTTGCCCAAGAAGCACCATTTCTACTGTGGCTGCAGTACACATGGTGCCCCAATGGCCCTCATCGGTCACGGGATTTGTGATCGTTATAAACAATGACTATTTTCTGAATCTTAAATGGAGGGAATTTTTTTTCTTTTTCTTTGGGCAGACATTTTTTATGTTATCAAATAAAAGCATTACAAGCAGCCATACGTTTCAAATTTAAAATTTGATTCTCGATCATTAGAGCAGAAATGTTTGATCAATACGTTACACAAGACTGCCTGTCAGTAATAAACTCTGGTTAGAAATGGTTCCAACTGACGAGTAATGTGTAAAAGAGAGCTGATCTTGCAAGCCATTGTTTGTGAGTTTGATCTTTGCTCAGCTATAACAAATTAAGTATAGGAGATAAAGAAATTGAACATAGAATAGGCCGTACCGGAGGTAATTTCACGAAACACCACAAATTGATACAAAAACAAAGCATCAACCTGAAAACTCGAATTATTCTTAAATAATCTCCTCAGATTGACGCTTTCATATGAGCATTATGCATGATGCCAAACCTGTTCAGAAATATCTAAACTGTCAGCTGTATACAACAGCTTCGTAAGATCTATGGTGAAAAAAGGTTTTGAGGGAGTGAAGCCTGAGGGTCTTAGCAGAGGCCATCCTTGTTTGAACATTGACTGGCACTACAGAATCACAAACAACTCTATTAAATATCAGAAACCACATCGCTTGAGGACTACCAGCAGCAGCAACAACTAAAATGGATAGAATGTGGAACGAGAAGAGAAAATAATGACACGATCAATATGTTAACATTCTACAATACTTTAAATAGAAGGTGTGGAAAAACCCATCAATACTGGAAAGAGAGATAGCACCTAATAGACTCCAGAAACTGGTTTTCCTAAAAAAAGTGTTTTAAGAGAAAGATCTTATAAATTTTAACCGAAAATAGTACTGGCTGCTCAGTCAATGAATGCCAAATGTTTCCTTGTAGGGAAACGGCTAATATTAACATTACCTGCTCACTATTAAGGCATTATACCAGGTTCACATAAGCTTATTAATACATTCTGTTCCTAACATCCCCTTTTTGATATTCACTCCTTGTCTTCATTTTGTTCTCTGCTCTCAATTAATACCCACTTTCCAGCAATGCTTTAGGACAATGTTGTCCTACTTTTTTACATATTGGTGCTGAAGCCATTAAATCAAGTGAAGCAGAAAGTAGAAGCTTTTCTTTCAACCTACTTATAGTGGGCTTGACCTTCACTGCAAGTTTTGAATACAGCCGGCAGAGCAGAATTAGACAAAATTAACAAATATCTAGATGCATAACTAAAATATTGTAAAACATTTTATATTTTTTCTAGACACCAGAAGATTTTCTTACATTTGCATGAATATCCACCCCCCAAAATTATTTTAATAGGAACATTTTCTAAATTTCAACTGACAGTAGCACTGGCTGCTCTAAATCAATAAATTGTGGCTCTTGAACCTTGTATTTGGTGAACAATAGTGTAAAAAAAAAATATTCATTTCTTTAACATCAAATATTAAGGGTCAGCAAGTAGAGTTGCCATATTGAGCTACCAAGTAAAAAATTGGATGACATTTGAAAGTTCAGCACAACTAAATTTTGAAATGATTTTCTTCTCATGAGTAAAACCCGTGTTTTCCCAGCTAGTTTTAAGAGTGTGACAATTACAACATCATATGTGATTAAGTACGAGACTTAAAAAGGTGATTGGCAACCACAGCTGTTGTTCTATCAGTGGCCCAAGTCGATTGTCTTCTGGTCAATACATTAAAGTTGCACTGTCTGCCTCTTGGGGGAAAATCAGATTAGCTGTCTTTTTAGCGGCAGGGGGTCTTTTGTTGTATTAAATAGCACAATGCATATGATATGTATTGGCTACTTTCAGTACCGGGGGGGGGGTGCTAAGGGAGGAGAGAGAGAGAAAAAACGAGAGGAAGGAGGAGGGAGGAGAGAGAGAAAGCGAGAGGAGGGAGGAGAGAGAAAGTGAGAGGAGAGAGGAGAGAGAGAAGGAGAGAGGAGAGAGAGGAAGGAGAGAGGAGAGAGAGGAAGGAGGAGAGGGAGAGAGAAAAAACGAGAGGAGTGAGGAGAGGGAGAGAGAGAAAGCGAGAGGAGGGAGGAGAGGGAGAGAGAGAAAGCGAGAGGAGGGAGGAGAGGGAGAGAGAGAAAGCGAGAGGAGGGAGGAGAGGGAGAGAGAGAAAGCGAGAGGAGGGAGGAGAGGGAGAGAGAGAAAGCGAGAGGAGGGAGGGGAGAGAGAGAGAGAAAGCGAGAGGAGGGAGGGGAGAGAGAGAAAGCAAGAGGAGGGAGGGGAGAGAGAGAAAGCGAGAGGAGGGAGGGGAGAGGGGGAGGGAGGGAGGAGAGAGGGAGGGAGGGAGAAAGTCTTCCCAATCCTAAAATATATTCTAAGAGGCAAAGATTTTCACTGAAAGATTTGAGGTATTTTTTTTAACCAGGAAATCTTACTTTCTCATTGCTGACTTGTCAATTCATGCGCCAAAGAAAAGGTAATGCCACATCCATTTTTTTTTTTTTTTACAGGACTTGTGACCATCAACTATACCTTATATTAGAAAAATATATTTCCAACAAACTGTTTTTTTTTCCTTCCTACTTTTTAACTTATTCCCCTCTAATTTACTCGTACAACCAGGTTCAGAAATATATTTGCTAGAAATTTGGACATTCGATCAAGCTTTGGGAAGTAGGGTCTTCCAAGAGATTTTCAGCACCCCTCCCCGTGTGTGTGGGTCGCCTTTTTCCATAAAAACAAAGTTCTGCGCAGTGCACAAAGAACCTTGCCTGTAAATCTATTTGAGCAATTTATGCTACAATTTTCAATTTGACAGTCTTTATAGAAACTGGAAAATACGACCGATATTTGAAATAGAATCATTTTCACATCATTTCTTCTAATGTTGAACAACTGCACAAGAAATTACAAGAATGTGCGGCAGTAAAAAGATCTCAGCTCGTCCCACTTCCCATAAACCTGAACAATCATTAAAATTTCTTTTTTATGGACTTATGAGAAATTTTCAGCAATGCATTGATATTTTTTTTTTTTTTTTAAGCTTATCACCCCAAGCAAGGCTGGAAGCCACTAGCACGCAAAGGGGTTACAGAAGGTTTTGGAGGAAGAGCAGATAGGAGTGGTAAAGGAGAGGATGTGGAGAAAGATAGCGGATCCATCAAGGCAAGGGGGTTACAGAAGATTTGGAGCGAGAGCAGATAGGAATGAAAGGTGAAAGGATGTGGAGAAGGGAAGTGGATAGATCAAGACAACTGGAGATGTCGATTGACGTTACACTTAAATAGTTGGAGATTGTATTTGTCAGGGAAACAGGAATAAAGAAGGGAGTTCCACAGGCGAGATGTGCGAGACATGCAGCTATTGGAGTAGAAGATACGTCTACATCTAACAGTTTCAACGGTGAAGGGGTGGGAACAGGATGCCAGCCTCGTAGGATGTTTAAATTCATGAGGCCTAGGGACCAGCGAAAGCAGCTCCTCGGAGCAATTACCGTGATGCAAAAAAAGTATTTAAATACATTATAAAAGACTGAACACAATGTCAAAATTCTGGGTCCTTATCATTTTTTTTTTGTAGATACAAATTTAACAAATATTTGCTAATAATTTTACCATCAACTATGAAAAAATTAATTTAAAATATCACTTTACATTTAAACAAAAAAAAATGGTATTTAAATCCAGAATCAATATGGTTAAAAATAAAATGTGGGTTAATGAAATAATTTTTTTTTTATTTTTTTTGGTCAAAGTTCACAAGAGGCTATTTATTTTTGTTTGTTTATATATACAATACATAAAAAGTGCATCAAGAAAAAATAAAATTAATAAAATCAATCAATCAATCTTTTTATGACATTAATTGTTTTAAAGTTCAGAATAATTGAACAATAAAATTTGAAACTAAAAAAATTAAACATCAGTTTTAATTTCTTTCATTTATTTCTCTTTCTTTTTTTTTTTTTAAATTTGTTCCTATGGCTCTTTTGTTTAGAAAAAGAAAATCAATATTTGTGTAAGAATTCTGAAAATGGCCTACTTTTTTAAAATAATTTCAAAATAAAATAAAATGGAAAATGAGAAAAGAATTAAAAAAAATTATGATAAAACCTCAGTTCCATTTCTCAGAAAAGACTTGACACCAATTCTTCTTTCGGTGTTTTTCTTTTCCTGGATTTTAAAAGACTTCTTGTTGCAAAGGCAAGAAAAAAAGACAGTAGAATAAGATTCGAATTCAGTTGAGACAGAAATTGTGATTTTTAATCTCATATCAAGATATTTCATTCAAAATTCAAATTTTTTTTTTTTCCTTTTCATTCTCACTTGTTCGCTCACACATTCTCTCATGCCTAACCACATCCATAAACAACAATTAAAGTTTCTTGAGTTTTGTAACTTTTCATTGTAGGTAACGTTTCCATCATTTTAAACCATTGGCAATTCTCACTAAGGAAGATCAAAAGTGCAAATATCTTTTGCATTGGAAACAGGAAACATTCATAATAATTTTTTTTCTCTGGAGAATTTTTTTTTTTTTATTTTAAGAAAATTATTTCTTTGCATTTTCAAATGAATAAATTAGAAACAAATCATATGCAGTTGCATGTCTTAGTCACATTCTTCTCAGTGATAATATTATAACCATAAAATCTTTTCTCACAAAAATAAAAAAAATAAAAAAAACATTTTCTAAGGCAGATGCTTACACATATGGTTTTTTGTAATAAAAAATGGTTAAGGAACCTTCAATAAAAAATAAAAAAATGACCTTGAATCTTTTTAGCAGTGCAGCCCACCTATGATGAGGCAAATCTCATGTAGCTCACTACTCAAAAAAGAAATTAAGGAGACAAAAGATAACGATAGACATTGCATTTAAATTTTTAATATTTGTATGGAATCTTGCCAAATTTTAGCAAGCATTTTAAACTCCCCAGTTGATACTTTTTCGTGTAGTCTTGTTCTCGAACAAACCAAGGAAGATGACTACAAATTTTTTTATTTAGCAGATAGCTTAGAGAAAAGTTCAAAATTCTATCTTTTGTCTCCTTAATTTCTCTTCCCTCCTTAATGTTTTTTTTCTTATATTCTCTCACATGCACTAACCCCTTGCATCTTAGTAGCTTTATTGCCTTGATTGGGGTGAAATGATTTTAAAAAAAGTTGATTGAGTAAAACAAAACTACAGACTTTCTGATTTTATAACAAATAAATTTTAAATTCTCAGATTCTTTGGTTTGCCTGTACATATTAAAAATAAAATGTAGCCTTAGATTAAAAAAAAAGACAAGTTCTCTTGACAGTAAATATATTTTACATAGTAATCCTGAAGTTATTATAAAATTAACCATTATTAATTTTAAACCAGTATTTTTTTTATCACAACCACTTTGACATTTATACTTAATGGTCCATGGCTGTTAATGGCTGTAGAATAACAGTTCGAGAAGTTGCAATGGAAAGCAACGAAAATTAAGATTAAAAAATGCACATCAAAAATTAATAAAACTGTCTTTATATCAAAATGTCCCTACGTAAAGTCTGACATTAAAAAAGCTAAAACATTAATTGTGAAATTAAAAAGAATAAAGGGTAAAAGTAAATCAAAGAAAATATTCGAGTATTATCAAATGTTTATCAGAATTACTTCTGTCTTTTCTACACTTGTGGCCAAAAGTAGGGGATTAATTTCAAACTTGTAATAGTCAAAGACCGATTCCCCACTTTATGTCATAACCACAATTTCTTGATTACATGTCCCATAATTACTTTTTTACTGTCTAAATTATAGAAACAATATAAAGAATCCATTGTGGCCCAAAATGGAGAATCAATTTATGAACTGCATTTGACAGCAAGTAAAACACAAACAGAAAAAAAAACACTTCATTCTGCATCTTATATGCAAAGCTATATGCTCCCTAAAGACTAATTTTATCCCAAAAACATACTACTGTAGACTATAATTTTAGTCACTTTGGTATTACTAAAGTAAACTCATCCACCCATAGAGAAAAATTACTTTTGGAAGTCATTTTTGGAGATTAGCGTTCATTAAAATTTCCTCAAGACACATTTGTCAGAATTGAAAAATATTGACTATTTTTTTAACCATTTCAGAAGTGGGGTCCTGTTTATAATATTGATACAGTATAAAATTGATCACTGACTTTTTACAGAGTTATTGAACTTAACTGTTATCTACAAAAGGTTTTTACAGATTTATCTAAATTTAGCTGTCCTGCATATGAAAACAGATTTTTTTTGTGTGTTTTTTTTACAAAAAAATTCTTTTACATAAAGATCAAATGGATGTAGATATTTTGATTAAAGAACAAAGATTTACATAAATTAAAAGTATATACCAATTTATTCTTCATTTAGGATAAATAATTATTATCTCCCAATGGAAAAAAAAAAAATTTAAATACTTTTTTGGAGTTGATTTTTTTTTTTAAATGTGTGTAAAAATAAATAAATAAAATAATAAATTTAAATTAAATTAAAAATTTCACCCAAAAAAAGTTTTTTTAAATTTTTTTTTTTTAATTCGAACAATTTTAAAAAAATGCAGATATCAATGTTAGCACAGTTTCAAACTTGACACTTGTAAATAGCAACTAAGTTTAATAACTCTGTAAATAGTCAAGGATAAATGTTATGGCTAGAGGAAGGTCTAGTGAATGTTAATCTATAGAAGTTATTCCCTGAAACTATTTTCCCTTTTATTTACAAGTGGACCATTAGTAGTGCCTTCACTTTTACATAGCTTCAAATTTTCTCAACCTCCACCACAACCCTCTTTACTATCAGTACAGTAAAAGAAATTCTGATAAATTACCAATGATTTCTGACAGTACCAGTTAATACATTATAACTCAACACACTCCTATCCTTAACCTGTTTTATCTTCAACTATACTGTTAGCTTGCTTTTTATATACAGTAATGATTTCTGTTATTGTGCTTTTGTAATGTTTTGCTTCAAACATTACATGCTTAATTACACAAAAAGATTTTTCATAAAATATAAGAAGCATGTCATATGGCCTTGTCTTTTATACTGTCAAATACAGTAATTATAAAATTGACCCCCAATGTATATTAATAAAATGATTTTGTTGCTAGTTAAAGCAAATATAGATTCCCTGCCAGCATGTTTCTCTGAATCACTTTCTTTTTCATTTAAGTACATTTCTTGCATTTATTTTTCTTTAAGTTTTTTTTGGTTTCTGTTGGCCAATATCCAATATTTAAAAAAGCTGGGTCGAAGCAAAAATTGTTTAAAATTACCAAAAAGATGCAAGAGAGAAAGAAAAGAAAAAATCACAAAATTTTTGGTTTGAAAAAAATTGAAACATACTTTTGTCAAATTCTTGACAGCATTTCCTATCAATTTCTGTTTTAGAGAGTTTTTTTTTAATCAGGTAGCCTGAATTATACGACAGTCTCGTATTTCACCCTGGGATGACCCTCTCCTTCAAGTAAGTACAAATATCTGCAATAAGGAAAAGATAAAAATCACGACATATTTTACAAGTAAATAAATGACATGTAAAAATATCTACATTAAATCCTGGATACTTCCTCATGAGTTCAAAATAATATCAACACAAAAGATGTTTGAGATATTCAAGTTGTTGAATACGTCCTGGACAGAATTGTAGATATGAGGGTTCATCTTCAAAATGTCTTTGTGATTCTAAAAAAGTCCAAAGTTGGCATACATCTTTTTTGTAGGTATTTTTATTTTTGAAAGAAGCAAACTGATCTCTATAAGACTGACAAACATTCAGATACAAAGAATTTTGGAAAAGCCCATTCAGAAAGAAGATAAAAGGGAAGAAAGAAAGTCATATGATGCAAAAATAGTGCATAAGAACGGTGTTTTTCATGCTTTTTTTCTCACAAAAAAAAGGAAAGAGAAAGAGAAAGGAAAGAGAAAGGAAAAAGAAAGAAAGGAAAGAGAAAGGAAAAAGAAAAGAAAAAAGGAAAAAAGAAAAGAAAAAAGGAAAAAAGAAAAGAAAAAAGGAAAAAAGAAAAGAAAAAAGGAAAAAAGAAAAGAAAAAAGGAAAAAAGAAAAGGAAAAGAAAAGAAAAAAGGAAAAAAGAAAAGAAAAAAGGAAAAAAGAAAAGAAAAAAGAAAAGAAAAAAGAAAAGAAAAAAGAAAAGAAAAAAGAAAAGAAAAAAGAAAAAAAGAAAAAGGATGAAAAAGAAAAAAAAAAAGAAAAAGAAGAAAAGAAAAAATTTTTGTTAGTTTACAGTATGTTGAGTATTTAAATTTTTTACTCCTTTTTAGAACATTCGAAATTTTAATTAAAAAAATTGTTTTTCTTGCATCAGCAGTTGTACGAACTTTTAGCACAGCAGATTTTAGTCTCCTTTTTTTGGTGACAGACACGTTAATTTGGAAATTCTTACAAAAATCAAATAATGAATAAAATTATTTTAAAGATGTTTTTTTATTAGAAAATCTTGGTAATTTTTTTTTTTTTTTTTACAAATGTTTTACTCCTTTACTTAATTATATGAAAACTTGAGAAATTCAACGTGATAATTTTTAATGACTATATCAGTTAAAAGCAGAATTTTTTGAAGAATTTAAATCACCACTGAAAATCTGCTGTGAATTGAAAAAGTAAAAAATGCAATAAAACTAAGACATTATTTAATTAGGGAAGCTTTTAATTGCTTTTATGAAAGACAATATTATCTGAAGACAAAAATTTTTTTGATGAAAAATGAATTTTACAAGATGTTTTCGTTTTTTCAATATTAAATTGAATAATTTATAAAGTTTTTAAATCTTTTAAAATTCAAATCAATGAAATAACTTTTAGAAAATATTGTTATTAAGTAAAACTATATTTACTAATCATGTATTGTAAAGCATATTAGTCCGACAAGCATGAATATTTTTAAAAGAATTTCAATTTGTTTTTGTATGTGCATTATACGTGCAGAATTTCTAAGTATGGATGTTCAAACAAATAAATCTATCATGTTTTAAGGGTTGTCCCCACCCCTATAAATTTTATCGTCTGCTCTACTAGTTAACTATGAACACCTTCAACGGTCATTCGGCTGTCAATAAATCAACACATCAGAAAAACAAGACCCCATGGTTAAGAAATGCTTGTATACAACATTGTATGCCCTAAGTAATTAATATTCGTTTCAAATCGGATTAATTTAACTTTAAATTTGCTAATTTTACTCAAATAACATTTCAGAAATATATATTTTATTTTTGCCCTGGGTTTCGCGCTTTTGCAATCGCCAGACAATGTTAGCTCTATCTCTGATATTGAGCGCTTTCTAATAAGTACTGCGCATATAATATATAAATAATAATATATATATTACAGACACACACACACATATATACAGAGGCACACACACATATATATATACAGACACACACATATATATATATACACACACACACATATACACACACACACACACACACACATATATATACACACACATATATATATACAGACACACATATATATATACAGACACACATACATCCACACACACACACACATATACAGACACACATACATCCACACACACACACATATATACAGACACACATATATCCACACACACATATATACAGACACACATACATACAGACACACACACATATATACAGACACACATACATCCACACACACACATATATACAGACACACATACATCCACACACACACACACACATATATATATATAGACACACATACATCCACACACACACACACATATATATATATAGACACACATACATCCACACACACATATATATACACACATACATCCACACACATATATATAGACACATACATCCACACACACACATACATCCACACACACAGGCACATACATCCACACACACACACACACACACACATCCACACACATACATACACACACACACTTTTCACATATTTTATTTTTGCAAGATTTTTAAAACTGAAAATTAACTTATGTTTACAAATGTGTTAAAATGGCCAATTTTTATCGATTTTACTGAAAAAAAAAAAAAATTCTGATCAATATAATTTGTTTGAAATACACCGTGGCGTATTTTGCTGACTGGAAAAGGTAAATTTTAAATACTTTAGCTTTCAATTAAAGCTACAATGAAAGTTTCTAGAAAGCTTTTACATTTTTTTAAATTCATTTTAAACCTTCCGTATACTGAATTAGTGGAGGTGCTTAATCTAGAGTGTCTTGCAATAAAGTTTGTCATTGAGAATTCTCCATAACAAAATGGATTTAATCTGAATACAGCAAACACGAGCTCTTCAGCTAATCTACATTGGTAAACTTTCAATAACATTCTCACTGGTTTCAGGATTGCACTGCAAAGACATCAATTATCGTTTCTTTATTACATGGTAAAATTCTCTTTGGCTCTTTAAAATGCCTAAAACTCTCAGACAAACAAATACGTCACTTTGTATGTGATGCTTACAGGCACCGATTCTAGGTCAGGTTTTTAACATTTCTAAGCTGCCTCAATTTAAGATCTTTCATCAAGAATTTAAGCGCTGAAATTTACCGATTTGAAATTTGCCACATTCATTTTATTTTTATTTTAAAGGATGTATTAAATCTACTAGCTTGCACATTCACAAAAATAAAATGTGCTCTCCAACAGGAATTGAACTTGCGTCCCCCTTTGAAGAAAAAGAACAAAGTGTGCTTTACCACCTGGCTACAGAGATCGTCAGTCTCACAAAGCCCCATTTTCCCTTTTAAGGAAAGCAAAACTTCCTCATTAAGATCTTTCCTCAAAAGCCCATATCTGTTCACTTTCAGATCCAAAACATAAACAAAGCAATTTCTAAACAATGGATTTATTTTTAATCCAACATTTTTACTACTTCAAACATTATTCTAGTAGATATCTTCATAACCAAATGGTAAAGCACACTTAATCAAATGGTGGTTTCTCCTACAAAGGAGGATTCAGGTTCAATCCCTGCTGGGAAGGGCACATTTCTCAAATATGATAAACATAATACACACTTTTTAAAATAAAAATAAGGCGTCTATTTCAAATATTCAAATTTCAAGTATCCACATATCCTCATAAACTGTGCCCTTTAACTTTTACTCAGTAACCCTCTACCTCGAGTGGCACTTGGGCCTCATAGAGGATAAACACTTAACAAAAAAAAAGAAACGGCTTCAAATATATCAACCATTGGCAGTCTCTTAGTACTTAATTAATCAGATTAGTTCTGATTGCCAGGAAAAAGGTATATAGTTGCCATTGTGACCAATAAGAAAGATCATATATCCTCCTTGGGAACTGCCATTACTCGGATTTGAAAATGATGCACCACTGAATACAAATTAGTTTCAAATGTTTTAAATCTTCCAGAAATTCTTCTGTTTTTGCACTAAATTTGTTTGCCCATTTGATATTCCCCAATTGTCCTTTGAAAGATGAACTTGAAGAACATCAAAGCACAAATCTCTTCTGGCCTACAGGGTCATCTGATTTAAGCGACCAATGTGATCCAATTTTGTGAAATTCTCTTCACCATCTCTCTTTATTGGGAGCAAAAGATTCTTGAGACATGATAGAGTCGTCTTGATCAATTTTGCTTCTCATTTTGAGACCATTCGCAAATATTTTGTACAGATGAAAATGTCATCTGATCTCGCGAGTCAACGCCCCCCAATCTCCTCCCAAAATCATCAGTAAACCTGTAAATTTGTTTCACTCTTGGTCCACATAAGCATCACGTGTCAAGTCAACTGCTTTGCAACGTATTACGTTTGTCGGTGGTAGCAGTGGTGGGATTTGTGAAAAGGTGTTTATCGAGTTAGTTGAATAATGTCTATCTTCCATTTGCTTTTATGTATTTTACACTTTTATTGAACTTAGTTGTTTTGTGTGCAAAAACAGTCTTTGGTGGGAGGATGCAGAAAGATCCCTTTTTCAATAAACAACGGATGTACACATTTTTAAGTAAAGAACAAAAATTTATATAACTTAATAAAACTATGTATCTGTTTATTCTTACTTTAAGATAAATAATTATGGACCTCGAAGGTTTGTACATTGTTTTCTGAAAAAAATCCCATACAAAAAAAAAAAAAAAAAAAAAGAGTTTTAAAAAAAAAAAAGGTAACAAAATCTTAGAAATATTCAGATATCCATGATGTCAGCAGTTTCAAACTTGACATTTATAAATAACAGCAGTGATTTAGCCCAAGGCCAGTAACTCTGTAAAAATCGGGTTGATTTTTCAGTGTGACACAAGGTCAAGGTTTAAAATGAGTTTACAAGTCATAGCATTGGAAAATTTGCTCAAGCCCTCTTGGCACTTCCACTTTTGAGGATGCCTCAGGTGCAAACAATGTAAAACTCAGGGATCAATTTGACACTGTATTGATATTATAAACAGGACCCCTCCCCTTGTAAATCGATAACAAATCAATATTTTACGATTCTGACAAGCGCCGCAGCCTGAGGAAGGTCTAAAGAATGCTAATCAAGAAAAATTATTTCCCAAAACAATTTTCCCTATTTTTTTTTTTATGAGTGGCCCAGTCAATTTAAGTGGTGACCATATTTAAAGTTGATGATTGCATCAGACTTTACCACAAATTTCTTTTAAATTTGTCCAATGACATTAGTTTGAGAGTTCTTCATTCCAACTAAGCAAAAAAAAAAAAAAAAAAAAAAAAAAAATGTCATCAGTTGGAAATAATCCTATGCTACTTCTCATCATAAGTAAACACTGGTCATATTTACAAATAGTAGCTTTTAATTTCAATACCCCCCCCCCCCCGCCAAATACCAATAAAAGCATCATTCAAGTCATATAGATATTTAGAGAACTTCTAAAGACAATTTCTGGGTTCATTAGTCTCAGTTCTGTTGGGGGAACAAGTAACAAGTTTTGTTGGCATGCGACTCAAATGGAAGTTCGTAAGGTAACATCATGGGAAACGTATTGAAACCTTGCACATTAGAATTAAAAGGTCAAATTTGATAAACAAACAATGACTTTTTAGCTGAATTACTGGATAAAGACATTGGTTAAATCCAGTGATTAGACCCAAAGAGTTGTGAGTTCAATACCAGGCCACAGCAGAGATGAATCAAAACTTGGAGAGTTGAGTTAAAGGGAAATAACTGAGTCATTTGGAAGAGGCATGGCATGCGGAACTAGAACAATCTACCCCGGTGGATGAAATAAATGGTTTGGTTTAAAATTCCAATCACCTGAAGAGGGCCAGAGCATACAACAGCCAAAACATTGTGAATATGGCAATGAAAGTGAGGTTAACAGTCCTAATAGAGATATAAACTTTTTTTTTTATCAAATTTATCCCACTTAAGGCAGTAAAGCTACTAAGATACAAGGGGTTACTGAGTGTGAAAGAATTAAAAAACAGAAAGATTATGAAGGAGCAAGGACAATAGAAGAGTAATGAGAAAGTAGATAATGATTGACATTGCATTTAAATTTTGAAAAATCAAAGTTAGCCCAAAAGCATGGATCTGGAAGTGAGTTCCGCAAGCAAGAAGTGTGAGAAAAGAAACTTAACATAGAACTTACGGCTAGACAATTCAACTGTAAATTGCTGAGACCTTGTTGCCAATCTAGTACTGCGCTTAAATTCATTTAGTTTAGCTGCCATAGCAAAGAGCTCATCCGAACAATTACCATGAAAGTATTTAAAGAAAAGGCACAAGGAAGCTATATTATGGTGATGAGAAAGTGACTGAAGCTGAGACACCAGGTCAGGACCAATAATATTGCAGATTCTTCTTTGGATTTTATCAAGAATCTAAATATATAATAGAAGCACCGGACCATATGTGGTGGCAATATTCTAAGCATAGGTGAACTTGTTCACAAAGAAATAACTTAAAGTAAGAATCTGCAATGTTATTAATACTGACCTGGCATCTTGGCTTCAGTCACTTTCCAATTACTGCAATGTAGTTTCCCTGTGCTTTTTCTATAAATACTTTCATGGTAATTGTTCTGCTGAATTTTCCTCTATGATACTCAGACTTTATGAATTTAAGTGAAGTACTAGATTTGCAACAAGGTCTCATCAATTCACAGTTTAATTGGCTAAGATATAACTAAGTTCTACACTAACAATTTCTTTTCTCACACATGAAACTCTTCCAGTTTCTTACTTTCCAGCCGACTTCGAGCTTCAATAATTTATATGCAATGTCAATTGCTATCAACTGTGTTCTTGATTCTTGTTCTTTTATTGTTCTAGTTCTTTGATAATCTTTTTCTTATTCTTTCACTCAGTAACCCTTTGTATCTTAGTGGTTTTACTGCCTTAGTTAGGGTGAAATAATTTAAAAAAATTTCAAATTAAAACACCCACTTATCGACCTGCTCAATAGCTTAGAATTAAAGAGCTATAAAGTTATGGCTCCAGTTTCAACTGTAGTTTAGTTCTGCTATCATATTGTTAAATTTACAATAACTTTCTGTCTGGTAACAGAATTGTACTCCAGGGGGTATGCACAGAAAGAATCAAGAGCCAAACAAAATTTGTGTCCATTTTCTGAACGTTAAGAGGAATAACTCTCACATATCTAATTAACAAAAGTATGGAAACGTTTGGTTAGGACAAGATTAGATTCCACAAAGAAAATAGGAAGGTGCTCAATCTAACTGAAAATGACACCCTCTATAAAGCCAGTATCTGAAAAGTCTTCTACAAGAGCATAAAAACAGAAATTTCTGGATATTAAAAAAAAAAAAATTTTAACAAAAGAATAAAAATAACTATTCAAATCAACTGATTGCCTGCTGTATTTACAATGTGTTCATCCTCCAAGAGAATTGGTAACCAGAAGTTTTGGTACTCACTTGTCTAATTCTTCATCCAACCATTGTCTGTGAAGTAGGTTTTCAATCCATGACTTGGGAATGGCATCTAGACCCAACTTACAACCAAGAATTGTTCCTGCTGCCGCTGTATTTGCATCAGCATCCCCACCCTAAAAACGAAGAATATGATCACAAATAAGAATAAACAAATAAGCAAAACTGGTCTGAACACAATCTGTGAAAGGAAAGATTAAAATAATTTTAGGATCAAATTATTGAACAAGGGATAAGTTTCTATTCTGAAAATAAACCAAAAAGAAAAATAATGATTCTATTTCCAATATTTTCAGTTTTGAAAAAAAAAAAAAAAAAAAAATTTCCTGCAGTTTTACTCAAAAAAATTGGCCTTGTGTCTCTAACACCTTATTAACAAAATATAAATATGTAATTATATACGAGGAGGTGCTGAAATTTTCTTGATCCAATCAAGTAGTCCTTCTCTGCCAAAATCTGATGTGCTGTCAGATTTTGGGAAGTTGGTTGGACCAAGAATTTTTTTAGCATCACCTTGTGCATTTGTCTTCATGCATGCTACATAAAACAGACATAGAATGTTTATTGTGCCATTTGGGAAGCTTTTTCTGATGTCGAACAAGTCTCTTTATTTCAGGGGGAAACTTATTCCATTTTGGCAAGCCCCTTTCAAAGCTTGGAAGAAAGAAAGAATAAAGACTCAAAACAAACAAAAAATAATATTTACAACCATTCCAAAGAACATGAAAAAGAAAAAAAAACAAAATAGAAAGTTTAGTTGTGTTTATGTTGATGGACTTACTGAATAAAAAGTTGATGGTATTATCCGTGACCATTTCATGGTGTTTGGAACAGTTGGTGTGAGAATCTAATCCATCATGAAGGGGCACATGTGTATATTAGGCTGGCAACTTAGAGACCAGGTACAACAATTAAAGAGGCTTCTATTACATACACACACACACACATATATATATATATATATATATACACACACACACAATGATAGATGTATGTGTGCAGATGTGTGCGTGTATGTATGTGTACAAATACACGATGGCTTTTTCTCTTAACTTCCTACTTTGAAAATGACCAATGATGGCCGAAAGTGCTCGGGTCTTAACATTTCATTTTGACAAGTTCCTTTGTCAGTTTCCACCTGAAATAAAGGGACTTGCTCGGGGTGCCAGGAAAAGTTCCCCCAAAAGGGGACTCGATAGATATTCTCTGTCTGTTCTCTGTTAACACTGCTTTGAATATACGCTCTTTAGCGCTAGAGGGCGTCGTCAGTGATGTTCTGATTTGGATCATTGGGCAGTTTCGGGTCTTTCAATCATACTGACCTCACCAAGTCGACCCCATCAGAGCTGATTGGACTCTGATACGCCCTCTAAAAAAGTGCTTGCAGACACTGACTTCTATAAATTTACCCCGTTATCACGCATTTGATTGGAGGTTGACCAATAGCCAATCACAATGGTGTGTGCTCTATTTAAGTTGTTTGCGGGGAATTTTCCTTTTTTTTGTCTTTTTTTTTTTTAATGAAATTGTCAACAAAGACGGACAAAAAAAGACGGACAAAAAAGACGGACAAAAAAAGACGGACAAAAAAAAGACGGACAAAAAAAAGACGGACAAAAAAAAGACGGACAAAAAAAAGACAGACAAAAAAAAAGACAGACAAAAAAAAGACAGACAAAAAAAAGACAGACAAAAAAAAGACAGACAAAAAAAAGACAAGAAAACTCACTTTTGCTCATCAGATATTAAATTACATTCGTGTTCTTTATAATTTTTATAATTTACTTTGACATTTCAATTAATTCATGAGCGTTTCTTAAATTATAAAAATTTTGCAAAACTAACATTTTTAATAAATACTTGATGCAAAATAAAATCCTTACATGTTCCTTGATAAAGTCCATCAGAGGGTGAAATACATCGACTAAGATAAGTTTTCCTTTCGTCTTTATTATTATTATTATTATTATTTTTTTACACACACACAAAAACATATAAAAGTGAAACAGTCTGTCACCTCTGAGTGTTGACTTCAACATATGCTCTATCTCTGATATTAAGCACTTTATCCCATAAATATAGCATACCTTAAAACTAATATATATATAATGCCAGAGTAACACAAACAGTAAAATATATGTTAAAACTGAACATATTAAAAGTGCTCAATACAAAGTCGAAAGGCCAGACTTGTAGAGCTGCTGTTTAATATTTATGAAAGATAAAAGTTGACCAGAGCACGGCATTTTGGCAGTAAAATAAAATGTTATATTTATTGGGAAAACCGCTGGTAATTTTCAACATCATTTTAGCCGTTTAGTTTCGATTTTATTCCTAACGTCAAAGTCAATAAAATGTCATCGTAATTATTTTTTTTTGACAAAATTTATAGATGCGTATTATACATAGGGATAGATATATTTCTTAATTTTTGGATAATTTGTTGGGGTGCGTATTATTTATGGGCGTGTATTATTTTCAAGAAATTACGGTAATAAAATTAATAAAACTGATCCAATAAAAATAAAATATAAAAATAAATAAAAACAAGCAAAATAATTTAACCCAAATAAATAAATAAACAAATAAACGACTTCCGGTAAAATAACCGCCAAAATAGACTACCCACAATGCACCACTGACTCGTATATATAAATAGCCGAGAAAAATAACAGCACCTGTGGCTTGACGATTGCATCTAGCATGAAACAGATTGTTGCCTCTAAGTGTTGACTTCTATGTTCACTTTTATATTTACCCATGGGAAATATTTGTTTGGGAAGATAATTAAAGCTATTTATTCAATTTTGGGGTTGATTGTTGTAGTTTGTTCTAACAATTATTTTGGCGGGAACAGTTTTAATTTGTTTATTACTTCATGTATTTATTTGGATTGATTTTCTTTACTTGTTTTTTCTAACAGTTAATTTATCAGGATTGGTTTGTTAGTTTATTTATTTGGATTAATTTAGATTGCTTTATTTTACTTGTTATTATTTATTTGTTATACTGTATATTTTCTCTTTTCGGTTTTCGATTTTTAAGTAACGTAGTATTTTTTTTTTCTTTTATCGTTTTATAACAGTTATAGCTATTTTTTCATTGCACGTGGGTTTAATTGTTCATGTGGTTTGTTCATAATTTTCCTGTTGTGCTTTTTAATTATTTGTACCATGTCTCAGTGCAACTGTAGCTGATTTTTACTGTGTTTTTGTTGAATATTTTGTGTAGGGTGCTTGATTCCGGGAAGTGTTTGTGTAAGAGTTTGGAGAATATTTTTCCTACGTTTGTTTTTACGTTTTTGCAGTATGGTGGGTTGAACCATATATTTCTTTTTCTGTTGGCCTTTTTTGTATTCTGTGGTGAGTATGCGAGTGTTGCTGGGAATCCACTATCTTTTAGGGCTGTTTCGTAGTCTTTCTTAGCTTTGTTAAATATGGATTCATTGGAGGAATTGTTGGAAAGCCTGCGGTTAATTGATTCTGGTATCTGTTTGATTATAGAAGGCGGGTGGTTGGAAGATGTGTGTATATAGAGTGGTTTATCATTGGGTTTTCTCTATGGTTTGTATGTGCCTTTTCTTAGGTTGAAGGTAACATCTAGAAAATCTACTTCGTTTAGGTTAGTTTTTATGTCTATGTCGAATCCGTTATTTTTGAAAATCTTTATTATTGCTTTTCTAGTTTTGTCTGTGTTTTGTTTGTTACAGTTTCTTAAGATTATGAGGCCGTCGTCCCTGTAGAGTCCTGTGTCATTTCTATCTATTATTTTGCTTAGTTCATGTAGTAAGTAAATACCTACGATTTCGCATGTCTCAGCACCATCAAAGCTTGCCATTGTATTGTCAAATATCCCATCTTTCTTTATCCATGCTTCTTCGTGGTGAAATAGTAATGAATTACGGGAGTGCTTAATGATGTCGATTTTGTTTGGTTTTATTATTATTTGTTCCTGAGCTAAGTTGATGGCCTTATCTAACATGCGTTCTGTTATGGATGGGTAAAATTCTTTTATGTCTAATTGTAGGAAGTGGCAATTTTGTTTGTTATTTATGCTGTGGAACCAGTCAATAGTTGCTTTTGTGTTTTTCCACTGGTTTACTCCTAACTTCTTCCTGAGTTCAGAATTAATTCTTTCTAGTATCGTTTTACTTATTTTACCTAGTTCGCTTTTGGCTGGGTTTATGAGTGGTTGCAGGGTTGGTTTTGAAATTTTCTTTGTGGTCTTTTAGTGTGATAAAGGCTTGCGCCTTGCTGATGCAACTTATTCGGTCATCTAGGTCTAATTTTTGGGCGATTGGTTTAGCTTCCTTATTGATATAGTGTTCTATTGTTTTTGGTGCCTTTTTGTATGTTTTGGTTATGTTGTTCTTGAGTAATATACGTATATCTGGGAAATTAAAAACAAAAGCACACCACACCAAAAATATCTTGGAAAATAAGGAAAAGATTATCAGCCTACAACAACCAATCAAAAACTTGCAAACTTTGCTTGGAGGAAAAAATAGCTATCATTACCTTCCCAGACCAAAATAAATTATTAAATAAAAGATCCAAGCTCATCTCAAAATGCAGACATGAAAACAAATTTTTACTACGTTACTTAAAAATCAAAAACAGAATAAATAAAATAAAAATAAATAAACAAAATGACAATAAAATAAGCAAAATAAATTAACCCAAACAAATTACCAAATCACACCTGTTAGAATAGACAAAACAGAATAAAAAAAATAAGAAACAAAATCAATGAACACAAATAAATAAAGTAAATAATAAACAAATTAGCAAACCATTATGACCAAAATATTAGTTAGACTATGAAAATCAAACCAAAAATCAGACGAAAAAATAGCTATAACTGTTATATAACGATAAAAGAAAAAAAATACGTTATTTGAAAACCGAAAATATACAGTATAATAAATAAATAACAAGTAAAATAAATTGATCTAAATTCATCCAAATAAACTAACAAACCAATCCCGATAAATTAACCATTAGAAAAAACAAGATAATCAATCCAAATAAATCAATGAAGTAATAAACAAATTAAAAACAGCTCCTACCAAAATAATAGTTAAAATAAACTACAGCAATCAACCCCAAAATTGAATAAATAGCTTTAATTATCTTCCCAAGCAAAAACAAAACTATTAAATAAGCGATATAAACAATTTTTACTACGTTAATAAAAACACCGATTAAAATAAGAAAATAAATAAATATATAAGAAATAAAAATAAATAAAAACAAGCAAAATAATTTAACCCAAATAAATAAAATAAATAAACGACTTCCGGTGAAGTAACTGCCAAAATAGACTAACCACAATGCACCACTGACCCATATATATAAATAACCGAGAACAGCACTCTGACCTGATGATTGCAGCTAGCATGAAACAGAGTGTTGACTTCTATGTTCACTTATATATATATATATATATATATATATATATATATATGGATAAAATAACTGAATAACTCGGTCCTTCCTCAGAAATTAAAAGAGATAATGTGTTTGTGTGTTTGTTTACAGCGTTTGTCGCCAGACGTGGACGTCACGTGATGTGGAATGCGACTGTGTTTGAAGTTTTAGCGGAAAACTAATGATAGTATTTTAGATGATGTTTATGTGAGTTGGATCAATAAGTCTGTAGCACAACATATAGCTATTTACTAATTTTGCTTGGAAAATTTTCCTGTATAATATTTAATATATGCAATTATTATTCACATCTGAATTAAGTGCATTGACAGGAAAAGAGAACATGTTGAAAAATAAATATTCTTTATGCAAGATGTTTCTTCCATCATTCGTCTTTGAACTTATTGATGTACTTACCTATATACAAAAACAGTCATTCGATTCTCTTTCAATTCAATCACAACTTAATCAAAAGGTTTATCTGATTACAATTCATGTTTCGGTTTATTCATGGCACTTAAAGACATGGTAGGTGTATCATAAGTGGGTCAGAAATGATTTGTTGAATTATTACCAAAAAAACAGGTTTACTCATGTTTAACCCTACCTCCATGACAACTTCTTGTAGAGTTTTTCGATAATCTTTCTGCCTGAGAGCCCACATTCCAACTCCAAGAGTCTTGTAAATATATCTGGTTCTTCCAGGTTCATCAAGATCCAGTTGTTTCAAAGACGTACAGAATATGTGTCTCTGTAATTCCAAAACCTAAACAAAAAATAAAATAAAAAGGGAAAAATGTGCTTCCAATTCAAGAATTGATTTTGTTTTACTTTCATTTGGGTAAAATATTTTCTTTTTGGGAAAAGAAAAAATATTTGAGACAAATACTCCCTCTGAGACAGTTTGTGTGTGTGTGTGTGTGTGTGTGTGTGTAAGTGAACATTGAAGTCAACACTCAGAGGAGATAGGCTGTTTCATGCTAGACACAATAGTCAGGCTGCCTGACGATTGCGTCTAGCATGAAACAGCCTATTGCCGCTGAGTGTTGAATTCAATGTTTACTTTATCCCATAAATATAGCACACCTTAAAACTATATATATATATATGTATGTATGTGTGTGTGTGTGTGTATATATATATATGTGTATGTGTGTGTGTGTATATATATATATATGTATGTGTGTATGTGTGTATGTATATATATATATATATGTATGTGTATGTGTGTATATATATGTATGTGTGTATGTGTATATATATATATGTATGTGTGTATGTGTATATATATATGTATGTATGTGTATATATATATATATGTATGTATATATATATATATATGTATGTATATATATATATATATATGTATGTATATATATATATATATATGTATGTATATATATATATATATATGTATGTATATATATATATATATATGTATATATATATATATATGTATGTATATATATATATATATATGTATGTATATATATATATATATATATATGTATGTATATATATATATATATATATATATGTATATATATATATATATATATATATATATATATATATATGTATATATATATATATATATATATATATATATATATGTATATGTATATATATGTATGTATATATATATGTATATATGTATATATATATGTATATATATATATATATATATATATATATATATATATATATATATATATATGTGTATATGTGTGTGTGAACAATAAAAAAATTTTAATTTTCAGAGACACTAGGTTGTATATTAATACTTTTTTTTGTCTTATTATTTCAATTAGGTTCTTCAACTAGTTTCGAACAACATGGCCATTATCAGGAGAAAAAACATCCCTGCTTGTTAGTAGCAGTGAACAACAGGAGTGAATGACCGTCTCTGAAGGAAGTGAATTATTTAATTTGTTAATTTTGGTCAGTCCTTGTATTAGTTAAACAGCCTCATTCAATTTGTTTTTAAGATAGAGGCTGGGAGATTCCTGAATCTCAGAATTCCCTCCCTGGTCATTTTGACAGTTTTATTGGTTGCTGGGAAGGGGATGTGCGTGATAAGTGCATGTAATGTGAGTGTGTGTATATGCAAACATGTCAGTCTTGTGTGGGTGAGAAATGTGGGCAGGCTTGATTTACGGGATTATATATATTAATTCGATCTGTGTTGTTTAATTTGTGGTGAAGTCAGCCCGGATAAAATGCTTTGAGGTGCAAAATCCATTTGTCTTCCTCTTGTATTTTTCTAAGGTTATCTTTCATGTCTATTTCTATTTTTTTAATTAGAGCGAAATTTGCATGACTTTTTAAAATCATGTTTTTCTAGGCGGAAATGTTGTTCCACAGGTAATAATCTTTCATGGAGAGCAGACTTGATCTGATTCCAATAATTATTAATTCTGTCGAGAAAAGCCCATTCAGATTTTACCACATTGTTTCTAGCATAGTGTGTATTCTAATAAGTAAATTATGTTATGACTATGATATATATATATATATATATATATATAGTGGTAGCGACTGCGTATTCTAGGCAAGATATATCGATGATATATTCTTTGTATACAGGGGTGGTGACGACAAACTCATCCAATTCCTCATGACCCTAAACACAGTGCATGACTCAATTAAGTTTGACTATGAAAAATCCACAACATCGGTAACATTTTTAGACACCTGCATTTACATAGATAAAAACAGGAAACTACAAATGACACTACACACTAAAATCACTGACACCCACAACTATCTACACTTTAAGTCTTCCCACCCAAAACACCTCAAAGAGAACCTTCCCTATTCACAAGCACTTAGACACAGAAGGATATGTTCCCACAATGAAGAACTAAATAAACTCATTGAAAATCTGGAGCATCAATTCACAACACGTGGCTATAAACAAAACCTAATCAGGGAACAAATAAATAAAGCAATTTCCACACCTAGAGAAGACACTTTAATGTACAAGTTTAAAAATAAATCCAGCCGCATCTCTCTAGTAACCACTTTCAACCCCACTCTGCCTCCACTATCCCAAATAATCAAAAGTCACTGGGAAATACTACATCTCAAACCAGACCTAAAAAAATTGTTTGAGGAACCCGGCCTTCTAGCATATCACAGACCTAAGAACCTGAAAGAAATCATAGGTAGTAACCACATTTCAGGGGACAAGGTAATCTATAATAAACCAACAACAAAAACAACAGGATTTCCCAACCATGTAACAACAA
>OZ038515.1:76860953-76975953 GCA_964036315.1 Acanthosepion esculentum
CTAGACGTCTGTTGAAGTCGGACATGTCACTACGAAAACGGCGGAAGAAGTGGTTCCTATGGGCAATGGCGGCTGAGCAAGCAGCTGTGAACCAGGGGGAGGAGCGCGGTTTGACCTTGAATTTCCTGGAGGGGATGAAAGCTTCGATACCGGCTTTGATCCAGGAGGAGAACTCAGAAGCACAGTCATGAGTGGGGAGCTTAAATACAGCATCCCAGGGGACATCGCAGAGGAAGTCCCGAAACGAGTCCCAGTCAGCCCGTTGGTAGCAGAAAGTGGTTCTGGTGGTAGGAGGTTCTTTGCAGGGGGTGGGGCTGAAGGAGATACTAACAGACACGACAGCATGATCGGAGTTACCGATAGGACAGAGCTGCGTGGCACTACACGACTCAGGGATGGAGGTAAAACACAGGTCGAGGAGTGAGGGCTTACAGTCACGATTGTAGGAAAAACGCGTGGGGAAATCAATTATCTGGGTGAGGGATTGAGAGATTGAAAAGTTAAGAGTATGAACGCCAGCGAGGTCAGTGGTAGCGTTCTGTAGCCACTGGTTGTGATGGGCGTTGAAATCACCAAACACAAATATGTGAGCGGACGGATGGACAGAGAGGGCCTTATCAACGCTGTCAGAAATGACATCGAGTATCCCGCAGTCCTGAGAGGATGGAGAGCGGTAGAGGAAGAAAAGATAGCTTACAGCATTGAGAAGAGATAGGTGGAGACATAAGTAGGAATGATCCGGCGATTCGAGAGAGGTCTCTCTAGCCAGAGGGAGATGGTCCTTGACGTAGACACCCAGACCATGCATGTGGGTTAGCGAGTCTTTTCTGAGGAGTGGGAGGTATCCAGGGATCGAGAGATCGGAGGAAGGGATAGAGGAGTTAAGATTGGTCTCACACAGGGCGAGTATATCCGGGCACTTAGCTATGAGGAAAGACTCAACGCTGCAGAAGTTGGTTCTAATGCCGCGGATGTTAGAGAAGGAGATATTTAGAGGTTTGGGTGATTTTTGGAAGGCTGGTTTAGGTTTGTATTTCAGTTTTTTGTTATTCATGTTGGTAATTGGTTTTGGAAAGAGGGAGAAGGCCTGAGTTAAAGGAAGCCGACGGTTGAAACCCATGACGCGAACAGAGAGGGGGATTGGCACAGCAAGATTCATAATGTGGCCTCAGGGTTGCCCACCGGAAATGACTGCAAGGACACCTATCCATGCGCGACATGGCACTACAGACACCCCGATATTATGCAACTGTTGATCAGAGCGGCCGCTCAAGACGCTACGCAAGAGTTAGGGCTCCTAACTACCAGTCGGAAACAGCAACCAGGTAACTGTCAACCGTGTACCCTCAGAATGAACAGGCAATGCCACAGACTGCGCGCATCATGGGAGGAACACAGCGACACCAGTACAGAGGCCAGTGAGCGGGAGAAAGAGATCCGGGAACCCCTTCCTAAACACGAAACAAGGTTTGGGCCTCTACTCGCGTTCAATAGAAGAGGGAGGAGTGTTGACCGGGCGGTAGGAAAGCCTACCTTCTCCAATTACATAAAACATATACAACGATGACAGAACAAAGGGCATATACAAGTTGAGGGTACTGGGGGATAGGAAAGACATATGGTACTAAGTTTTAACTTAGTATAAGTCCCAGTGGTCTATATTAAAAACAAACAAAATTGGACAAGGGGAAAAAGAGGTTAGCAGGCGTTAGTTTTTAGCAAGAAAAGAAAGAGCATGACCATAAGCTATCCAAAAGTCACGTCCGAAATTAAAGGCTCCAGTCACGCTAGTAGATCACTTAAAGTGAAGAAGAGTTAAACAAACACTTCAAACCATGAATGTTGAGAAATTGTTTGCAGAAATGAATGTCATGTTTGTGTTACAAATGTGCAGATATTTTAATGAATGGAAAAAGATTCTCATTAACTGACCTTTTCTGGTTGTTCTGAAAATTGTGGATGGTGAATCACAGATCTAAAATGAGAGCCAATTCCTATTCCTGCCTTGTCTCCTAATTCTGGGAAACCTTCTTCTGCCCATTCCATCAACATTTTGGCAAAAGAAACAGCAGGAATCTGAAAGTTGAAGGAAAACAACAAAAATATTCATATCTATATCTATAATTCTCAAAATGTGTGTGTTTGATTGGAAGTTGTTTATGTGTTTCCACAGTTTTCATCCAATTGAATTTTTTTTGTTTGGTAGATAATTCTTCAGTGCTGGTTTTGAGTCCAATTTGTTGGTGACAATGGCTCTCCACTACTCCCTGTCCATTATAACTCTCAGTAATGTTTTACTGTTTACTATCTGTTCTTGGATATATATATATCTTTTATTAAAACATTAATAAAAATAAATGCTTTAAATTATTACAATAATATTATCTATATATCTATAATTCTCAATGTGTGTGTGTATGTGTCTGATCAGATGTTGTTTATGTGTTTCCACAATTTTCATCCAATTTCAAAGAAATTATTTTGTTTGATAGATAATTCTTCAGTGCTGGTTTTGAGTCCAAATGACACATTCCCCTTCTCTTGGCCAAACAATCAATCTCTCTCAAGTGAGGTTACCTTTTCCGTTGCATAAAGCCTACTACTACAGTTTCAAAGCATTGCTTTCATTGTCATTTATAGGCATTCCCAATTTAAATTTTTTTTATTGTCCTGCCAATTTTTGCATTTCATTCACCGTAGTAATAAGTAAGCTTGCTTTTTTTTAGTACTCAACATTTATTTTTCCAACCTCTCCTAAAGATATTCGTGCTTAGTGATCCCTGTAGCTTTACAGCGTTCTCTTCTGGGATTTGCCCACGCATTCCATTTGACAATTAATACTTGCCTAAGACATGCCACCAAAGAAAAGAACTTGCCTAGATCGCAAGACTGCTGCTGCCAGGTCCACCATGTGAATAAGAGATAATGAATCATCTTTAGAATATTCAGTTTCTCAAAATGCCTCTCAGAATGCTTCAATCAGAGCCACCGAGTCTGAAGATCAAGGTAGCCATCGGCTTTCCAGAAGAGCATACCAGAACACTTCTGCGTGCAAGGCTGAAAATGATGATCAAATTGTTAACCCCCCCCCCATTTGGGGGGGGGGTGCCTCGGTTGCACCCAATTGTTGTTACTAGTATTGATTTTCGGGTGGGCTGACTTTAACTTAAACAGCTCCAATTGAACGGCAAAAATTCCCAGCAATGAAAGACCCGGGGGATGACAGGTTATACTGCTAGTATCCAATCTATTTAACATGTTTCTGCCAACACATTCTGCATCTCCCATCAAGTGTAAACACCTGACGAAGGCTGAAGAACTGATCAGCCAAAAGGAAGTCTTAACAATAGTAAATATATAAAGACGAGATCAGGTGTGTTGGTATCTCTTCTTGAGACCCCACAGATTAGGGACAACTGTTTGTCATAACAGACAATAAATACAACATGGTCAGTTGAATGAAAATCATCATGAAAAAAGAAAGAAGAAAAAAGTAAAAGAAAAGAAAAAAAGAGAAAGAAAGAAGAAAGAAAGAAAGAAAGAAAGGAAGAAGAAAGGAAGGAAGAAAGAAAGAAAGAAGAAAGGAAGGAAGAAAGAAAGAAAGAAAGAAAGAAAGGAAGAAAGAAAGGAAGGAAGAAAGAAAGAAGAAAGGAAGGAAGAAAGAAAGAAAGAAGAAAGAAGAAAGGAAGGAAGAAAGAAGAAAGGAAGAAAGAAAGAAGAAAGGAAGAAAGAAAGAAGAAAGGAAGGAAGAAAGAAGAAAGGAAGGAAGAAAGAAGAAAGGAAGGAAGAAAGAAAGAAAGAAAGAAGAAAGGAAGGAAGAAAGAAAGAAAAGAAAGAAAGAAGAAAGGAAGAAGAAAGGAAGAAAGGAAGGAAGAAAGGAAGAAAGAAGAAAGGAAGAAAGAAAGGAAGAAAGAAGAAAGGAAGAAAGAAAGGAAGAAAGAAGAAAGGAAGAAAGAAGAAAGGAAGAAAGAAGAAAGGAAGAAAGAAGAAAGGAAGAAAGAAGAAAGGAAGAAAGAAGAAAGGAAGGAAGAAGAAAGGAAGGAAGAAAGAAGAAAGGAAGAAGAAAGGAAGGAAGAAAGGAAGGAAGAAAGAAAGAAAGAAAGAAGAAAGGAAGAAAGAAAGAAAGAAAGAAGAAAGGAAGAAAGAAAGAAAGAAAGAAGAAAGGAAGAAAGAAAGAAAGAAAGAAGAAAGGAAGAAAGAAAGAAAAGAAAGGAAGAAAGAAAGGAAGAAAGGAAGAAAGAAAGGAAGAAAGGAAGAAAGAAAGAAAGAAAGAAGAAAGGAAGAAAGAAGAAAGGAAGGAAGAAAGAAAGAAAGAAGAAAGGAAGGAAGAAAGAAAGAAGAAAGGAAGGAAGAAAGAAAGAAGAAAGGAAGGAAGAAAGAAAGAAAGAAGAAAGAAAGGAAGAAAGAAAGAAGAAAGGAAGAAAGGAAGAAAGGAAGAAGAAAGGAAGAAAGGAAGAAAGAAGAAAGGAAGGAAGAAAGGAAGGAAGAAAGAAAGAAGAAAGGAAGAAAGGAAGAAAAGAAAGAAAGAAAGAAGAAAGGAAGGAAGAAAGAAAGAAAGAAGAAAGGAAGGAAGAAAGAAAGGAAGAAAGAAAGGAAGAAAGAAAGAAAGAAAGGAAGGAAGAAAGAAAGAAGAAAGGAAGAAAGAAGAAAGGAAGAAAGAAGAAAGGAAGAAAGAAGAAAGGAAGAAAGAAGAAAGGAAGAAAGAAGAAAGGAAGAAAGAAGAAAGGAAGAAAGAAGAAAGGAAGAAAGAAGAAAGGAAGAAAGAAAGAAAGGAAGAAAGAAGAAAGGAAGAAAGAAGAAAGGAAGAAAGAAAGAAGAAAGGAAGAAAGAAAGAAGAAAGGAAGAAAGAAAGAAGAAAGGAAGAAAGAAAGAAGAAAGGAAGAAAGAAAGAAGAAAGGAAGAAAGAAAGAAGAAAGGAAGAAAGAAAGAAGAAAGGAAGAAAGAAAGAAGAAAGGAAGAAAGAAAGAAGAAAGGAAGAAAGAAAGAAGAAAGGAAGAAAGAAAGAAGAAAGGAAGAAAGAAAGAAAGAAGAAAGGAAGAAAGAAAGAAAGAAGAAAGGAAGAAAGAAAGAAGAAAGGAAGAAAGAAAGAAGAAAGGAAGGAAGAAAGAAGAAAGGAAGGAAGAAAGAAGAAAGGAAGGAAGAAAGAAGAAAGGAAGGAAGAAAGAAAGAAGAAGAAAAGAAGGAAGAAAGAAAGAAGAAAAGAAGGAAGAAAGAAGAAGAAAAGAAAGAAGAAGAAAAGAAGGAAGAAGAAAAGAAGGAAGAAAGAAGAAGAAAAGAAGAAAGAAGAAAAGAATGAATAACTGTTTGTCATAACAAACAATAAATACATGGTCAGTTGAATGAAAATCATCCCCCCACCCATAAACAAAATAAATGGTTCAGTTGAAGATTCCCTAAAGGTTACTCAGATTGACAAGCACCTGATGAAGGCTGGAGTGTACAACAGTCAAAATGTTGTTATAACAACATCAAAAATGAGGACAACAGTCTGCATGTAAATAATACATCAGTCTTTTTGCCGAATTTGAAAAAGAATAAAAACTTCTGTCCCCCCCTCCTCATCATGTCATTATGCATTTAGTGGAACCAAGAACCCAAATTACTGTGATGGTCAACAACTTCCACTAAGAGATAAATTCATTATTGTAAGCAGTTTTATTTTCACCAAGTCCTCCACTACTGTGGCCTTGTACCCAGACAAAGTTAAATAAGAAGCATCTATAGCTAAGGCCCATGTCATTTGGTGGGTGCAAAAGGAACTAACAAAACAGAAAACGTTTTCCACACTGTAATCAGTCTCCAGTTTTTATTAAAAAAGGAAAAAAAATGCTGCAAATTTTTTTACACACCTTATAAAAGAAGAGGAAGAAAAGAGGAAAGGAAGAAAAGAGGAAAGGAAGAAAAGAGGAAAGGAAGAAAAGAGGAAAGGAAGAAAAGAGGAAAGGAAGAAAAGAGGAAAGGAAGAAAAGAGGAAAGGAAGAAAAGAGGAAAGGAAGAAAAGAGGAAAGGAAGAAAAGAGGAAAGGAAGAAAAGAGGAAAGGAAGAAAAGAGGAAAGGAAGAAAAGAGGAAAGGAAGAAAAGAAGACGGAAGAAAAAGAAAAGAAAAAAGAAAAACAGAAAAACAGAAAAAAAGAACCAAAAAGAACTGTGAATGTCGAGACTTACACAGACTGAACTTTAGTGTAATGAGGAAGTTTTAAGGATAATGGAAACAAAAAGGACATTTATGCTTAGAATCAGAAATACAATTGAAATTTCTATGGCACATAATGAGGAAAGAGGGTTTGGAGAACCTAACACTCACAGGACATATTGAAGACAAGAGGGACAGGGGAAAGCCATGAATAACCTACTTAATGAGCTTGCATAAATGGCTGGCAAAACAGGGATTAGGAGAAATAGCGAAAAGACAATCCTTACAAATGGGTTACAAAGGACAGAAAGTTATGGAGAGCCGTAATCGCTCACATAGAAAGGACATGGTATATAGAAGAAGAAACATACAAGGCCCACTCTCAGCTTTCTATCAATTGGACAACGTCTACTCCACATTGTATCTATGGTCTGGATCTGGGAAAGGGCCACTGCATGCTCACAAAGAAACAAAAGGAAAAGATAAATACAGTGGCATGAAATGAAAATTTAAACCCTATTTCCAATATATTACGTTGTTTATTTAAGGTTTCACCGGCATGGTCTGGGTGAGTGGATGGTTATTTAGGCGACACTGCCATTTTTAACATCTCAAACTAATAGATCAGCTTTTCTCTTTAAAACTTTTCCCATCTAATCTTCCTCCAAGTAACTTTCTGCCTATCACGAGAAGTAGCAATAGACCTACCCTAAAGTGACAGTCTGTCCTTGTTAACAGGTAGTCAAAAACTATTTCAATCCCAACTGTGACTTAATTCATGCCTGTAATTAAAAATTATCATCTGATTTGTTGTCACTTGTTCCCAAAAGTTTTCATTTATTTATCTATTATTTTATTCTCGTTTAGTCAAGTGACTTTGAAGATCCAACTTCACAGACTTTATCACTGGTCATAAAACACAAAACACTTGAGACTGTGATAAAATCATTCCTTCCACTTCATGTGCGTGTCCTCAAAGTAACCCAGCTTATTTGAAAAAGTTACTCAAAGGTTACTTTTTCAAATAATGCCACAAGTTAGGGTTTTTTTTTTCAAAATTCAATAGCTCTAAACTTTCAAAAATAACCTAATCTAGTAACTCTAGGTTTGGAAGTTGAAACATTCAAATATTATACTATATCTATTGGTCTGGTATTATGCATAGGAGGCTAAACACTAGAAGCTTGACAGTACAAACATTGGAATGAAGAAAAAAAAAAGAAATTGTCAAATATGTATCTCATGAAATAAATATAATTTAATAAAAACAATTTATATTGTTAGGAAAATTAATGACAAAGTGCGAAAAAAAATTATCCATCATTGTTCTGATATATAAAAATGTATATATAGTATCCCATTATTAGATATATCATCCACACACAAAATGCATTGTGTATATACTTATATTTTTTGTGTATGCCACTTTTCCCAGAATGCACAGACACTGCTTTCTCCATCTTAAAGTAAAGATTAAATTCCAAGGAAGAACAATATTATGATCCTTAACAGAGCATGCAGATATTCTGACCCAAATATACAACCATATGTAAATAATGTCACTTATTTTTATTGATACAATATATATGATCAAAGGAGAAAACAATTCACTATGACGAAAATGTCTAGAGAGTACCTTGATCCCAAGGTCATCCACATATGTAAATTTGTGCCCCGACTCTTACAACATTTCACCATTCCTGGCAGAACTTCTATTATCTCCGTGGGAAATGTCTAATAACAAAAATGATGGAAAGGAGGAAAAAAAAATCTAAATAAAATCATCAACAATTTTGGTGGAAAGATGTATGACAAAAGTTTTCATGTGAAGCATTTTGTCCTTAAGGACTTCATCAGACTGTCCTTAAGGACTGCATCAAACTGAATTTGTCCTTTAGGACCTCACCAGACTGTCCTTAAGGACTTCATCAGATTGTCCTTTAGGACTGCCTCAGACTGTCCTTTAGGACTTCATCAGACTGTCCTTTAGGACTTCAGACTGAATTTGTCCTTTAGGATTTCATCAGACTGTCCTTTAGGACTGCATCAGACTGTCCTTTAGGACTGCATCAGACTGTCCTTTAGGACTGCATCAGACTGTCCTTTAGGACTGCATCAGACTGAATTTGTTTATGTTGGTGTGACTACATATGCGCACAAACAAGAAATGCTTAAATTCTAAATTTTAAATTTTTTTTTTTTTTGTCTATTGGGTTTAATAATCTGATTTCATTTATATTCCTTTTATTTTTCTTTCCATCACTTTTGTTATTAGATAATCCCACACTATTCAATATAAAGATGATGTTCTATTAATATATCCCTGTGATTCAGATTTACCTGGTCTTGTAGATAAAGTCAAACATACAATAGAATTTACATACGAAACAGAAGAAAACAATACTTTACCTTTCCGAGATATCATGCTACACTACATTAACAGTAGCTTAAAACTTAATGTCCACTGGAAATCAACCAAGAAAAACAATCTAATAAATTTCTATTCTCATCATAACAAAAAAAATAAAATTTGGCATAATCATTGGATTTTACTTAAGAGCACTCTGAATATGCAGCCCATATTATTTACATGAAGAGAAATATAGAGAAAACACTTTCAAGCTTTTTCCATAGCCTATTTTATATTCAATATGAAGTAAAAGGCTCATAAAATAATCCAAAATAGAAAAATGGCCCCTCCTGACAAATTGAATGAATCAAAAGAATTATCCTAACAACTATCACAGCTACAATTGAAAAGAATTTGTGTAAACCACAGAAAAAGCAACAGGAAAACTCCACTATCTTCCCCAACAATTCACAGCAAGCATTACTTATAGAATAGGGCTATTATATGTATAATGTAAATGCATTGCTAATGATTTTACTATAGGAATGCATTGAAAATCAGGAAGAAAGGGATTGTCAGTGGTCAGGAATGAAGGCAAGCATTACTGATGGAATAGGGCTATTATATGTATAATGTAAATGCATTGCTAATGATTTTACTATAGGAATGCATTGAAAATCAGGAAGAAAGGGATTGTCAGTGGTCAGGAATGAAGGCAAGCATTACTGATGGAATAGGGCTATTATATGTATAATGTAAATGCATTGATAATGATTTTACTATGAAAATGCAATGAAAATCAAGAGGAAGGGGACTGTCAGTGGTCAGGAATGAATGCAAGCATTTCTGATAGAATCAGGCAATTATATATAAAAGTGATTAGCACATTTTCAAAAGAATATAAAATGAAATTTCATAATCATTTGGTTCTTTTAAAAAATTACAATCATAAAAAAATACTTCCCTTGCTCATAAATCCAAAACAAATTGAATTACTGTCATGTAATTTTACTTACAGATTGTGACATCTATCAGAGAGATGAAATTTAAATTTTTATTATTGCATTATTCCAAAATTTTAACACATCAACAGATAGCTACTAAATATGTAAAAAAATGCGTATAATGTAGAAAATTCCTTTTTTTTTCACAATATAGCTATTTCTGCTATGTTAGAATCCTTATTTTATTACCTAAACAATAATAATATTGAACACATTTTTTTAAACATTAAAGTATATTTAATTACATTTCCCTAATAGCTGTGGCGACCTGCTAAAATTTGTGTTCAGGGGACATAACTCTGCTTTTTTAAAGAGGCATAATTGTATAAGTCAATTGAAAATCACATTACAACCATATCAATAATTACCTTGAATTCATGATTGGACATTTTAATATCCATTTAAACAAACAAATTAAAAAAAATAAAATAAAGAAACTTACCTCACCCATATTGGCTACTATACACCGAATAAGGACAATCAACATGTCTGTATCATCTGTCCAGTCTCCAACTTCCCACTGTTGCCTATGTCGGTCAGTTACCATCCGTTTGCAAATTAATTCAAGTTCTTTTTCAATGCAGCCATAATTCTGAAAATTTTTGAAAAGTAGTGCAACACTAATACAAGAATTAATTCGATAACAAATGAAATAAAACAATGTCAAAGAATAACGATATTTCATCTCAAAATTAACAGGCAGCCATTCTAAAAAAAAACATAAAGATAAAAGTTTTCAACAAATAATTCAGGCTGATTTTATTAAAAAAAAGCTCTGTATGTCAGCCCTGCAGGAGAAGAATTCTTCCAGGGGAGTTGGCGTTTATACTTTCAGGATTAAAACAAAGTTTTTTTGTTATCTTCCCTGATACTCTTATTATCTATTCTTGGAGAGGAGATGGGCATCACCCAACACCCATCCTTTGCTCTTTGAGATGCTGTAACAGGAGGAATTGATGCCTTGCAAAGCGACGAACATCATCAATAAACCTCTGGTGGACAGAAACATGATACTTTTCCCCACTGCTGCACATCAAGCTTGGCTTGATCAAGCAGTTCACCAAAGCTCTGAACAACGATTGTGGCTGCTTCATTTACTTGTGCCAAGCGTTCCCAAGATTGATGATGGAGTAGATGAAAGCTGGCATCTTTGATGCTCCTCAAATACATCAGTTCATCAGAGATCCAGAGTTCGAAAACTCAATGTAAGAAGTGTAACTGGGAGTATGGAAGGCTTTTATTCTGGTTGTGAAGAACAATCTTGGCAACAACAAGTCCAGGAATTCCACAGAACTTGTCACTAATATGCTGACTGCTTTCAGAAACCTCAGATGCAACATGAGCATCAAAATGCATTATTTATTCTCACATATGGATCAGTTTCCTGAGAATCTGGGATCAATGAGCAACAAACAGGTGAGGGGGGGGGGGATTTTTTATGGTAGTAAAACAATGCAATGTTTTATTTCTTTTGTTTAGATAGTTGAAGTTTTATTAAACAAAATAGACTGAGAATGAAAAATATGATAACATTTATTTCAGTTTTGAAGAGTGAAATTAATTTTATCGGACTTTTTATTTCTCAGTCTACTACTTTGCTAATAATACCTTCAACGACGTAAAACAAAATAATTAAAAAAGACATTGCATTTTTTTACATTGTTAAAAGAAAAACGGACTGTGTTTCTGTTAATGTGGCATTTACGACACCTCAACTTGTTAGAATTGAAATAAATATTAAAAAATTGATAAATTATGAATTAAAAGTACAATGTGTTTCTTTTGTTTTTCTTTTTAAATAAAACAGAGGGTATATAAGCAAAAACAAGTTATTTTTCTTTTAATATCGTAAAAATGTTTTATGGTTTTCCCAATTTAGAAAAAAAAGAAGTAACATTTTCATTTCTTTTTTTTTTTTTTTTTTTTTTTACATATCCCCAGTTTTTATTTTTTTTTAAATAAACAAACACAATTTTACTTTTATTTCATAATTATTCAGTGAGGAATTATAAATACCACGTTAACAGAAATACGAAAAAAAACCTGGCATCTTACAGGCATTAGATTCTGAGAAATGGATAAAAATATAAAAAATTCATGGGGTGTACGAATAATTTTGTTGTTGACTATATAAAAACTTTAAGGGGTTAAAGTGCATTGTAATATTGTAATCCTTGTGGGGAGGCGTGGCAAAATTGAGAGGTGCTCCAGGTGGCAAAAATGTTAGCTATGCCACTAACTTATCATCCCTTTGTGGGTTATTTAATCCAGAAAATATTTCTTGGACATTCCGGCCGGTAAATGTTATTTAATACTGTTTATTATAAACAGAACATTTACTTAAATACTTGTATCTTTAAAAAGAATGTTAAACATAAAAATGTCTTCATATATATATATATATATATATATATATATATATATATATATATTATATATATAAAATTCACTGTACCAGATCTGAAAATTTTAAACAACTAAAAACAAAAAAAAAATTTACCTTTTTCGCTTCTGATTTTGTAAGTGACTCTGTGAGAAGACCAAGAGCATCTCCAATTGCTTGGCCATAAATTGTGCCATACACACATTTATATACACGGGTGATCTCTTTTTTAGGAAGCTGAAAAAACAATTTCAAATGAAATTAGTTATACATTATGAGGAAGGAGGGCCTAGAAAATTTAACACTCACAAGACATACTGAAAGCAAGAAAGGCAGAAGGAAAGCCGTAATTCAAAGATTGACTGATTTTCTCTGTTTAACAACATATCAAATCCTTATGGGTCAATTAATGCCAAAATTTAATTTTCTTGGGAGCTTTGAAGTAATAAAAATATGATGTATGTCATTCTGCTTTCACAATTGAATACATGGTAGATGATACACAGCTTTTGTGAATATACATGTCTGTGTGGACATAATTACTAGAGGCGGTGATATGTTTGTTTTATGTTGTAGTTTTGTTAAAGTTATATTTTGGAATACAGTTTGATTTAAGAAATTGTCGGATATTATATAGATTAATGTCAAGAAAGAGTTCTTTCATGTTGGTTGGTTGATTTGTTTAGTGGCATATCAACATCTCTATTATTATTATTAGGTTATTTAATGCCAAAATGTAAATAAGTTGAACACAATTTTATGGCTACAACTAAATATATTTTGAATGCAATTGTATGCCTTCAATTATAGATAAAATTTATTGCTGGTCATTTTGCTTTAAAAATGTATTGTTGCTAATTTTTTTTTTTGCATAAAAATGTATTGTTGCTATTTTATTTTTGCATAAAAATGTATTGTTGCTAATTCATTTTATTTTTGCATAAAAATGTATTGTTGCTAATTCATTTTATTTTTGCATAAAAATGTATTGTTGCTAATTTTTCTTTTTGCTTTAAAAATGTATTGCTGCTAATTTATTTTTTTTTGCTTTAAAAATGTATTGTTGCTAATTTATTTTTTTTTGCTTTAAAAATGTATTGCTGCTAATTTATTTTTTTTTGCTTTAAAAATGTATTGTTGCTAATTTATTTTTTTTGCTTTAAAAATGTATTGTTGCTAATTTATTTTATTTTTGCATAAAAATGTATTGTTGCTAATTTATTTTTTCGCATAAAAATGTATTGCTCATATTTTTACTATAAAAACTGTATTTTTATAGTTTCATAGTGTTTTTTGGGGGGTGGAGGGGTTCACTACTTCTCCATAGCTGAGACCCTAACAGGTGCTACCACCCCATGGTCAACAGCAATTAAAAGGTGGTTCCACGCTTCTCATAATCTCCAATCACTCAATCAGAGGCCTTGCTGCCAGATGTAGTTTATCGTCATACCCAGGACTTGTAAGTAAAAGAAAAATAAGAGAAGGTCTGAATTGCGTGAATGGTTTGCAGAAGGACAAAAATGGATGGCAAAACGGTTAGTATAATATTAGCCATTTCCTTATAAGGAAACATTTGGCATTCATTAACGAGCAGCCAGTACTACTTTTGGTTGAAATTTATGAAATCTTTCTCTTAAAAATAATTTTTTTAAAGAAAAACAGGTTTCTGAAATCCAGTAGCTGTTATCGCTCTTTCCAGTATTGATGGGAGTTTCCTTCCTAACCTTTTATTTGAAGTAGTGGGGAATGTCAACATCTTGATTATGTCATCATTTTCTCTTTGAGTTACATATGCTATCCATTTTAGCTGTTGTGCAAGATGTAAAAAAAGATTTTATAAAAATAAAAATTTCAAAAATAAATTCATTCATTTTTTAATAAGTCCTGAAAGTTTCATTAAAATCCGACAATTATTTGATTTTTGCAAGAATTTCCAAATTAATAATGTGTCATTTTACCAGAAACGGCTACACGAAATGTCCATTACTACAAGTCTTACACAGTTGACATTAAAATAAAAAAAAAAAAAAAACATTTTGACCCAAATTTAGAATGTGTTAGAAAGGACCAAAAATTTTTTTAAATAATTAAAGAAATACTTAAAAACAAAAAAAGGAAGAAAGAGTACGGAATAAATAAATAAAGTTACAACAATAACAACAGAAGATTAGGCAAGATGCTCAAGGATTTACTGAGAGTGAAAGAAACAGAGAGAAAATAATAAATAAAATAACAGGAGACAGATGATGATGACTGACATTACATTTAAATTGTTCAAGATCATAGCTGACAGGAAAGCAAGAAGCTGAAAAAGATTTCCACAAGCAAGAAGTGTACGAGAGAAGAAAATATTAGCACTGAACTTAGGTTGCATCTAGCAATTTCTATTAAAATTAGGAGACCTTGCTGCAGTCTCATCACATTGCCACAGTTTCCATCAGTTAGTTTGCAACAGTTTTGTTGGGCCAAGATTAACATTACCCAGGTCCGACAACCACCATATTCTCCTTGCAACTTTTTCCTCTTTTCAAAAATTAAATCCCATTTGAAAGGGACAAGATTTCAAGACGTTGAAGAAATCCAAGAAAATCCCATGAGGCAGCTACTACTCACTATTCCAAAAAGGGAGTTTTCTAGGAATGCTTCCATCAATGGAAAGAAGACTGGATAAAGTTTTTGTGGTTTCAGAACGGAACTGATAGCATTTCAATCTAAACATAAAAGGACGTTTGAACGTTTTAAAACTACCTCTTTTTACTCCAGTTGTTTGTACCTCTTAGTCTTCTTGTTTATATAAATATTTTATTCATTGTTGTGCAAAAACTGTTGTTTCTCATGTTTGTTCTTATGTTTGTTTGTTGAATACTAAAAATTTAATGTGAGAGGAAATTGTTGATTTCATCACGCAGCCTCCTCAACAATTATTGATCCATAATCAATTAACACAACCTCCACAGAACTACTTTAAAGGGGATTAAATGCCGAATTAATATGTGTTGTAGTTTTCTTTTTCTTTTTTTATAGCACCAGTCACGATATATTTTGATCTGACTTCTTATGTATGGAAGAAGCCAATTGTGTCATTTAAATTCAGAATAAGTTTAAAAAAGACAGGATAAAAAATTCTGGGAGGAAACTCGTAAGAATGAAAAAAAAAATTGTTTTTAATTTAAACCCGATAGAAATTTAAAAAAAATAAGTGAACAAACAGAAAGAAATATTAAATAAAATAATTTCTTCTTTTTTTTTTTGTCTTCATTAGAAAAGGACATGTCAATTTGAAACGAAAAAGAAGCAGTTTTTATTAATTTTCCATTCATCCATTATTAGTTTTTTTTAAGTAATTACTTTTTTAATTTTTTTAAAGTATAAATAAATCCTGACATCAAACATTAAAAGAAAAGTTTTATTTAAAATGAATAAAATAACCAATTTTTATACAATGTTTATTTTTTAAATTACTTTTTTTTTTTTAGTTTAAGTTTATAAAGTTTATATTTTGTATCCGTCGTCGTATAAATTGCAGAAACAAAATAATTTCTATTTTTCTTTAAAATGTTCAAATATAATCGAACTTACCTTATCGATCATCAATTTTCTCTTTTTAGCATTAAATGATTGGCGACTTATCGTCCGAAGTGGACCTTGGACATTGAGTTTTCGTTTTAAATAACCGCCACTCGCCATTCTTGCCGTTGGGTTTCACTGCTGAACTTCAAACGTGACTTCTTTTTTTTTTTTCTCACCTGGGCCTTCATTCACTCAACAGGTGATAATTAGATTCTTTGATAAAAAGATCTTCTAAAAGAAAGAAATATATACTTTTTGATATACTATTTTTTTTTCTTGGCCGTGGCTCCCAAATTACTAAGTTTTAAAAAAAACTTTTTAATTAAACTCTGCAGGTTGTTGAGTCATCCATGGGCAACTACTCTTCACATCTTTTTTTGACAATCTACACAAATATTAATTTATTCGACTTTTTAGGACTTTCGATGCGGTGTCATACTTAGCAAGGGGTACCACCCAAAAAATGAATATTCTTTTTTATTTTCATTTATTTTATTTAAAAATCGGTAAATTTTGGTTTTATTTCCCGAGCGCTAAAAATCCCTTAAACTTTTCCAAAATTGTCATATTTCCGTGAAAATTTACTTGCTGAACTCGAATTAATTATATTTAGGAAGAAACCTACCGTTTTTTTTTTGAGTTATCGACAATTAAAAATCGGACTTCTTGTTGGTCATTCGTACCCCATTACTGCCATAATGTTCATTCGTTCACTGCTGAGTACTTTGTTGGTGTAATCGTAAATTTTGGCATATTTACTTCTTTTACAGCTATATCTCTTTTGAAATCACTATGCATTATCGTAAAGCTTCTTTTTTTTTTTTGATAAACGTACTGTAGTTTTATTTATAATAGAAAACTTTAAACAAAAACAAATTAAATAATACAATAAAACCTTTTTTCTGTGTAGAATAGCAATGACAAATTAAAAGAACAAATTAAATAATACAATAAAGCATTTTTTATATTTTAAAATTGAAAATAAAATAAAAATTAATGCACAAACTTGGTAAATTATTTAATGTATTTTATTTTTTAATTTGTCCCCTTCTTCTGCATTAATTAAGAAAACCCCACCCAAACCTTAACACCTAACCCTAAAGATTGACTTTAGAGTTAGGTATTAAGTTTACGGTAGTGCGTAGTGATTTCCTGCAAGGAAAGCCTGTTAAAGAAGTAAATAGGCCAAATTGTATGATTATGCCTGCTTAGGTAATACGCAGTGAATCAGTGAACATTATGGCAGTAATGGCTGATGAATGACCAAGAAGTCCGATTTTTTTCTTGTTGATAACTCCAAAACGGTAAAGTTTCTTCATCATTTAATTGTTAATTCAAGTTCAGCATGTACATTTGCACGGAATTATGACGATTTTTGAAAATTTTAAGAGATTTTTAGCGCTCGGGAAATAAAACCAAAATTTTCCTAAAAATCTTTGGGGAAATATTTTTTGGTAGTATTCTTTCACACCCTCTTTTCTATATCGCGTGTTATACTTTCTAATTTGGACTGGAGAGGGGGGTCCAACGTTTTTTCACAATTAAAATAAATCAATGATTTCAGTCAAAAATTGATTCATTACGGAACATTATCAAAGACAATTCAATAAAACTCAAAAAAAATTGTTTTTTATAATTAGTACTTGGATAACTTGATAAAGCACGTTATTTTATTTAAGATTCGACAAAAAAAAACTAAACTTGATATTTTTATTTATTATTTTATTTATTTTAATTTTAAAAAGGAGTTGTAATTTTTCAGTGCAATTTTGAAATTAATCCCGTTGCTGTACATCACAAGATTTTTTTTTATTAAATAAAGACATGTTTAAAGATTTTTAAAAAATATAAAGTTGAATGTCATTTTCGGATGTGAACCTTTTTTAAAAGAATTTTATTTTATTTCTTCCTTTTAGCAACTGTTAGATTAATTTTGGTTATTGATGTACAAAAAGGAAATATCTCATGTTGACTGATTCGGAGGAGTATTATTATAATAATATTATAATTAGGTATTATTATAATAATATTATAATTAGGTATTATTATAATATTATAATTAGGTACCACTATTTAGGTACCTAAGGTACCTCCAGTATTATTATTAATCTTTCATATCTCCTGTTCAGTCAGTATTAAAAATAAAATGATTCATTATTCTTCTTCTTTTATGTACCGTGTCCCTTCAGAATGTAGGGGATCATGGCCCTCCACATCTTCCTGTCTCTTATAGCTCTTAATAAGTTTTGTAATAAATATGCCGAAAAAGATGATGACAATAGTCCGAATAATGTAAATAGTGTACATAATACCTCATCTCAGAAATATAGACAGATACTGAAGGGTCGAAAGGTTGTAATAAATATGGCGACAAAGATGAGGACAATAGTCCGAATAATGTAAATAGTGTACATAATACCTCATCTCAGAAATATAGACAGATACTGAAGGGCCAAAATGTTGTAATAAATATGGCGAGAAAGATGAGGACAATAGTCCGAATAATGTAAATAGTGTACATAATACCTCATCTCAGAAATATAGACAGATACTGAAGGGCTACATAGCTTTTTTTCTTCCCACCCAGCATTTGCTGAAAGAAATATGTGTCAGCAATTTCAAATGAATTGACTCCAACACCAACAATAAAGTAGGTTATGAATCTCTGCTAATGATAAAAGTTTTTGTCTATTGGGAAATTTTGAAAAGTCATTTTGTAAACCCACAGATTTTGATTTCAGTAGCAAAGAGATGTGGTTACATAGCTTCTCCCACTCGATTGTCTATTGAAAGAAATATGTCTGGGTACTTCAAACAAATTATATCCAACAGAGATATTCAGTGAATATTTGCTGATGATAAAAATACTTTCTAAAAACCTACAGATTTTGATTTCAGTAGCAAAGAGATGTGGTTACATAGCTTCTCCCACTTGAGTGTCTATTGAAAGAAATATGTCTGGGTACTTTAAACAAATTATATCCAACAGAGATGGTCAGTGAATCTTTGCTGATGATAAAAATCCTTTCTAAAAACCTACAGATTTTGATTTCAGTAGCAAAGAGACGTGGTTACATAGCTTCTCCCTCTCGAGTGTCTATTGAAAGAAATATGTCTGGGTACTTCAAACAAATTATATCCAACAGAGATGGTCAGTGAATCTTTGCTGATGATAAAAATCCATTCTAAAACCCACAGATTTTGATTTCAGTAGCAAAGAGATGTGGTTACATAGATCCTCCCACTCGAGTGTCTATTGAAAGAAATAATGTATGTAGATAGGAACAAGGAAAGGGCCGAACAAGAAGGAATCTAATATAGATTATCAGGATCTAATTTTAAAATGATGCACTCAATATTACAGTATCTTGTCTACTATTTTCTAGATTAGACAAGATTTTTTCATTTGAAGTCTCACTGAAACATAATCTATTGTTGTGTAATGGGAGAGAGCTATAGAAGAACAATTTATTCTACCATTTGTATTTCTCCTATTATGGGCAGTATTATATCTGCGATATAATAACACTGTAGCTCACTGACAGAACAGAATGACTGAAAGGAAAAAGAATGATAAACATGAATTGTTCTTACACTTTTATATCACTAAAACATACACAATACTATATCTACATATATACACATGTCCCACACAGAGAATAATATATCATATATATCTACAAAGCAAAGCAGAGTGTAAAGAGAAACAAAAAAGAAGGGTCTTACATATAATATGGAGATACTTCTGTGTCTGGAGAAGCCATGTTCAGAACTCCAGATTAAAATGAGCTGGATTTATCTATGTCCCAGTTGAGGACATATTCCTCAAAAGGGAAACAGCGAGTCTTGGTTTTTTCCAACTTGAGGACTGGAACTTGGAGTTTCATTCTATATCAAGGAAAGATATATACCCAAAGGGAAATGGCATTATGAACTTGTAAGCATCTGGGGGAGGTAGATTTATTTGTAGCCTGAGTGAGCCATAGGTCCAGGCAAAAAGAAAGTAACCTCATGTGGTGGCTGCTGTACACAAACTGAAAACTGACTGCTACTTTGGCCACTATATGAATTGACGTCACTAAGTGGCCATTATGTGACCCACATGACTTATCTGCACCAAAGAGAGATGAGCACCTTCTGTATACCTGCAGTTGTACCCTGTTGGGACTCCAATTCTTTAGCTGACATCCACAGTTCATATGACAAAAACAGACATTAATTTCGTCATCGCTCTGTACACACTTACATTCAAAAATACCAGTGTCATAAAACACCTTTTCTTACCAATCAGAAAAACCCACATGGTTTTCACAGCAGCTGATTCTGAGCCACTGACTTCAGCCAGATCCAGCCAGGTTGGCATTAGAGATGGACCTCCACAGCAGGCAAACTTATCCAACACATCAATAGCAACACCAAAGTGCTTCCATCAACATTACTGCAATATGATAGTTTGCAGAACATGTCTCACATGACTACATATGCATGTTGATTTTTTCCATGTGTCCATTTTGACACCCCTTTATGTTACACCTTAAATGAACAATACATCTCCCATGACTGATATATGATATCTTGAGATGAGCAAATACTCAAAACTTGTAGATCATGAGAAATAAAAACCCATTTACTTATCTCAACCATGTATTATCGCCATTTGTTGTTTTGTCAATTCCACCTGTTTTTTCTTGATAACAGTCAGGCCACTATTATGGACAATGGTGAACAAGTCGCAAGAACACTGACCATTCATCGACTTTACATGGTTTCTGCTCTAATTTTAATTTCCCCTGTAATTATAATTTTAGCTGGAAATATAATTTCACCTGTAATTATAATTTCACCTGTAATTATAATTTCAGCTGGAAATATAATTTCACCTGTAATTATAATTTGACATATAATTATAATTTCACCTGTAAGTATAATTTTAGCTCTAATTATAATTTCACCTGTAATTATAATTTTAGCTGGAAATATAATTTCACCTGTAATTATAATTTCACCAGTAAGTATAATTTTAGCTCTAATTATAATTTCACCTGTAATTATAATTTCAGCTGGAAATATAATTTCACCTGTAATTATAATTTCACATGTAATTATAATTTCACATGTAATTATAATTTCGGATCTAATTATAATTTCATCTGGAAATATAATTTCAGCTCTAATTATAATTTCACATGTAATTATAATTTTTGCTCTAATTATAATTTCACCTGTAATTATAATTTCACATGTAATTATAATTTCACCTGTAATTATAATTTCAGCTCTGATGATAATTTCAGCTGGAAATATAATTTCAGCTCTAATTATAATTTCAGTTCTAATTATAATTTCCCCTGCAATTATAATTTCAGCACTAATTATAATTTTACCTGTAATTATAATTTCTATTTTAATTATAATATTGCATTAGTTTCCAGGCAATTTGAAAAAGTACTCAAAACCCTTTTTTATAAATTTTCTTTGTTATCTGAAAGAGAAACCAAATGAAAAATAAATAATTTAACAAATGATAGAAATCACTAAAAAAGCAAAGCCACCTTGAAATTCACTTAATTTTATTGATCGAATAAAAGTCAAAAATATGAAAACGGAAATATCAATTAAAAATTCTAAATGTATAAGCAATCTGAAATATCTATAAATAAATGACAGATTGATAATATAAAAGGCGAAACTGATTTTGTCGGACTTTAAATAAAAATCTTCAGATAAAAACTCAAGCATCAACAATTCAAACAAATATTTTGTATAGATGGGAGAGAAGATCAAATTTTACAAAGATGGACGCATTAAGAAATGATTTCTAGAAACTTCTTTGTCAGATAAAAGTGACAAACACATTTTCTAAGTAAAAGCCAACAATGGATCCCACTGAAGCACAAGTGTCAATTCTTATCCATTAATAAAAAAAAAAAAAAGCCATTTTTTTTCAAATCTATGCCTGATTTAATCTACAAGCAAAGAATACATAAATTATTCTTATTTTGTAGATGGATACAAAGTTGCTTACTTATAGGCATAAATGGTTGAAAGTATATTTTTGTAAGTTAGAAATGATTGTTTTTTTGGAGGGAGGGAAGCTAGAATTCCATCAGGCAAATATACTTCTTTACAAATCATCTTATTAATATTTTATAATTGAAATAATAATTATAAATTTGCAACTTGTCCAAAGGAGAAATATGGTAATTCTTCAGAGTCTGTCTATATTTCTGAGATGAGGTATTATGTACAGTATTTACATTATTTGGACTATTGTCCTCATCTTTGTCGCCATATTTGTCACAACGTTTCGGCCGTTGTACGCTCCGGCCTTCTTCAGGTGGTTGGAATTTCGAACCGAACCCTTTATTTCGATCACTGGGGTAGACTGTTCTAGTTCCACGAGCCATGTTTGATGGATGTCAGTTATCAGTTATCTCCTGGTAATTTTCCCTCTGAAAGTTCTCCACTGCCTGAACCGGGTATTGAACTCACACTCTTTGGGTCTGTTACTGGATCTAACCAACGCCTTTATCCACCGTACCATGTGTCCTTGAGGACATCTGAGTATGAATTTCTGAGTATTATAAACCTAATTTTTCAGCAATCATTTTCACCTGAAGAAGGCCGGAGCGTACAACGGCCGAAACATTGTGACAAATATGGCGACAAAGATGAGGACAATAGTCCGAATAATGGTAATTCTTATCTTTTTCTTTCAGATAGATTCACCTATCGTCTGGTTCACACTCCTCCCTGGTCTTTTGAACAGGAATACAGGTTTATTCCTTTGATTTCTGGTTTCTTTTAAGCTCTACTTCATTTCTATACTTCTAATGTCTCACCTTAAACTCTGACATTACAATTTACTATTTAGTCTTACTGAATACGAGCAGGTAAGTTTAGCTATCATGCGATTCACACTCTCCCCCCAGTCTTTTGAACAAGAACAGAAGTTTATCCCTTGTTTCCTGTTTAGGCTTGGGTTTCCAGTTCCTTACCTTTCACTTCCAATAGCCATTTGCGTCTTTGTGGCATTACCACCTTGATTGGGGGTGAATTGATTAATATATATATATATATATATATATATATTAGTAGTAGTAGTAATCTTATAAGTAACTACACTCGTTTCAGAAAACCTTCAGCCTTCCCTGACGATCCGCTTAGGTGAAACCTTGGTAGGTTTGTCTGGCTCTCTAGGTTTAACTATATATATATATATATATATTAATCAATTCAATCTATATATATATATATATATATTAATCAATTCAATCAATATATATATATATATATGTATATATTAATCAATATATATATATATACATATATATATGTATATATATATATGTATATATTAATCAATATATATATATATATATACATATATATATATATATGTATATATTAATCAATATATATATATATATATACATATATATATATGTATATATTAATCAATATATATATATATATATATATACATATATATATATATGTATATATATATATATTAATCAATATATATATATATATACATATATATATATATGTATATATATATATATATTGATTAATATATATATATATGTATATATGTATGTATATATATATATATATATATGTATATATATATGTATATATATATATATATATATATATGTATATATATATATATATATATATATATATATATATATATATATATATGTATACACACACACACACACAGTATGAAACAAAAAAAACGCACCCATAGAAAGTCAATTTTTGTATTTTTACCAAGACAAGTCAGTAATAGAATTTGTTTATTAATACAGGGTATCAATACAGGTGTACATATGTACATTATACACGTCAAAAACTGATTTAGTATTTTGTTGGGTAACCTTTTGTTTTAATAAGGGCCTTAATTCTTCGTGGCATGCTATAGACTAAATTCTATAAGTCAAAGTCCTTCGCCATATTTTTCCAGCATTCCTTTAATTTGCGAAAAAGCTCATCTTCTGTGTTAATATTCCTATTGCAGGCACGCTTGCCCATTATCACACAAAAGTTTTCAATTGGGTTTTTGACTTGTATAATGTACATATCTACACCTGTATTAATAAACAAATTCTGTTACCTCTCATTTGTCTTTGTAAAAATACAAAAATTGACTTTCTATTGGTATGTTCATTTTTTACCTCGTATTACTTATATATATATATATATATATATATATATATATATATACACACACACACATATATATATATATATATATATATATATATATATATATATATATATATATATATCTCGCAGAGTAAATAAATAGTAAAATATTTGTTATTTATACAGATAGATAGATATATGTATATATCAGGGATCTTAAACACATGGCCTGTGGACTATCTTTCTGTGGCACATGTGAAAACATTTTCATATTTTCAACAAGACCAACCCACAAATTGCCAAGAGATACAAATTTCAGCTCTGTAAAAATTCCAGGATATAGCCAACGGAATCTTGTCTACCACATTGAAAACTCATTATTCTTGATAATGACAGAGATGGTCAACTAACATGGACTTTGGGCAGCTTATCTACAATAGTGATCCTGATGAACAAGATGTTTTTCAAAAATTGGAAAGATACAATAAATTAAAGAGATTTTGTCGGTTGATTTTATCAAAACTTGTTTGGATGAATACTTGCTGCCTAAATATGTCAAAAAAAGAAAAATACAATAAACATAAAACAAATAAAGCAAAAGACTTGATGTTTTTTTAAAAAAACAGAGCAATCTTTTTATGTCTACATCTGGTCTGGTGCTTCTGCTATGTATTTAAAGATTCTTGATTAAATACAAAGAAGAATCTGCAATGTTATTGATCCTGACATGGCATCTCAGCTTCAGTCATTTTTCCACTGCCATAATGTAGCTTCCCTGTGCCTTTTCTAGAAATAGCTTCATGGTAACTGTTCTGATGAGCTTTCCTCTTTGGTACCTCAACTTTACTAATTTACGTACAGTACTAGATTGGCAGTTAGGTCTCATCATTTTGTAGTGGAAATGGCTAGATGTAACCAGAAGTTTTATGCTAACAATTTCTTCTCTTTCAGCTTCTTGATTGCTAGTCAACTTTGATCTTTATAAAAATGCAATGTCAATCATCATCCTCTGTCTTCTTAATTCCTCTTCTTTTATTGTTCTCTCTCCTTAATAGTGTTTTTCTTTTTTCTATCACACTCTGTGAATCCTTGCATCTTAGTGGCTTTATTGCCTTGCTTGGGGTGAAATTAGTATTTATCAAATGATGTTGGGTAAATTTCCAGGATAGAGTTCTATTTATTTATAGCTTATGGAAGTTGTCTTAGGCAGCCAACTTTAAAGTTGGCCACTCAAGAGAACGTCATTTCTTTCTTTATTTCTTTCGTAATTTCCAACATATTTCCACTTAATCATGTTCTTCTTATTCTTTATGAATTTTTTACTTATTGGTTCTGAGAGAAATTTCTTTGAACAGACCCCCAAGAGGGTGCTTCCCTGATCAATACAATCTTAACCTCTTCAAATCTAGGGTCAACTGTTATCATCCCTTCTTCTTATATGTGTTGTGTCTATTCAGTACATGGGCAATCGTGGCTCTCCACGACTTCCTATTCTTTGTAGTTCTTAGTAATGTTTGTCTTTTCAGCATCATTCCCAGCTTGTAAGTAGTTTACTCACCGTTTCCCTGTCCTTCTTGCCTTCAATATGTCCCTGTGAGTGTCAAATTCTTCAAGCCCTCTTTCCTCATGATGTCCTAAAGATTAGTCTTAACTAATTATAGTCATTCCTCATAATCTGAACTTACTTTTTCCTCCAACAAATTCACTTGGCAACCCTCTACCTTGATTGGCTCTTGGGCCATGTGTTGGGTAAATATTTAGTTAAAAAAACATTCTTAGTTTTTATATTTAGCATTAGTTTTCAATTTTATTAATGTTTCAGCTTAGAAAACTTTCTGATTTAAGATGTGACGTATATGATTTGAATATAAATCAAGCTATTCATACCTAATTATCGTATCTTCTTGTGCACAATGCAACTTGAGTAAAATATGACCCCATGTTTCTGAAGCTAAAAACAGGGAATAAATCCCACCCTTGGGTATAATATGACCCTGTAGTACAGCCATTCTTATGTAAGGTTTTTTTGAAAAGTGGTCGCATATTATCCATTAAAATTTCAATATTGTACAAATATTTCACTAAAATAATTTATCAAAATATTAAAAAATGGAAATGAACCAGATGTTTAACCATTCTGTGTTTTTTCTAATTATTGTTTCAAAACTTATTTTTGAATTTTTTTTGTGCTTTTTGAATTTTTTTTTTAGCTTCAGAAACATGGGGTATTTGAAATTCTGCTATTTTATTTCACAGTATCTTCTCCATAAATTGTACAATTTCAGTTATATTTTTAGATTTCTTAAAATGAACAAGCAAAATATGCCAAAAATGTTGCTTTTTTTTAAGCTGAGTAAAAATTTCTTTAAACGTGTATTTGTGTATAATACACCCCCCCCCCCCGTTTTGGCCTTTAATTTTTGTTCAAAATTTCTCATATTATACACAAGAAAGTGCTAAAAATTTTTGATCGGCTTCTTTTTACCATTAACCTTCTGTAAGCAGAGAATCTTCAAGAAATGCAGTCCAAGCCTTGAAAAAAATGAATATGGCTATACAAGTGACACTCATCTCTCAGGGTAAAAATACAGGAAAAATGCAGCGAAAGAATAATTACTATATTTGACAACATAATGGACTCACTTCTTTCCAGCAAAATATATGGCGGAAAATAACGCTGCCTAAGATATAATGAAAATGAAGCCCTTCAATAAATGAACAAATCTTATTACAATAGATAAAGAATATTTCCTAAATGATCCCTTTTGAAAAATAAGGGTGAATCATTTCTGGTCATGAAAAAAATCTCTGCCTTCAAATACAATGGTTGAAAAAGAAGAATGAAAATTCTTGTGTCCATGCAATGGGCTACCATTTTTTACAGTGTTGGCCAAAAAGTTCATTCAGTTTATTAAGCAAAAATGAAAGACATTTTCTTTTTTCTTTTTTTTTTTTTGTATTTTTGACATTAACTTTATTGAACGGTATTTATGTGACTGATGGCAACCTCAACTAGTTGACACAATTGTGGAACATTGTTTTCAGAGAAATATCTCCAATACAAAACTTTGCAAACTATTTTTGACATGTTTGATTTTTCACAGTACCTTCTCCATAAATTGTATAATTTTTTTTTTTAATTTCAGTTGTATTTTTATATTTCTTAAAATGAACAAGTACAATATGCCAAAAATGTTCCTTGAATTCTTCCATAAGCAAAAATACATCAATTTTTTTTAAATGCTTTCTAATTAGACAGCTTCCATGATACAAATAAAAGCAATCTTTATGTTAGTTAAAAACAAACGCTCCTAATGCCATTTAAGGACAAAAACAGAACTTTTTGGCCAAACCAATACAACAATTAATTGATGAAGAATTTAGCTTTTTTCTTAAAAAAAAACAACTCTACAAACTATTAAAACTCTTGGAATGTTTGGTCCAAAATTACTATGTTTGGTAAAAGCAACACAAAGAATGAAAAGTCATTGGAAGCTTTGTGATGCCATAAGTAAAAATATAAAAAAAATTTTTTTTAAAGTAAAAGATGTTTTATTTACAGCGAAATTTCCAAAACTGAATTCTAAGTTAATAGATTTTGTCTGAGATTTTGAGATGAGTTGTTAATATTTAGATTTGCTGCTTTTTTTTATCAAAATCCTCAAATCAAATTAAGAAAAAGAGGGCCAGTGGTAAATTTCAACATGAAACACTTTTACATAAAGAATTCTGAAGAAGAGACAGGCTGAAACAGTGTGAAAATAAAACAAAGCTGAGGATATTTTATAAAGTTCATTAAATATTGTTTTTTGTTATAAATTTTTAATAACTTTTTAATCTTACCTTGCTTTTAAAACTTTTAATTTTTGCTAATTTTACAAAATTATAAATCAGTAATTTTATTTCTCTCTTAATTCAGAAACTTGCCATTTGCTTACCAAACTCATAGTTTATCAATATTCGAATGATTTGATCAAATTTTAAATTGGCAGCTGTACTTTTTAAATTATTTCTAATCATAATTGTTTTTTTCTTTTTAAGGTTCGTGACTATTTTGGGTAGGAATAGGGTGTATATTTTAAAATTAATTTATTCTAGAGTGATGCATGTACACAAATTCATTTTGAATTGTATTTGTGTCATATGAAAATGAGTAACAACTGACATCAAGGTTCAAGCATGACACTCTGGACTTATGAGTACTCTTAAATCACTTGCAAAACCGTCTTCGTGACATTGTCGATATTGATTCATTGAAATGGAACTTGACTGAAGTTTTGATTGAAATTCCTCTTCACCCCATCCACAAAGCTACTGCCTCCCCCTGGTTACCATGCTTATAACTTGCGACTGAACATTCAGGCAAACTTTTCAAACATCTACGATGATAGTTTCATTTGTTAATGAATAATTGTCATACAGGAAGAAAATGAGTAACTACAGACACCGAGGTTCGAGCATAATACTATGGACTTATGTATATGTTTTCCACCAGGTCTATAAATAGCGATGTCAGGCTACTGACTGAAGTGGCTATTGAGTGGAACTATCCAGTTAAATTAGTGTGAATTATTGTGCCTCAATGATTTGGGATTTGATTGAGGATTTAACGAACGTTAAACCGAGCCGTGCTACTAACAAGGTGTTCACTGAAATGGTTAATTATCTTTGGTTGACTTTTACTTCTTTGTTCTTGTTAAGTTTTTATTTGCAGTTGTAATTAAATACTCTTTGATTTTAACGCTGAAGTCTTGAGTTATACTTAATTATTAACGGCCACCGTACGTCACAAAAATTTGATTTAATAAAACATCCAAAGAAAGTTATTTTTTTTAACTCTCCAATGAAATAAGTAAAAAAAAAAAAACCTTCCCCAGTCAGGCTTTTCTGGAGAAGACGCTGACAAGATACACAACAGGATTTAAAAAAAGACCTGCCAAAGGATGGATGAATTGTAGAAATGCCTAGGTTGGTGTTCATGTGTGTGGTAAGCTCACTGGGTATGTGAGCTTCATTAGGATATCCAACAAGGAGAAGGAAAACTGATGTAACACCTGCTGCTTGACAGCATCCAATGATATTGATTGGTTCTTTTGGGGCACACACTATTCTTGCTCAGAGAATTGGATTGACCCAATGAAACGTCTTACCCTACTTTAAACATTTCATGAGGAGACACCTCGCAGTATTAAAATCAAAACCTGTCAAAGGGTGGATTCCTCCTTTCATGAGGTCAATGACCATCTAGTACAGGTATGGAGATGTAGAAATACCTGGGTTGGTATCCAGGTTCATGGTAAGCTCACTGTCAGTGTTGGATTCTTTAGCCATTGTTAAGGTAACCAAGGTAGGAGAAGGAAAACTTTGATGTAACACCTGCAGCTTGACACTATCCAGTCCTGATGACAGGCTCTTTTTTTGGGGGTACATGCAATTTTAGCATAGTGCAGTATCTTTCTCTAATTTCATGCCTGGCATTGCTTGATATCATCGAATCTTTTTGCACTTGCAAAGTACAAGACTCATAATGATGTCTTGTGATGGTTGTACTTACAACAAAGTGGTACCCATCACACACATATGTACATGTGGATATATATATATATATATATATATATATATATAAAAGTGAACATTGAGGTCAACACCCAGTGGTGACAGTCTGTTTCATGCTTAAACACAATCATCAGGCCATTGTTATATTTTATATTTACATAAGCTCTGTCCCTGATATTGAGCACTTTAGTGGGTGGTTTGCCCCTTGCAGCCCTTTTATGGGGGGGCACTTTTGTGTCTGCTGTAGACTATAAGCCTGTATTGGCTGCATTAAAATAAAAGTTGTTTTAGTGTCAGGACATTACTCACAGTTGAAGGATTTTTTCATTTTTGAGTAACTATGGCATATATATTGGCCTATCTGCTGTCTATAGAGTGACAATTGACAGATGAAATAATTTTTGACAATGACATTGAAGAATTTGCCAACAAAAATGAAAGAAAAGTTATTTTGTAGAAAATTGTCATTTTCATTTCAAAAATAAAGATGGCCCAAATTTTTTTACACTTTTTCCCTACATGTTGTTTTTGCTTTTTAACTGTTACTCATAAAGTTTAATATGTATGGTGTGTACTTAAAGCATACTAGTATATTTGAGTATGTGAAAGTAATACTATAATGATACATAAACCAGTTTTATATTATTTAATATAATGATATAGTAATACTATATGATACTACTATACAATATGATATAGTAATACTATAATGATACAGAAACTAGTTTTATTATTATTTATATTATTATATTTAGGTTTATTTTAATAAAACTTCTTTCCTTTATGACAGATACCTACCACTCTCCCCTAACCCCTGCCTTTTGTCAGACTGAAACATTGAAATGCATAAATTCTGTTTTCGGCAGGGTTAGGGTTAGGGGTTGATTTGGTAGCTTTCAGAATTCAATTCTACTTCTTGTCTCATCTAACTTTATAGATGTAAACTCATTCCACAGTGGGGTTGATAAAACAGAGACAGACAATCGTTATCATCATCTGCTGAAACAGGCTATTCCCCATACAAGGTAATTTTGTATTTATTTGTTCATTATATATATATATATATATATATGTATATGTATATGTATGTATATGTATCTGTATATATCACTTATAAATATGTACATATCACTTATAAATATGTATATATCACTTATATATATGTACATATCACTTATATATATGTATATATCACTTATATATATGTATATATCACTTATAAATATGTATATATCACTTATAAATATGTATATATCACTTATAAATATCTCAAACAAAATCAAATTTGAGGGAAAGTTCCTAGAAATAAATATTCACATGTCTTAAATTTATTGAATAACGTTATAGAAATCACAAAATCCTTTTGCCTTTTTTGTGAGGTTGTTGTCAAAATTTATAGACAGAACACATTTTCTGTTTTTCATATCATTTCATATTATTTCAGTCTCCAGATTTCCTCAGTCCAGCGCAAATCATTAAATCTCATATATCATATTCTACCTTTCCCCTTACTGCTTCGATACTCATATAGTGTCTGTACCTTAGCAAGGCTAATTAGGTAGTCAGTTACATATCGCAACAACTAGGTTTTTATCTATTTATTTTGTAAGAAATTAGTTTTTCTCTTAATCATAAATGTGGCAAAAATCACAGAAAAGAAAAATTTGAACCTCATCTGTCATCTGAGTTGCAAATAAAACTTCATAAATGTCATTTAACAAAAAAAAAAATAACTGCCAATTGGGAAAATGAATATAATAAAAAAAACTGTTCTGCAAAAAAAAAATATTGTAATCTGCAAGGTTCAGTTCAAATCTTGTAATCTTTCATCATTCAAATCTTTTGAATTCATTATTTAGATTATTATTATATGTTATTATGACATAAGCTTATAAAATGTTATGTTATTTTATGTTATGTTTTAACCTTATAAAATTAACATATTTATATATGTTCTTTTTATAGATACAAATATTTCAGTAAATGCTGTTTATAATAAACAGTATTAACGACATTTACCGGCCTGAATGTCTAAGAAATTTTCATAGAAAATATGTGTCCTCTGACAGGAATCGAACCTGTATCCTATAAGGAACCGTCATATAGCCTGATGTGCTTTTACCAATTTAGCCACAGAGGAGCGTTTCAGTTAGCAAGGTTGATTTTACTGTTTTTAAACTACAATTCTCCATGATTTTCTCTCTTAAAACAATTGTCGGACTTTGTCCATTTCATAATGTGTGACGTCATTTGTTTACATTTGGATACGCATCGAGCAGATATGAATATACGTGTACCTTATAAAATCTTATGTTATTTTATTACTATATGTTATTATGATATAAGCTTATAAAATGTTATGTTTTAACCTTATAAAATTAACATATATGACAATAATAATAATATTTATAATAATATAATTATAATAATAATTTATAATAACATATTTATGTTATTATAAAATAATTAATTTATGTTATGTTTTAACCTTATAAAATCTTACGTTATTTTATATTATATGTTATGTTAATCTTATGTTATTCCTTATTATAATTCATTCATTGCTCAAATCTTGTAATCTTCAAGGTTCAGTTATTTTATTCAAATAAATAAATCTTTCATTTAACGTGATCAAAATGATTTATTAAACTGTTCTTGATAATGACTGCTTTAATAAAAACTCCAGCTTGAGATGGGGGGCTCAAATATTTATTATTTTAATATGGAATTGATCCAGCATTGTATTTTCTTAAAATATCTACTGAAGCACAAGTTGGAGATGAATTCATTTTTGTTGTTCATTCTTACTAATAACTAATTTATTTACTTATGAAAAAAAACTGTTCATTTCATTTACAATCTTTTTTTTTTAGATTTTATCATTTTTTTTACCTATTGACTCAAAAATTATCCTGAGAACTGCTTATATGAAATCATTAATTGTAATGAACAAATGAAATAAACTGCTGAAAACTATAAAATATTTTTTTTTCAGGGTTATTACCCAAAGCCCAGGTTCGTATATGGAAAATGTTCAATAATTATATTTTAATCTGACTTGTGACATTTTAAAATCATTTTTACTTTCAAATTTCTCTGTACTGTTTATATGATTGTAATCTGTTATCGTTATTTTTTTGTTTGACTACAATATGGCAGATACTATATTTCATTACTGCTCTATTGATTTTTTTCTATGACAAATGTCCAGATGAGCACTCCATACTTTTGTTCAACTAGTTCAGGCCTTTACAGCTAGAGTTGGATATGTTATATCTACAATGTCAAATCAACCATATTTCCTTCACATCCAAAGAAGAAAATTACACTCACATCATGTTATTCCCCAAAACTGATACTTTGTGCAGCAGACATATGCATGGAGGATTCCTTGAACCCTACATTTTTAACCCCTTCAAGTCAAAGGACAATTTTTATCTATCCTCATAATCTGAACCCTACATTTTTAACCCCTTCAAGTCAAAGGCTAATTTTTATCTACCCTCATAATCTGAACCCTACATTTTTAACCCCTTCAAGTCAAAGGCTAATTTTTATCTATCCTCATAATCTGAACCCTACATTTTTAACCCCTTCAAGTCAAAGGCTAATTTTTATCTATCCTCATAATCTGAACCCTACATTTTTAACCCCTTCAAGTCAAAGGCTAATTTTTATCTATCCTCATAATCTGAACCCTACATTTTTAACCCCTTCAAGTCAAAGGCTAATTTTTATCTATCCTCATAATCTGAACCCTACATTTTTAACCCCTTCAAGTCAAAGGCTAATTTTTATCTATCCTCATAATCTGAACCCTACATTTTTAACCCCTTCAAGTCAAAGGCTAGTTTTTATCTACCCTCATAATCTGAACCCTACATTTTTAACCCCTTCAAGTCAAAGGCTAATTTTTATCTACCCTCATAATCTGAACCCTACATTTTTAACCCCTTCAAGTCAAATGCTAATTTTTATCTATCCTCATAATCTAAACCCTACATTTTTAACCCCTTCAAGTCAAAGGCTAATTTTTATCTATCCTCATAATCTGAACCCTACATTTTTAACCCCTTCAAGTCAAAGGCTAATTTTTATCTATCCTCATAATCTGAACCCTACATTTTTAACCCCTTCAAGTCAAAGGCTAATTTTTATCTACCCTCATAATCTGAACCCTACATTTTTAACCCCTTCAAGTCAAAGGCTAATTTTTATCTATCCCCATAATCTAAACCCTACATTTTTAACCCCTTCAAGTCAAAGGCTAATTTTTATCTATCCCCATAATCTGAACCCTACATTTTTAACCCCTTCAAGTCAAAGGCTAATTTTTATCTATCCTCATAATCTGAACCCTACATTTTTAACCCCTTCAAGTCAAAGGCTAATTTTTATCTATCCTCATAATCTAAACCCTACATTTTTAACCCCTTCAAGTCAAAGACTAATTTTTATCTATCCTCATAATCTGAACCCTACATTTTTAACCCCTTCAAGTCAAAGGCTAATTTTTATCTACCCTCATAATCTGAACCCTACATTTTTAACCCCTTCAAGTCAAAGGCTAATTTTTATCTACCCTCATAATCTGAACCCTACATTTTTAACCCCTTCAAGTCAAAGGCTAATTTTTATCTATCCTCATAATCTGAACCCTACATTTTTAACCCCTTCAAGTCAAAGGCTAATTTTTATCTATCCTCATAATCTGAACCCTACATTTTTAACCCCTTCAAGTCAAAGGCTAATTTTTATCTATCCTCATAATCTGAACCCTACATTTTTAACCCCTTCAAGTCAAAGGCTAATTTTTATCTATCCTCATAATCTGAACCCTACATTTTTAACCCCTTCAAGTCAAAGGCTAATTTTTATCTATCCTCATAATCTGAACCCTACATTTTTAACCCCTTCAAGTCAAAGGCTAGTTTTTATCTACCCTCATAATCTGAACCCTACATTTTTAACCCCTTCAAGTCAAAGGCTAATTTTTATCTACCCTCATAATCTGAACCCTACAATTTTTAACCCCTTCAAGTCAAATGCTAATTTTTATCTATCCTCATAATCTAAACCCTACATTTTTAACCCCTTCAAGTCAAAGGCTAATTTTTATCTATCCTCATAATCTGAACCCTACATTTTTAACCCCTTCAAGTCAAAGGCTAATTTTTATCTACCCTCATAATCTGAACCCTTCATTTTTAACCCCTTCAAGTCAAAGGCTAATTTTTATCTATCCTCATAATCTAAACCCTACATTTTTAACCCCTTCAAGTCAAAGGCTAATTTTTATCTATCCTCATAATCTGAACCCTACATTTTTAACCCCTTCAAGTCAAAGGCTAATTTTTATCTATCCTCATAATCTGAACCCTACATTTTTAACCCCTTCAAGTCAAAGGCTAATTTTTATCTATCCTCATAATCTAAACCCTACATTTTTAACCCCTTCAAGTCAAAGACTAATTTTTATCTATCCTCATAATCTGAACCCTACATTTTTAACCCCTTCAAGTCAAAGGCTAATTTTTATCTACCCTCATAATCTGAACCCTACATTTTTAACCCCTTCAAGTCAAAGGCTAATTTTTATCTATCCTCATAATCTGAACCCTACATTTTTAACCCCTTCAAGTCAAAGGCTAATTTTTATCTATCCTCATAATCTAAACCCTACATTTTTAACCCCTTCAAGTCAAAGTTTAATTTTTATTTACCCTCATAATCTGAACCCTACATTTTTAACCCCTTCAAGTCAAAGGCTAATTTTTATTTACCCACATAATCTGAACCCTACATTTTTAACCCCTTCAAGTCAAAGCCTAAGTTTTATCTATCCTCATAATCTGAACCCTACATTTTTAACCCCTTCAAGTCAGTTTAATTTTTATTTACCCTCATAATCTGAACCCTACATTTTTAACCCCTTCAAGTCAAAGGCTAATTTTTATTTACCCACATAATCTGAACCCTACATTTTTAACCCCTTCAAATCAAAGGCTAATTTTTATCTATCCTCATAATCTGAACCCTACATTTTTGACCCCTTCAAGTCAAAGTTAATTTTTATCTATCCTCATAATCTGAACCCTACATTTTAACCCCTTCAAGTCAAAGCCTAAGTTTTATCTACCCTCATAATCTTTACTTCCTACTCTTACATTCAACTCACACCTCATTCTGTATCCCTCTACCTTGAGTGGCTCTTGAACCTTGTTTCAGGTAAAAATTAGTAAAAAAAAGAAAGTGTACCTCATGGCTGCAAATAAGTGGAATAAATAGGAAAAAACAGCAAGTCTCTTTAACATTGTCCCACATTTAGATTAGCGTTTCAACTTAATAATAAAAACCACAGGTGTGCCTGAGGAAGCATCTACAACAAGGATTGGCTAGCTGCCTTAGTAGACGGGTGTGCTCGGAAATGAGTAGTGAAGCATGATGATAATAATGGTAACAAAATTTTCTCAATTCACCATCCATTCTAAAGTTTGTTTTAAGCACAGAATGTTTAATTGCAAACTATCAGAATTTAGGGAAAGTAAAAAAAAAAGAAGAAAATTCTGGCAGACAGAGGTATTCATTTATTTTATTAACCAAGCTCATATATTGATCAATCATCAAAAATAGATAACCATAACTGCAATAAGACGTAGTACCAAAAAGATGTTTTTCCCCCCATGACACCAATTTTTTTTAACTCTCTTCACTCTTTGGCAATGTTTAATGTTTTAAAAAGCGATGATTAGAATTGAAATAAAACCTAAACATATGAATTTATACATTTTCTTTGTTCTTCAGAATTGACAACAAAAATATTAAACACTGCAATATTTATTTATAATATTTTCTATTATTATTTATTGGAATAGTTGACAAAACATTGGCTAATTGCCAATTGATTCAAACTTTATAAAATGGTAAATACAGATTTCCTTATATTTGGTTCCCATATTTTAAGAATTTAATAAATGTTTATATATTTTTTTATTAAAAAAATCGTTTTCATATTTATTTCTTTATAAGTTGGTAAATGATAAATATTGCATTGCATTAGTTTTTAGAATGTTATAAATATAAAATTCTTGTAAAATAATCAATCTAATAAATAAATTTTATTTTTTTTTTTTTTTTTAAATTCTCAAAGGCAAAAAATAATATAAATTCACTTTCATCATATGTTTAGGTTTTATTAAAATTCTAATCATTGCTTTTTAAAAGAATAAACATTGCTGAGGAGTGAAGGTAGTTAAAATAATAGCAGTGTCAAGGGAAAAACTGTCACTTTTGACACTCCATTGTTTCTTATTGTGGGCAACTTTATCCATGTTTGCTATTCATTCTTATGACATAATATAAATGATATGCACTGTTGGAAAGTGACTGCAGACCATACGACAGGTTCACCCAAACCTTGTAAGTGAAATTTGGGAGACAGAACTATTCAGAAGCTGTCAATGGTTGCGTAAACACAAAGTCAAAAGTCATCATAATCGAGGGTTTGAACACACCGGCCTTGTTCAAATTGCTGACCTTAATCTCTTCTAATCAAAGGTCAACTGTTATCTATCCTCCATATCTTCAATTACTACTCTTGCATTCGTATCACACACTTCATTCATCATAATCATTTTCATGTTAATTCTACCTTGAGAGGCTCTCGAATCTTGTATTAGGAAAACTTTAATAAATTAAAAATAGATTGATTGTTATTAGAAGAAAATAGCTGAACTGCAAATTAAACATTTTTTTACCTTTTTTTATTTTTGCTTAATAAATCTATTTCCACGCGGAATGAAAATTTCGGAAACTGGATAAGAAAAAACCTTTTTTTAAAATTATTCTACCACAAACTTAAAATGTTAAACATACTATTTTCTGAAATTCTTCAGTGTTTTTTAATAAACATCTCTCTCTCTCTCTCTCTCAAGAAATCTTACTTTCCTCTTTTTAAAAAAAAAAATTTCCTAATAATGTTTATTTTCAACTCCTATGAATAAAAATAATTTTTTCTGTAAAAGAATATTTTTTATATTGAAAAATATTTTTAAAATAATTAGAATAATGAAAAATAATTAGAATATTTTTTTAGACTGAAAGATAATTAAAAAATGTTTCCTAACAGAATGTTCATTTTTGCCTCCCATAAATAAAAAGAATTTCTTCAGCAAATAATTAATATTAAATGGATACATTCCTTTATCTACCCAAAGAATCTGTTTACAATTGCAGATTCTCTCTTACTAATCCAAAACAAGAATGAGACTATTTTATTTTATTGAAATTTTCCACAAATAGATTTTTTTTCCACATTCCACAAATAGATTTTTTTTTCAAAAAAAGAAGTTTTTCTTCTCACATCATTGAGAAATGAATCAAAACAAAATATTTTACTTTTTAACAAAATATTTTTCCAAAGCCTTTAAAAAGAATTTCATCAAAGGAAACAATTTCTTTTATGCCATCTCTATGCTACCATGACTTTATGAATTTAAGTAAAGTACTAGATTGGCAGCTAGGTCTCGTCATTTTACAGTCGAAATGTAATTGTAAGTTCTATGCTAACCACTTCTTCTCTTGCAATTTTTACTTGTGAAACTCTCTTCCAGCTTCTGGCTTCCCAGTCAACTTTGATTTTAAAAAATTTAAATGCAATACCAATCGCTATCTTCTGTATTCTTTCTCCTTAATAAAACATTTTTTCTTATATTCTCTCACACTCAGTAACCCCTTGTGATTTAGTGGCGTTATTGCCTTGCTCAGGGTGAAAAAAATGTGCTGTGAAAATGTTTAAGTTTTAAAACTCATCTTTTTTGTTGGTTTTTATCACAACATTTTAGTTGATCCATTCTTAGTCATTAAGTTAAAGAAATAGTTTCCATTTCTCAGGAACCTGTCTTTCATGGACAATTAGTGCTAGGGTAGGAACTTCCTTTGTAAACTTTCAGAATATACAAATTCAACATGTGCAGGGATTTTTCATATATTTATATGCCAACCAACAGAGCTCAAAAAAGGAGAGAAATATATATTTATATGATTAGCTGTGTGTCTGTGGTTCAATGGAAACTAAAAAGTCAGTTTGCCATGCAGTATGTAGCTTACCTGGGGGTAAAGTTCCCTAGTAATGAAACAAGACACATCTTGTGACTTTGCCATTCTGTGGGTAATGTTAGAAAAAAAGGATATATCTCCTTTCTTTTTATACTATTTCATAAAACGTCACCTATCGGGCATTAAGAAAAGTCCTCTGACAGACAAGGTGGAGTAATCCTACCGTAGAATTTGGTGGAACTCTTATGTGTAATCTTCTTCTTACTGTCTATTTAGTCAAAATTCTCTGTTTAATTTAATGACTAAAAACTAAATCGGTTTAAAAGTGGTTGCACTGTGAAGAAAAACAGTTAATAAAATCTTATAAACAAACTCGTTCATCTCAGAATCTCAAAACAAATGAAGTTTTACACGAAGAGAGATAACTTACATTGAAGTCCTATGTAAAGGGAGATAATTTACATTGTACATTGAAAATTTTACAAATATGTTGAAAATAGCAAAACATTGTTTTATCAATAAAAATGACAATAAAAAAACAGTATTGACTTTCTCAAAATATCTTCACAAAACACAGACTAAATTCTCTCATCAACTACATATACATTTAAAATAAAAAGCTTTCGGCATTTTTGTTCAAAGTGAGGATAAACAGATATCAAAAAGAAAATCTCCATTCTTTTAAATTAGAAAAGCAGTTTACAATAGTCACAATTCAAATTGTCACTGTTGTTTTATAAAAACAGATCTACTACAAAAAGTTTAAATCTCATATCTTTGTAGTCACTAATAAAAGAAAAAATAAATCCTTAATAAGAACAATGTTTTTTTTTATACAAATTCACTTAGCCTACTGGAAACTGTATGTCTGAAAATAACAAAATTCATCGTATAGCAAATATACAACTAGATTTTTCCCCCCTAGACACACTTGTCATAATTCTGACCATAGCGTCTATTGCAGTATATGATAATAAAAACATGTAAATTAAAACATGACAGCTCATAGCGAATAGCACAATAATACTCAACAAAAGGAAGGTTAAACAAAGATGACAATTTTTTAATCTAGTCACATTCAGTCAAAACAAGTAACAACCAGCAAAATCAGTTATAATTCTGGAATAGGCATCTGAATATCAAAACAAAATAGTACACGAAATCCTACTGGTAATAACATAAAGGGAGATAACTTAAATTGTAATTCCTACCTAAAGGGAGATAACTTACAGTGAAATTTTTACAAATGCTGGAAAACAAAGGAAATTGCCAAATATTCTTTTGTCAATAAAAAATCTCAATAAAAAAAGAATGGTTTTGACTTTTTCAAAATGCCTTCACAGAGAACAGACTAAATTCTTTCATCAACTATATAAACATTAAAAATAAAATGCTTTCTGCATTTTTGTTCAAAGTGAGGATTTAAACAAACATTTAAAAGAAAAACTGCCATTCTTTTAAATTAGAAAAGCAAGAAAGAAAAAAATAAGTTTACAATAGTCACAATTCAAATTGTTACCATCGTTTTATAATACAGATATTTTCCTTGTTTATCGGCGAAAAGGTTTTGTTGGTCTCGCACTATTGTTCTGATTTCAAGCAGAGAAATTGCCTTCTCCAGATTTAGTCTTTGTATTTCGAAAACAATTGCCTATGTCTTTTTATAAGTCTATTTTCATCAACCCTGCAAAAACTACAACATTAACATTTTCAACAAATGCATTTTCGAAATATAAGGGCAGGGAAAGAAAATAACAGACATCTTCTTCTGTCTGTATAGACATAAACTAAATAATTTATTTTTTGTAAACTTTAAGTTCTCTTTCTATTTGTCATATGAATAATGAACATTTCTACAGCAAATAATAAATATTAAATTGGTATATAATTTGTTTATCTACCCAAACTTGTTTTTAGTGTAGTTTTCTTCTTACAAAGCAACTGTTTACAAATGGTGGTGTATTTTTTTCTTGGGCCAATCAAGAAAAATGATTTTTTTTTTCTTTTTTATTAAGAAACGTGGTATAAGTCATCATATTTTTATACATTTATCCAGTGGCATATATATGGCAGGTATAATACGTGGTCTCGGTATCACTTAAAGGGCAGTTTGTATTAAAATCAGATAAGCCATCTGTAAAGAAAAATAGATGACCCTTTACTTGTAGTAAAGTTTTACTCTATGCAATTTGACGTTTGCCCACAAGCGAGGTTCGACCAATTTTTTGTTTTTCATCGAAGGGGAGACAACTATGGTTGCCTTCACCACACCATCCTTGGATATTAAAAAAAAGAAGTTTTTTTTTTATTTTCGAATGTACACACTGGTTTTAATTTTCATGGGTGAGAAACACGAGGGTGGACAAGTTTTTAAATCACCGATATAAATTATTTGGTAAAAATACATGGGTTTAAGGTCGACACTGTGACCTTTGCTCTGATGAACGTAGAGAGAAAAGAAACTGATGTCCAACACATTATAGACCAATTTTCACCATTGTGAAAGCAATAATGGGGCAGTTGAAAATTGTTATATCATAATTTGTTAATTCAATGACTAACAAATTTAATTTATATTTTTTAGCTGACATTATGATAAAATTATCTAAAAGATCAGTGTTACTTTGATGTTTGGACATAGGTGTAATATCAGTGTTTGATATATACATCTATCTTCTGTAGATATACTTCCTTGCTTTTTCATATATTTATTTATTTATTTATTAGAACATTATTCTATAGCCCAGAACACTCCTTTCATCACTGAGCCATAGAATAGTTAAATACAGTTAAAAGTACAAACGGAAAACTTTTTGTTTTTAAACGCTTTCAAATAATGTCAAGCATGTTTTACAATCATTATTTAAGTACCTCGATACAAGGTTTGGATGTGACACATGGTCAGTTAAATGTAAGGGGTGGCATGCTTTATAACAAACACAGAAAAAGTAAAAAACAAAACAAAAGATTTCTTCTTGATTGGATTTTTCTAAAACAATGAGAAGAAAAAGAAAATTAGTGTTTGACTTGGATGTTAAGAAATAGATATGCTGTTTCATTTTTAAATAATTCTGGATGACGTTTCTCATTAAAAAATGTTGGTAGAGAAGATAATAAATTTCTCTCTTCCACCATATTCCCCATCATGATAAATAAATAAATATTATTCAGTATGGTTCTATTCACTTTTGAAATATTCGATTGTTATTATCATATATAATATTATTAAATATTATATATGATAATAACAATGGGCAAGTGGAATCATTTAGAGCAATGATTCCCCCATCAGTGGGGCTCTGTAATATTTTGGTGGGACATGCATAAGATGTGCACCCTTCGGTTTACTATATCAACAGAATAAGGGGGCAATTCGAGAATGAGTTATTAACACTGAATAGTTTCCTAGTGGGTCTGAGTGAGAGTGTTAACGCTAATGCGCGTTTATACATACGATGCATATACAGTATGCATACATAGAAATATTTTCTGTTTATGTAATGGCCTTTTAAGCTTCCTTCACATATAAAATGTTGAATATGTAAGAATTAAATATTACAGGGAGTGCCCCAGAATTTTAGGAATACCAGAGTGGGGGGCATGGCCCAAAATCAGTTGGGAACCAATACCATTTAGAGCTTTTGTCAGCAAATATGATGAAACAATTTCTCGAAACAGCAGTTACAGAAAATAACAATATTGATTGGGAAATTCCAAAGTCTATCAGCCAAGATGAAAGACTAAATTGTGATACTTGAATAAAATTCAATATTTATTATTTCAGTAAGAGAAAAACAAAGGATTCCTGGTAGATATCTTTCCAAGAATACCAAATATGGTTTGAAGCATCAGTGAAACTGAAGGAATATTCTGCTTTATGGAATTGAGTGGACAACAAAAGGTTCTTTCAGAATAATACCACAAATTGGAAGTCATTAGGATGTTTTAAAAAATCAAGAATCGAAATATGTTTATATTCATAAACAAAAACTAAACATAACATTCACATTTTTTTGATGAAGTCTTGTCAATTATTATTCATTTTTTAATATTTGAGTATATCTTTCATCTTATTTCTCTTGCTTTTTATTCCACTAGTAGTATTAGATGGAATAAGATTTGAATTTCTTACATGAAGCCTTGCCAATTATTATTCATTTTTCACTAGGATTTCTTTCATCTTATTTCTCTTGCTTTTTATTCCACTAGTAGTATTAGATGGAATAAGATTTGAATTTCTTACATGAAGCCTTGCCAATTATTATTCATTTTTCACTAGGATTTCTTTCATCTTATTTCTCTTGCTTTTTATTCCACTAGTAGTATTAGATGGAATAAGATTTGAATTTCTTACATCAAGCCTTGTCAATTATTATTCATTTTTCACTAGGATTTCTTTCATCTTATTTCTCTTGCTTTTTATCACATCTCCAAAGCCATTGTTCTACACTTGTTAAGTAGCCATGCAGACTAGAATAAAAAAATAATATCAATAACATCAATAATATATCAATAATATCAATAATTCTTGTCTTGATTCTTTTTTTATCATTGTATTTTAGTTAGTTTTGAACAGGTATCTTCATCTTTGTTTTTTTAGCATCAACATTTTGATTCACCTATTCTCCAGCTTTCCTTAGGTGTCTTTTGTATTTTGGAATACAAAATACGACCGATACCCAAGACAGGCTGGAGAATAAAGTGGCTGAAATTTTATGATATGAAAACAAAGTGATTTAGTTCACATTTAATAAAATACAGTGTTCGTGATTAGTGTATCAGAATATTAAAAAAAAGACAATAAAATTTATGATTAAAATCATAATCATGATGGCAATGAATCAGGCCAAATACAAAATTTATTCAGTGACAGCACTGTTGAAGATTGCCAGAATATAATGAACATGTTGTCACTTGATACCAGAAATCTCTTTGGTAAAGAAGAGACAAGAAATAGAAAGAAGGATAATCAATGATGTTCAAATATAAATTCTTCAAAACCTTCATAAAATTATTCAAGCAAAAGTTTAGCAATTCTGTCTAAGTTGAATGTATTGTAGTGAAAAAACAAAGTAGTAAAACTTCGGTGAAATAATTGTTCACTTTTCAGATTTTAGTGACCGATGGTTTAAATGAACCAAAACTGTTTTGACTTCATTTTATGGTCAAGTGCCAAGAAGATGAAACATTCTTTTACAGGTCATCCACAGCCACTCGGTACAATGGGTCAGTCAATTTGGAACAAACAGATATACGAAATGATTTAACAGCTAATTAACGACAATAGGACTCTATGGAATTTCAATTTGATTATTAAAATGTAACTTTAATTGCGAACAATAGAGTTTATTTAAATAAACGTGATGATTAATAAAATAATTTTTGATTGATAAAATACAGAATGCAGTCTACATCAACGTAAATATAATATAGTATTTTGATTATTAACAATTTTAAATATATAACTTATACAAGGCTACAAATGTCAATGTAAGGCTGAGATAATTAATAATAACTTAGTATAATTTTTAAATGGTATATATCCAATAACAAACATAATTTTAAAATGTTCGAAACAATAATTTTTTATAACAAGGCGATAAATTTATTTTATGGAATATACACAATGTATGATACTATGTGATTTTAGAAGTAGTTTGACGTTATCAACTTCATAATAATTAATAATCGTATTAAAAGTAATCATGATAAAAATATGCAAATTTTAAAATGATTAAAATCATCTTCTTTTATTAGAAATAAATCTTGAATTATCACTAACTTGATAGCCATAAGAAGAGAGTCTCTAATGATTATAAAATATAATCTAAGTAATTCTATAATATCTAATGTATGAATTAGCATAGTAATTCTATAATATCTATAGTAATCCTATAATATCATATACGAATTAGTATAGTCTATTATATAACACACAATGGGACTTTACATATTTATTAGTTGCACAACCTGATCCCCCTTACTTGCTAATGAGATATTCTGTTGTTCTGGTAAATAAGAGATATTATTCAATGTCAATAAGCAAACATACCTCATGCTACCATAACAACAGACTATCTCATTAGTAAGTAGGGGGAATTAGGCTGCTAATACATTGCATTTTATTCCTTAGGATAATTTTACTTTCAATGATTTGAAACTTGGAATTCTTTATTATATATAACAATAAAATTAACTTTATAGACAGAAATCCTAGATTACTCATACAGAAAATATAACTAATGCAAATACAAAATAATTTAAAGATTACTATTTTTTTGACAGTATGAGTAAACTAGTACATTATGCGTGTGTGAAGATGAGACAGAGTTGAAAAGCTGTTCAGGCTATGCGTTCCAGCAGGTGTCTTCATACTGAAACGAGAGACAAACTCGTGCGAGGAAAGTGAATTGGAATATGAGGAAGAGATAGCAAAGATCTTTATCAGATGCTACGGCCAGAAATATTTTTCTTTTTATTTCTCCCTGTATTGAAGCTGTTAATGTCTGTTGGATTTGAAATTAACCCACTCCAATTAGATCTCCATTTTTTCTCTTAGATCCTATACTGCATTGTGTTTCTAATATAAACAAATAGAGAAGAAAAACAGTTATCCACTCGGAGTGGGTTAATTTCAAATCCAGCAGACATTAACAGCTTTGTTACAGGAAGGAATAAAACTTTCCAGCTGTAGCATCTGATAAAGATCTTTATTACCTTTTCCTCATATGGGTTTGTCTCTCATTCTGACCTGAAGATGCCTAGAGGCAAAACATAATCAGAATAGCTTTTTCACTTTCTCTTGTTATCTCCACTTTTGATCAGATATTATTTTACTAACACCCATATATAGGTGTATGTGTGTGTGTGTGTGCATGTATGGATAAATAGATATAATATGTATATTTAGACAGCAAGAATTCATTGAAATATGTTTTATAGAAATTGACTGACAAGTTTTACCTGTATAATTTTATATTACATTTTTCTAGTTTGAATATAAGCTGCTTTCCATGTTTTTGAAGACAGACAGACAGACATATATATATATATATATATATATAGGAGATTAAAACAAAAACATGTTAAAAATCGCTACACAATAGCAATCATGTTTCAACACTACAAATGTGTCTCCTCAGTCAAAAGGTAAATTACTGGCAAGTGAACAATTAATTTAATTTCAAAAGCAGAATACGTTCTCTTTTTTTGAAAAAAAAAAAAAATTGAAAGGAGGTTTGTGGGTTTTGCCGTGATTAACCAATCAAATGTAACCAGTGCTAAATTCAAACTAAGCGAAAAAAAAATTTTATAGGGTCATGACATGAAGTTGCCTGCATATGAATCCTAGACAATTTCATTCAGGACAGATACAAATGGCTACATTATTTTGTAAAATATATAGAAGTATGATGTTCAACTTTCACAAGAAGCTAAAGGGAAAGAGCTAGGAAGGTAATTTAACAAAATGTTAACTGCTTGGTCAGATTCCTACATAAAATCTTTTGTAGTTGATAATTAAAAGGCCTCTTAAGAAACTGGTAAATAACTTAACCATTTAAAAAAGGAAATCAGATCATAAATACAAAACTACTTTGGCAAATTAATATACAACTATATAAGATGTTATTAATACTAACTAATCAATGTATGATGTTAATAATACTAAATAAACATCAATACAGAGATATATTAAACCTAAATGAATCTTATAAATAGAATAGTAAGTCATATAAGGTGCACCACAGTTCATCTAATTATTATAAGAAAAAGTATTATCAAATTCAAAGTTTAACCATACTGCTAGGTAAAAGGTAGACTATGTCAACAATTTACAGTTAATTCACTTCTTTGGTTTAATAAGGATTTTTATCAGAAAATCTGATAATTTCTAGTTTCTCATGTAAGCATAAGAAACAAGGTTCATTTAAAGATCTACATGTTCTAGCTTTTTTTTAAATTTTCCATTTTACCGAAGGAGTTTTATTAGCTATTTTAAATTTCAAAAATAGAAAGAGATGTACTATTTTTATAAGTACTATTGGTGAAGGATAAGATATGCTGGTGCCACTTAGTCTTAAAAGAATTCTTAGTACTACCAATATAAAATTTTTCATCAATCATATTCTCTACTGTAGAAATATAATAAAAAAGAGCCTTTTAATTATCAACTAAAAAAGATTTTATGTAGGAATCTGACCAAGCAGTTAACATTATGTTAAATTACCTCCCTACCTCTTTCTCTTTAACTTCTTGTGAAAGTTGAACATCATACTTCTATATATTTTACAAAATAAGGTAACTATTTGTATCTGTCCCGAATGAAATTGTCTAGGATTCATATGCAGACAACTTCAGACATATAAAAATTTTTTTTTAGTTGGTTTGAATTTAGTGCTGGTCACATTTGATTGGTCAATCACGGCAAAACCCATAAACCTCCTTTTAATTCTGTTTTTTTTTTTTTTTTAATAAAGAAGTATTCTGCTTTTGAAATTAAATTAATTGTTCACTCGCCAGCAGTTTACCATCGACTGGGGAGATACATTTGTAGTGTTGAAACACGATTGCTGTTGTGTAGCAATTTTTAACATGTTTTTGTTTTAATCTCCTATAATAAATAATATTTAGCTCTGCTCTGTATTGAGCACTCTTTTTAATTAAATTTTATGGATAGTGGAATTATACTTCATTTGTTGTATTCTTACCTGGTTATATATATATATATATATATATATATATATATATATATATATATATATATATATACCTGGTTATACATACATACATATATATATATATATATATATGTCTAAAATATTGTACAATGAGTGCTGGTGATAATAAAAGTGCTCTATGTAAAATGACAAATGTCAAGGAAAAAATATATATATTTATTATTATTATTAATATATATATATATATATATATATATATATATATATATATAAATATATATATATATATATAAGTAAAGACAAAAGGCAAAACTATTTTTTCCCTCTGCAATGTAAGTATTTTATTTGGCAACATGTAAACAGTAAATATTGATAAATTTTCTTCAAAAGTCAAGGTAAACTATGGTGGATGCTAAGTGATATAATTTAATGTCTAATTTAATGCCTAATAAATGAAAGTGAGTAAATATTGTTATTGTTGTTGATTTTTTCTCTTATTTGTTATATTTATTTATTTACCTTTTATGTTATTTGTTTTTATTAATGTAATTTTATTATTTATTATATTTATTTGCTTCCATACATCATTTACATATTTATTTATTTTAAATAATAGACGGTTTTGATTTAAGTGTTTTCTTTTAATTTTTAACCATTTTTATAGTCATATACATTGGCTTGGGAGAAGAGTATTTCTTTTAGGAAAGGAGATATTTGAACAGATCCGGGTTGTAGATTTACATTTTGGTCATTCTCAATGACTTTTCATGTAAGTTATTTTTTCTGTTATTAAATGTGGCATTCCTTAGATCAAAGCTGTGGTTGAGCTTATTTCTATATATGAATGAAATTCTCACGTTTGCCTTGATAAAGTCTATCAGAGGATGAAATACATAAGTAAATAATAGTTTTGCCTTTTGTCTTTATTGTCTTTTTACAGATATATTTTTATTTATATCTGAATTTTTATGCAAACACACACACACACACACATATATATATTTATATATATATATACATATGTACATACATACATACATACATACTTAGTAGCAATTTTTTAAAATTAATTTTATTAAATTCAACTGACAAGGTCTTCTTGTTTAATTGTTTTATTGTATTTTTCCACTTTTTTTTATGGATTAAATGTTGTCCATTTCATAAACAAAAGTTTTGTTAGCTACATCCTGGCATTTTTGAAACATTTCATTTCACATTTGAATCTAAATGTATTGTATAAGAGAAGTCATGCATAGAATGACACATGATTATCTAAATTTGAAATGTGACATTCTCCAAAGTACCAGGATGTAAATAACAAAAAATTTGTTTACAATACTGGGGCATTTAGTTCTTGAAAATAACAAAGATGATCAAAACATATGTGAGCAAAAACATGAAATTTGGGTAATTTATCCACAACATTGATCAGAATATGCAACAACTTATTTGAAAAATGTAAAAATATTTTTAAAAATTAAACATACACAGCTTGTCATTTGAATTTAATAAAACTTGATATATATATATATATATATTATATATATATATATATATATATATATTTTTGAATTGGACATAGTCCGACAATTTATTTAAAGACATTTATAATATGTTTAACGTTCTTTTTATAGATACAAGTATTTAAGCAAATGCTCTGTTTTTATAATAAACAGTATTAAATAACATTTACCGGCCTGAATTTTCTATGAAAATTTCTGACATTCAGGCCGGTAAATGTTATTTAATACTGTTTATTATAAAAACAGAGCATTTGCTTAAATACTTGTATCTATAAAAAGAACGTTAAACATATTATAAATGTCTTTAAATATATATATATATATAACATCAATTAGCTAAATGATAAATTTTATTTGTATTAATCCTATATATATATATATATATATATATATATATATATATAATGGATATAAATAAAGACAAAAGGAAAACTTATCTTAGCTAAGGTGTTTTATTCTGATAAAGTCTCTCAGAGGACTAAATGTGTCAGCTAAGATAAGTTTTCCTTTTGTCTATATTCATATTGTCCTTTTACAGATATACTCCATCTGAATGTTTTACCCACATGCACACACACACACACACACACACACACACACACACACACACACACGAACACACACGTGTGTGTGTGTGTGTGTGTGTGTGTGTGTTCATGTGTCTGTGTGTAAATCATGAAATGAATTAACTTATATTTAAAATGATTTTAACTAAAGATTATGAATTTGAATGACATTCATAAAATATTGTTTATATAAAAAAAATCATTTAGTAGTAAATTCTGATTTGATGTTAAAAATTGCATATTTTCTTCCCTTGATACAAGAAATATATCTGAAATATCAATGATTTAATTGATAATATTTTATAAATCAATTTCATTTCCCCTTGACTCCGTCGTATTAGACAACCTGCGTATAATTTACTGACAGCATTTTTGATGTATCCGTAATTTTGTAATAATTTATCATGATCAAATCTGAGGGTTATTTTTGTTTTATTACTCAAAAAGTTTTCACCGAGCAAACACTAAATGACCTCCCTTAGACATCCCTGACAATTCTTTAACCAGTTTCATATTTTGAGTTGTCCTTTGCACTCGAAAAGTCACACACCAGAAATAAGATAAAATAAAACAAACGGTAGTGTTTGCAATGCAGAAACTGTTTAGAGTCATAAAATCAACAATATCCAAATCAACTTTACTTATATAACATATATATATATATATATATATATATATATATATATACACACACACACACATATATAAATATATATATATATATCATACAATAGGAATTAAGATTACATATAGGTGATGATCATTATCACTTTGTAAATTGAGATAATTTACAAGGATTTTTGAACCAGTCAAGGATGATAAATTATTGAAATAAAATAATATATATATATATATATATATATATATATGAAGAATAAATATACATTTTTTTCCTCACTGTTAACAGAACTCTGAGTTTCATGCACAACGCAGTCCTCAGGTGCTGGATTGAAAACTGACCCTGAAGAATGCGTTGTGCATGAAACTCAGAGATGTATTACCGGTGAGGAAAAAAAGCGTATATTTATTCTTAATATAAATGATATAGTTCTGTTATTCTACATCAACAAGCACTATTTTATTAACATCAGCACTCTATGTGCAATATTACATATATATATATATATATATATATATATATATATATATATATATGGTCTATCAATAATTTGATTAATAAAATTAATAACATAAAGATAATAAATTATAATGATAACTTGATATATATGGTAACAAATTAATAAATGCTTCGATAATTACATGATAACAATAAAAATTATATAAATTTTTCTGAAATATGGAAGTGTGAATTGTTACACAAGATTTAAAAATATCCTCCAAGTGAGGGAGGCTGAAATTGAGATAAGATGGAGGATGGAATAAATATGGACTTTTCTTTCAAAGATTTTAGAATAAAAAAAAAAAACAAAGATGAAAGTGTCTGAAAATGATTTTTCTAAGACTTCCATAAAGCAGCAATTCTTCACCAATATTCTTCTCCTAAATTGCCAAAGAAATCTCACAAAATCTGGCCGAGAGCAACAATACTTATTGAAGTCGCCTTGGAGGGGGTTCATTTTCTTTGACCTCTACGTCTTGAAACATCCAAATGATTCACTGGAAAAGGCAGATTCTAATGACTTCATCTTTCAAATTGTGGAAATATATACCTGCTCGGAATTTTTTTCATAAATCGCCTTTATAGTCAGATAGGCCAGTACGACTGAAACAATCTGAAAAATAAAAAAAATCAACAGCTACTTGTTTTGTTTCAATGAGTCGAAGTTTATGAATCAAAATGGCTTTCTAAGATCTTCATTAAGATTTTTTCAGTTATTTTTTTTATTGTTATTTAAAATAAAATATCAAATTGATTAAGTCAACCAGTATTTAGCCAGAAACATCTTTTACGTGCCTTTTTTTATGATGAGTATTTAACCAGGGACATTTTTTTAATTCTCTTTACCTATGACCAGTATTTAGCCTTTTTGTCTCTTTATCTGCAACAAGTATTTAACCATAAACATCTTTTAACTCCCTTTTCTCTACAACCAGTATTTAGCCAGAGATATCTTTTTAATTCTCTTTATATACAACCAGTATTTAGCCATAAACATCTTTTAAGTTGCTTCTTCTATGATCAGTACTTAGCCAGATATGCCTTTTTAATTCTCTTTATCTACAACCAGTATTTAGCCATAAACATCTTTTAAGTTGCTTCTTCTATGATCAGTACTTAGCCAGATATGTCTTTTTAATTCTCTTTATCTACAACTAGTACTTAAACATATTTAAGTCCCTTTTTTCTACAACTAGTATTTAGCCAGATATGTCTTTTTAATTCTCTCTATCTATGACCAGTACTTAGAGATATTTTTAAGTCTCTTTATCTACAGCCAGTATTTAGCCAGAAAGATCTTTTAAATCCCTTTTTCAGTATTTAGCCAGATATCTCTTTAATTCTCTTTATCTATAACAAATATTATGCCAGAGATTTATTTTTAAATTGCTTTAGCTACAACTTATGTAATACTTAATGGATTCATTGATTTTTAAAACAATAAACATTGTCAAGGAGTGAAGGTAGTTAAAATAATAATCTCAAGGGAAAAACCATCATTTGTCTTTTTTTCTTTTTGTCTTCTTTTTAATTATGACCATCTCTTTTTATAATAAAATTTTATCACATTTATCCTTCCCCTGGTCGGAACAATACTTACCTCTAAAATACCAATGACCATCATGGATAGACCAATAATAATGGTATTCATTTTGAAAATGTTTAACAGGACAGTCACACATCCGTTCTGGAAGATTGGGCTGCTCTGAGCATGAATCTAAGAAAATGGGGGAAAAAAAAAAGGAATCTTTTATTTGTTTCAAATGGCAACAATTTATTTATTACAAGTTCAAGCGTTTTCACCCGAGATTCTATTGATAAGATTTTTCAGTTATATATATATATATATATGCACATTTCATTGAAAAAGACTGACAAGGTGCTTTTATTTAGCTTTTTTATACAATTTCTCATGCAATCTAATAATTTTTTTCTTTTCGGATGATAATAAATAAATAAATTAATTAAATAGGGCAAATATTATTTACAAATTTAAATGCCCATTAAGGAATTGTATTCATGATCAATCAAAATTCGTAAATAATTATATAGGCCACACTACAACATGTTTGACATACAGACTATCTCTACACCTTTATGACAATAGCTCAATTAGATCTCATTTAAATATTCATGGAAACCTACCAGACACTATTCGGAACATACTTGTTGCACCCAAATGCACAATATATATATATATATATATATATATATATATATATATATATATATATATATATAGATAGATAGATAGATAGATAGATAGATATAGATATATATTAGTAATGATAAGATTGTTTTTGTCTAAAAAACATCAAATGAATTATCCTCCAACTTGTAGTTTTGCAGAGACACCATCATGCTCATTAGGGTTAGATAAATATATTAAATTCATTATTTATCATTTTAAATGTTACATAAAAAATGTTAATATTAATGTCAACTAAATTATTAATTCATAAAACATTATAATGTGACAAAATTTGATCTGAAATTGTTTGATTATATATATTTATAATTTTGCTGTTATAAAAGACATACAGAAATCTCAAGAAAGTAAGTAGACTGTTTGTTAAATATCAGACACAAAATATTATAATATTCCAAATTACTGATGGTATTTTTGGTAAGCACATTTATTTAGATATTTATAAATATATTTATAAGTATATATTTCTATATAAATATTTCTGTTTCCTTCAAAAATTAAATTTTAAACACGTTTGTTTCTCTTGAGGTATACTGCATACTCACATGTGCACACATGCATAAAAATCAGGTGAGAGGTTTTGCATTAATTTTTTTTTAAATTCTTCACTTTATATCACATTAAACTGAAATGCTTACAATTTAAATAAAAAGCTAAAACTCTGTGTAGTTAAGAATAAAAAAAATGATTTCCCAAATTTTAAAATAATTTTACAAAATAATTTAAATGGATAAAATACTGATTATTAATGAGACGCTCCATATTCTCTATGAAGCATGAACGACTATATTATGAATATTGTCTGCAACATTCATTATAAAACCTATTTTGACTTCTTTGCCTTTTGTTACAAAACTTGTTTGACATGTAGAAACTGAAAACAGATATAAAGGGGGGGACGCGTGTACAGAAACATTCTTGGTTAAGCCCCACACTCCTTACAATCAGTATTTCAATGGCCTAAAATCACAAGACTGATTTTTTTTCAACACCTTCTTATAAGTGTATCTACACACACACACACACACACACACACACGCATGTGTGCACACAGGTGGGAAAAAAACAACATTCTTATATTTCACCTTTCTTGGCAGATCTTCTATTATTGCAATGTGGGATACTTAATTATAAAAGTAATAAAAATATAAAGAAAAAGAAACTACTGTATTTTCAGGTTTACAAGACACTGCAGCTTGGAAGATGCACCCTGATATTGGAAAGAAATTTCTAAGAAAGAAAAAAAAGTCATTCTGATACAACAACACAACCACCTTACGTCCCTCACATACTGGCAGCACGTATTGCTTACATTAATCACTCGTCCAATTTTGTTTGTATGGCAATGACATACTAGTCAAAAGCAGAAAGGCTCCCACTGCTGCTAAGAAACAGAGCATGTTTAAAATTGTGGCTCGGCTCCAGGAAGGTTTAGTCTTGGAAATAGTTGTAACAGCTAAGCACTGAAGTTACATCATATAAAAGGCTGAATTAGATAGCTAACGACTGTATAATGACTCAACATACAAATCCACGTCCCTATCAATCAAGCCAATTAGGTGACTGTCCAAGCTTACTTGAGCCTGGGCATTGCCTTACATTCGCCTTGGAAGAAGACACACACATATTTTTCAGGGTATTGTTTTTAAGGAAAAAATTGTGTCTTGTTAGCTAAAAAATACAGTACACCATCAAATATTCTAATTAAAACCAATATTTTTTACTGTAATTCAAATAGATCTCGAAAATTGCTAGGGTCATACTTATTTTGAGAAAGTATTGACTTAACTAATAAAATCTGATGTATATATTTGTTGTATATATTTATTGGTTTATTGTTTTTTTTCCCCCACATCCCATGACATAAAAAAGTGTGTCTTGTAAGCCAGAAAATAAGGTAAATGAAATTGGCTAGATACCCAAACACATCTATAAAAAAAATAAATTTAAAAGTTTAAAATTTGACTATACAACCCATTTTTAAAGAGTGTGTATTATATCTATAGGCCTGTGCACTAGAGAAAGCTTATTAAAGAGAGTCTTCAAAACTGTCTCCCTTTGTAGAAAAACCACCATTTGATCTGATAAGCTTTAGACTCACTCATTATCTACTTTCCAGATGGTATCAATTCTCAACTTGGTATCTAAGCTGATGACACAACCATTTAGTCCTGCCTCGATAGGAAGTCTCATCAGTTCAATAAGGTCAAAATGGCAGCTGATGTTGAAAACAATTTCAAGTCTGTTGTTTACTGGGTAAAAAGATTGCTTGTTAATTTTAATGCCTCCAAAATTACATTTCTCTCCAATATTCATCTGAGAGACCCCTTGATTGCCTTCCATCAGTATGGCTGATGCTATCCTCCAGGAAAGTGACTTATTGTGCCTTCTCGGGCTAATGTTCTCAGCTGACATGAAGTAGAAAGTCTATATTGAATCCATTGCTAGGTCAGCTGCTAAGAAAGTTGGTTCACTGTGTCATGCAAAATAATGTTTCTCTCCGGAATCTGTCATCCATATCTATAAATCTGTCATGCATCAATGCTTAGACTAATGATGCAACATATGGTCCATTTCCCCTGCTATTTACCTTGAGCTCCTTGACATAGATACCAAGTTGAGAGTTGATGCTATCCAGAAAGTAGATAATGGAGTAGGACTAAGGATGGAGCCCTGGGAGGGGGCACCCACCTTAATACAAAAGGATCTAGATGAGTGGCCATTCAGATAACTGTCATTTCACGATTTGATAGGAAAGACTGGATCCAAAGACACTTTAACTTTTCAGCTTGTGGAGAAGATCTGTATGCCAAACCTAGTTGAAAGCTTTCGAGATGTCCAAAGGAATGCACACCCTCTCATTCATATTTTTTCAAAAGTTCATGCTGTTTGGTCTTTATATCCGAAATGTAAATAAAGCAATTTCCAAAGAATTAATAGATTTTATTATTTATTGCTTCAAACATTAGTTTTAGTGGATACACGTATTTGAATAAACGTCCCGTTTTTGTTAAAACAAAACCTTCCTGAGCTTTGACGCTTCATCAATTAATTAAATCTGAAACATATTTTGGATTGTAAGAATAATTCTTTTTTTGAGTATGAGGGGGTGAATATTGCATTAACAATTTTTTGGAGATAAAACTGATTTTTCCAGATACACGTCCTACTATTTAACCTATAGCTGGGGGGAAAAGAAATGGATACATACTTTTCCCATGCAGCTAGAAACATCACTGATGATGTGTACTAAAGCATCCAATAGATGTATTTTATGAAATGTCATTCTGCTTTCACATTTGAATACATGGCAGATGATACTCAGTTTGTGGACATAATTACTAGAGGTGGTGATGTGGTTAATGTTGTAGTTTTGTTGAAGTCATATTTTGGAATACCGTTTGGTTTAAGAAATTGTCGGAAATTATATAGATTAATGTCAAGAAAGAGTTCTTTCATGTTGGTTGGCTGGATGGTTGATTTGTTTAGTGGCATATCAACACCTCTATGGGTTATTTAATGCCAAAATGTAAGTAATTTGAACACAATTTTATGGCTACAACTAAATATATTTTGAATGCAATTGTATGCCTTCAACTACAAATAAAATGTATTGTTGGTCATTTTGCAATAAAATGTATTGTTGGCAATTCTACTATATTACTATATCACTATATTCTACTATAAAATCTATTGTTGGTCATTTTACTTTAAAAATGTATTAATTTTACTATAAATAGAGGTATTGTTGGTAATTTTACTATAAATATATATTATTGGTAATTTTTTTATAGAAAAATATATTGCTAGTATTTTTACTATAAAAATGTATTTTTATACTTTCATAGTGGTTTGTTTTTGTTTGGGGTTCACTATTTGCCCATAGCTTGGACACTAATAGGTGCTACTACCCTGGATGAAGGTAGACCTGGGCACAACAGAAATTAAGAGGTGACTTCACGTTCTTCAAACCCTCCAATCTCCTGATCAGAGGCTTTGTTATCAGATGTAATTCACATGCTGTAAGTGTGCTGTAAGTGTGCTGCAAGTGTTCTGTAAGTGTGCTGTAAGTGTGCTGTAAGTGTATGCTGTAAGTGTGCTGTAAGTGTATGCTGTAAGTGTGCTGTAAGTGTATGCTGTAAGTGTGCTGCAAGTGTTCTGTAAGTGTATGCTGTAAGTGTATGCTGTAAGTGTATCCAAAAAGAGTGGCAAAAAGAGGTGGCAATTTTACTTACTCCATAGATAATCTGTCTGCCCTGAAGGCCACAGTGAGCACTAATTGGAGGATGGCAGCAAGACACAGGAACACTGCATCTGAGACGACCAGACGTGCTACAGTTAAAAAATGGATTTGTATCCCAATCAGAGACAGAATCTGCACCACAACATGCATACTGAAATAAAAGAAAGAATCTTTAACATGACAAATTATGTTTTAGCTGAGCTCATATTCAGTATTCACATCATCAATTTTTTTTTTTTTAATACCAATCTGCTTAGCAGTACTGAAACATACCATTATGAAAATTTGCTTATTTCCTGGGGACACAGTGAAGGGAAAGCAATCCTTTTGCTCAGATTGTTTATTTTACATGACCTGTCTGTATAAAGAATAAAATTTTGTTTATGGTCATCTTTTTAAAGGTTTTTTTTTTACAATGATGTTCACCTTGTACAAGGCTTGAGGGCCACTCAAGGTAGGGGGTCACAGAGTAAGAGGCACAGCTTATGTGGATATGTGTGAAAGATGACAGTTAACCCTAGCCTTGACCTCAAAGCTGCATCTGGGTTGCAAGTTTGTGAACGAGCAGCATGACAGAGATAGATATATAAACAACCACCCCAGTGGTAAGGAAGCAGTCTCTCATACATTGCATACAAGACTGTAAGGCCCATGTTTTGGATAAAAGTTAACCCTAGACTTGACCTCACAGCTGCATCTGGGTTGAAAGTTTGTGAAGAAGTAGCATGACAGAGATAGATATATAAACAACCACCCAAGTGGTAAGGAAGCAGTCTCTCATACATTGCATACAAGAATGTAAGGCCCATATTTTGGATAAAAGGCTCCTGGGGGACACATTCTGGCCAAGTGCATTTGGCAAAGTCTAGAGTTGAATCATATTATCAATGGTTTGCCTCCATTTTATTACTTTTTCTTCAGGATATGTGTGATCAAAGCCCTCCCCAACTTCCTATCCTTTGTATCTCTTAGCAACGGTTGTCTTTTTACTATCCCTACCAGTCCATGTGTGACACTATGTGACACTGGCAAATGGAAAAAAACGGGTTAAATTAAAAATATAAGCTTTGAGCAAGATGAAAAGGGTTAAAGAATAGAATGATAGACAGACTGAGAGAAAGAAGCAAGATTTCTTTTAATTTTAAAAGTCTGTTCATTTTTAAGCAGACACGGATTGAAGAAAGTGACTTTGTTAGTTTGATATTGCCAAAAAGATCATCCAGAGGAAGATGAGCTGACAGATGATTGAGAGTGCTGCTTAAAGTAGAAGTTACAAAAACATGTCTCCTGATTGCGTAAGAGGTCAAATGAAGAGATAATATTTGGTAATTTTTAAAGACAAGGCAGAATTTTAAAAAAATGATTCATTTCACCTATGAAAAAGTGGAAATTGTAAACAAGTCAAGAAAATAGAATTTCTTTATGTAAGGACCCAACCCTGTGTTCTTAAATTGCGATGACCCTGATCCAATGGAGATAAGCTGAACGGAGGAGACAGCTGGTAAATTTCTGATTGTATAAACAAGACCAGGTTGATAACGATTTGCTGACGAGAAATTAAAATGATAATTCTAATTAATGATCAGAAACTAAGCCACACCACACAGTTTGAGAACCAGATTTGTCAAAGAGGCAGCCAAAGCGAGAGGCTTAGATGAGATACTAAGAGAGGAGGAGGAAGAAGGAAAAATTACCTCTGCCCATTTAGAAGTGTCGGTAGGAGGCACAAATAAGTATAGGAAGGAGTTATCAGGGTGGATCGATACCTGTGACCACTACCCATAGGAAAAGGGATCTCCCCAAATTTGGAGATATAATTAATTTTTCAGAGCCAGACAACAAAGATCTCTTGTTGGAAGATAGGGGAAACACCAGGTCCCCTAACCACATTGACCCCCATACCAGTTTCGGGTGAAAATCAATATAAGAACACTTTGAGCAATTCAACCGGAGACGCCAGTTCCAAAGTGCAGGTGACAAGAGACGACTATTCTGCTGAATCGCACAAGACTTGCTGTCAGAGAGAACCTCTAACTTAAGCTTCCTTCCAGACATATCTAAATTGAGCAAAATGTCACAAGGGAAAATGGGAAGGGTTAATATTTCTGTCCAAAGAATGATATAAACTGCAAAGAAATGGACCCTGAAGAAATTCTTGTCTTTTCTTTATGTTTTTATTTTTCCTTTGTGACATAGCTTCACTGGGAAGTCCAGCATTCACAGCCGTATAGGAGAACTGATATTTTTTTTGAGAAACTTGGAATTCCACTGAAAAGAATGAGATGGAAGGCTTTTCATTCTTGTCAATAATGGTAGCAAGAATGTCGTCTGCTGATGCATGTCATGGTGACAACATACATAAGTGTCCCCTGCAACATGTTGACATATATTACATATATGTCAATGTTTTTCAGTTAATTATGTGTGTGTGTGTGTGTGTGTGTGTGTGTGTAATAGTTGTACTATGAAGAGAGCCTTCATCAGGGTAATGATTCCAGATGAGACATGGTTTTAGGACTAAAGAATCATAATAACTAAACCCAAAACACCCCAGCAGTACCTTACAATATCATTGGCAGTATTTGTTGATGAAGTCTCAACATATAATTTTTTTTGTATTTGTAATGCTCCAGTCGATGAACCCAAAAATTAAACACCAATTCAATAATAATAAAATTATACTAAATGATCAAATTACAAATATATATATATAACATTATTGTAAAAAAAAAACTTACCCTGATAAATGAAAAGGTGTAAAATTTTAAGGTGAGTCCTTTATTTGCCAAAATCTGCTCACATTATTCTTCAGTGATTTAATGGTCAGTGTATTTTGTCAGGTATAAATCATATCTATTATTATTACTCAAGAGTGGTATTTTTCAACAGGTGCACCCAGGTGCACTAATGCACTCTGAAAAGGATCCAGGTGTAGCCAGGTGCACTAATGCACTCTGAAAGGTAGCCAAGTGTGCCTAGGTGTACTTATGCACTCTGAAAGGTAGCCAGGTGTACCTAGGTGCACTTATGCACCCTGAAAGGTTGTCAGGTGTACCCAGGTTCACTAATGCACTCTGAAAGGTAGCCAGGTGCACTCCAAGTTAACAGAATAGTAATTTATGAATTATTTTTATATTTAAAAAATCATTCTTTTTAAAAATCTCAAGACACCAAGCACATGACTTCCATGTCTACGTCTTTGTCATTTGATATTTTAAACTGAATGCTAAATCCTTAATCTTCAAGAAGGAATGGATAATCTTTTCAATTTCAAGAAAATTGAATCTGTCATTATTGGTCTCTCTAAAAAAAATTCTTCAAAAATCTCTTTAAATGAAAAGTGTACTACTAATCTTCTTTGGGAATATTAAACCAAAATTTCATATTTTCAAATTTCATAACTAATTTTTTCCTTATTTAAATTTAAAGCTCAACCTGGAGTTTATGGTTATTCTACAAGTATGAGGGTCATTCAATAAATAAGGTGAATTTTTCGGTATAAGGACTTCTAATACAGATAGAAGCTTACTCTTTTTTATTTGTTTTTGTTTTACTTCTTTTTCACATGGATTTAATTTCTTTTGCAGATTAAAAAAAAACATTGAGAGTTTTGGCGATTAACAAAGATGGCCGACCAAGAAGCATGCTCCAGGATTGAACAGTGGTCAGTTATCAAGTTTTTGGTTGCTGAAGGATGCAAACCAGTTGAAATTCATAGGAGAATGTCAACTGTGTATATGGTGCCACATGTTTCAGCCAAAAAAATGTCTACAAGTGGGCTAAATTGTTTAAAGATGGACGGAGCAGTGTTGAGGATGAAGACAGGCCTGGGAGGCCTACAGAAGTGAGGTCTCCTGAGGTGATCAAATCAGTCAATGACCTCATTCAGTCTGACAGAAGGGTGACAGTGGCTGACATTGCAAGGAATTTGAACTTATCTGTTGGGACAAACGCAGGGGTCATCAGTCAGAAGGAGTCATCTTGCATCATGACAATGCAAGGCCTCACACAGCAGCCCAAACGGTGCAGACCATCAACGAGCTGGGCTGGGAACTGCTCCCTCATCCCCCTTACAACCCAGACCTTACCCCTTCAGACTTTCACCTGTTTGGTCCCTTGAAAGCGTTCACGAGAGGCACGAAGTTTAAAAGTGACAATGAAGTCAAAAGTGTTGTGAGCGACTGGCTGAGACATCAGTCCAAAGATTTTTACGCTGACGGAATACGGAAGAATGTGCACAGATGGGAAAAGTGTGTGACAGTGCTGGGAGACTACGTTGAAAAATTTAAAAAAAGTAAGCTTCTATCTGTATTAGAAGTCCTTATACCGAAAAATTCACCTTATTTATTGAATGACCCTCGTACAACCTGAAGTAAAAAAACATTGTGATACATTGCTCGAGATAGATATGAACACAGATAGATAGATAGATAGATAGATAGATATGAAGAGACACTGAGATTATATATATATATATATATATAGATAGATAGATAGATAGATAGAAAGATAGATAGATATGAAGAGACACTGAGACATACATAGAGGAAGGAGAATGATTTGGTATACACCTCCCTTCAACAAGTTAGTCTGTACCAAATTAGGGCACAAATTCTTAAATCTAATTAACAAGCACTTCCCTACGGAGAGCAAATTAAGCCAGATCTTCAACAGCAACACCTTAAAAATTAGCTATAGCTGTTCTAGAAATCTAGATAAAATTATTAAATCACATAACAATAGAATACTGAAACTACATAGAGATAATAAACAAAACCTAAATACAAGTTCTAATACACCCCAGGAAAAAAGACTATGTAACTGTAGAATACCCGATCAATGTCCATTATTAAACATGTGCTTAACCAAATCCATAGTGTATATGGCCTATATCTCATCAAATGAGAACCCCAGCGATATTAAACTGTATGTGGGGTCTACTAGCAGACCTTTTAAGGATAGATATTACAGTCACTTGAACTCTTTTACAAATATGGCCAAACAAAATATGACATCACTTTCGAAATATTTTTGGAAACTCAAGGAAGACGTAAAAACACCTAAGGTTAAATGGAAAATCCTAAGACAAGCCAGAACCTGCAATTCGCTGAGCGAACCTTGCTTCTTATGTTTACAGGAGAAAATATGTATCATTGAACTCTTGAATAATACCCAATTATTAAACCAAAGATACAAAACAACCATTTTCTGTAGACATACTAAAGATCTAACACTACAATCTTGCTAAATTCTTAATTCCATAACTATAAACGTTTTAAAATTATAAATCATCTCCTTCGATGTATTCCCTACCCTCTTATGTACCTCTCCACTAATATAATTATGATCCTAATTTTTTTTTTTTTTCATATATATGACTGATAATAATTTCGATTAAATCATTTTACACCCATACTTATTCTACATGCTCTACAATCCAGGAATATTTTAAAAAGTTGATTATAAAAGGTTATATTAACAGTCCTTATTTTTATTAGAGATCACCACTTCTAAATTTGAATCCACAAAACACGTTCATTGATTACAAAATTAATAGTGATAACCCCAACATAAATACATGCAATTCAACTCTAGAAATCTTATAGTAAGTTAAAAAATAACATTCCCAATTACTACTAGAACTAACTGCACATTCTTTACCTCCTCAAATGTAATCTTATCCCCTATCTCTATCTTCCCTCCCCTACCTCTCAATCTTAAGATGCTTGTGAGATGATGTGCCTAAACTCTTGACCGATGTTTATCAACGGAAAAGAAATTTCCACAGACCAATGAACATTAAACACCCGATCCATTCATCACCAAATTGCTATCAACAAACACTATTGTTTCACTCCGACACCTATATATATATATATATATATTTTTTTTTTATGTATATTTTTCTTCTCAAACAAATGGAAAAAAGGAAGTGACGTTTCACATACGGCTTGCCTACAAGCAGGATTGTTCATAACCATTTTCGACCCTCACCCGTCGAAGTGCAGTTGAAATGCACTGAAACCAAGTTGCATCTTTGTAGTGAGTAAAATGGTTTTGTCTATATGATAAAATTATAATAAATAAATATATATATATATATATATACACACACACACACACACACACACACACACAGAGGATGTGATGGATAAATTGTCATCTAAATTATGCAAAATAACACTGACATCTTATTTTAAATGATATATTTACCAAAGTTACACAAAAATACTAAGAAGTAAATTTATTTTAAAAAATCACTATTGGCTTCAACCATGGCCTCCAGACCACTTAGGAATCTTCTGTAACTCTTCTGGATGGTCTCCTTGTTTAAGTTGGTGAATGCTACCATAATCCTTGCCTTCAGTTCAGCTTTGGTGCTACAAGGATTTTTCTTGGTCTCTCGTTCAACTGCACCCCACACATAATAATCAAGGAGGTTGCAATCTGGGGAGTTAGGTGGCCAGATGTAAGGGGTGATGTCGCAGAAATTGTCTAGCAGCCATGACTGAATTCTCCTGCTTGTGTGGCATGGTGCAGAGTCCAGTTGCCAAACATAGGGTCTTCCAGCAGCCACCCTCTTGACCCAGAGCAACACTACCTCCTCAACGCACTTGATGTAGGCCTTTGTGTTGAGTCTGAAACCCTGTGGGAAGATGAATGGAGGCATATTTTTGCCATCACTAGTGATCACTCCAAACACTTTTGTAATCACCATTAGACTCATCAAACTCTTTCCAAATCCTCTGCACTATCCTCAGATAGACAGTACAGCATTGTTTCCCAAATTTCTGACAGAGTGAATTGCATCATGGTACTTTTTCTCATGGACAGTGCCCAACTGACCCTATTTTACTGGGCTGTTGATAAAATAAAAACCAAACAACATGCATGCATGAAATTCAAAATATAAAATGGCGACAATTTACCCATCGCACCCTGTATAGATAGATATGAATAGGTTGAGATAGATAAATAGATATGAATAGGTTGAGATAGATAGATAAATAGATATGAATAGGTTGAGATAGATAGATAAACAAATAGATAGATAGATAGATAGATATGAATATAACAAATTTAGCCGATGATGTCCTAAAGGACGAAACACATCACAAGAAAACTTTTTCCACTTTGTCATACATTTTTCCCCGTCACCATTACCATTAATTGAACATTATCAATGATTTTACCATTAACTTTCGTATTACCATTAATTTTACCATTACTATCATCATTACCATTAATTTTACTATTACCAATGATTTTAGCATTACCATTAATTTTACCATTAACATGATATGCCATAACTACTCAGTTCATCTTGACCTGTAGTTTTCTGTTTAGAAAATAACCTAATTACCCTGAACTAAGAAAAAATCAATAAATATAAAAACAAAAAATAATTTCTGTATATTTTTATTTACTGTATCCCTGATCCTGACTGCTTTTCAAAAGGATAAAAGCCCTTCACATTTTTGCTGCCCAGTGCTTTAACCATGGTGCTATGGCCCAGCACCAAATGGCAAATGAGAAAGGAGAATTGTCTGAATACAAAATTAAATTCTTGCTTTACAAACGCCAACATCCATTTTATTGTTCCCATTATGAAAAACATTGGATTTTTATAAAACTATTTTCACGGCAATATGGCTTCTTCCCTCAGAGTTAGAAGGCGAAAACAAGAGAGAAAACAATGCGGTCATATGCGAAAGAAAAATTAAATTCTTGAACAACAGGTTTTGTGCTTTTTAAACACGTGGCTAGTACCCTTGCCAGCATGAAACACAGTTTTCTTTTCACATTTCATATCTAGAAAGACATTTGCATATTGTGGCTACACATTCTTCTAGCTATCATGGATCAACTAACTTGACTTATCAGTATGGTGCATAGCATTTTCTTATTTTAACCACTCTGAGGTTTATTTACTAAGATACAAGAACAAAAGTTGCTGAGATGGCACAAGGCTAATTGAAATAGTGCATTCTTCTTAATCTGATCTACAAACTCTTCATTTTTGTTTCTTTCTCTGTATAGTTGTCTGAAATTTCATGACTTATTCAGAGAATATTTTCACATTATTTACAGTCAGACTAATATCCTCATCTTTATTGTTATGATCCCAACATTTCGGCTGTAGTACCCACTAGCCTTCTTCAGATGTCTGTCAGTTCAGGTAACCTTCAGGGAATTTTGAACTAAGCGCTTTATTTAATCAATGTCTTGAGATATCTCGTTTTGGTTAATTATTCAGTGAGTTATAGTGCCGTTTACACTGAATCTAGGTCTGTCTGTACTACCCAGCCCAGAGATTGAACTCACAATTATGATGTTCACTCACCAATGCTTTAATTCTCTAAGCCACTGTTTTTGGGATAATCCTGAAACTACAAAGTGGAGGCTTGAAACTTAGTGTTCTTCTTGTCTCCCCTGATGCTGCTACAGCCTTGCTGTGAAGCTTGGCTTCCTCTGCCACTACTTCACTTTCTTTTATATTGCCCTTAATTGTAATAGGTAAAGATGAGGACATTAGTCCAATTGTGAAATCACGTAAATGATGGTAACTTCTTATTCCAGAAATTCAGACATAAAGCATCCTTATGATATTTTTTTTAATTCTGTAATGGAGCATTTTCATTAGATCACATATTATTTAGACAGTGCCCTTCGACAATGTTTAACTTTTGTGCCCATAAAAAAGCGGAGTGTCAAAAGGGCAGTTTTTCCCTTGACACCACTATTATTTTAACTACCTTTACACCTCAGCAATGTTTGTTTTAAAAAGTAATGATTAGAACTATACTAAAACTTAAACCTACGATGACCCACATCTCAATACATTTTATTGACGATATGTGGGGATTTTCTTTTTAGTTGGTTTGCACGAAAAAATTAACTTTTCTCAATCAATGTCTGTCAAGTGAGGAGTGATAACCAGTTAGTTCATTATTGTTATTATTATTGTTATTATTATTATTGTTATTAACATTATTATTATTATTGTTGTTATTGTTATTATTATTATTGTTGTTATTGTTATTATTCTCATTAATATTATTGTTGTTATTATTGTTATTAACATTATTATTATTATTGTTATTAGTGTTATTTTTAATATTATTATTATTGTTATTATTATTGTTGTTATTATTATTGTTATTAACATTATTATCATTATTGTTATTATTATTATTGTTATTATTATTATTATTATTATTGTTATTATTGTTATTATTATTATTGTTATTATTATTATTGTTATTATTATTATTATTATTATTGTTATTATTATTATTGTTATTATTATTGTTATTATTATTGTTATTATTATTATTGTTATTATTGTTATTATTATTATTGTTATTATTGTTATTATTATTATTGTTATTATTATTATTATTATTGTTATTATTATTATTGTTATTATTATTATTATTATTATTATCATTATTGTTATTATTATTATTGTTATTAACATTATTATTATCATTATTGTTATTATTATTATTGTTATTATTATTATTTCATATTAAACTACCCTACTTGTTTTTCCAGCAATCTTGTTCATTCATGCCCCAAAAAATGTAGTGTCAAAAGAACAGTTTTTCCCTTGACACCACTATTATTTTAACTACCTTTACACCTCAGCAATGTTTATTGTTTTAAAAAATCTACTAAATAAATAGTATTTATTATATTGTCAATTCTTAAGAAAAAAGAAAATATATAAATTCACTTTCATATGTTTAGATTTTATTAAAATTCTAATCATTGCTTTTTAAAACAATAAACATTACCGGGGAGTGAAGCAAGTTAAAATAACAGTTGTGCCAAGCAAAGATTGTCAGTTTTTTGTGGGCACAAAGGTTAAAGATTGCTGAAGAGCACTGTCCAAATAATATGTGAGAAGCAGAAGTATCATAATCTTCTTATTAAAAATGAAAGTAAAGTTTTGTCAAAATAAATCTTAATAATAGTTGACAATCGAACAAAACAATGAAGATGAAAGTAAATATTTATTTTTAATTCACCGCCAAGCAAGGCAAAAATTGCAGCTTAGACACGAAGAATAAAATAAAACATTATTAAGGAGAGAGAACATGGAAAGAGGGGAGGGATTAAGAACACAGAAAGTAAGGGTTGACATGGCTTTTTGTTTGAAGGTCAAAGTTGACTCTATTAAAAAATGAAGATGAAATTAAAAACCTTTTCTTTTAATCATTTCACCCCAAGCAAGGCGATAATGCCACTAAGACGCAAATGGTTGCAGGGAGTGAAAGAGAATGAGAAGACTTTAGTGAGGAACAGGGTTCAGGAAGACAGAAGATGGCGATAGACGTTCCATTTAAATCTTTGAAGACTGCAAATGGCGGGGAATCAAGAATTCAGAAGGGACACATGGCCCAGTGGATAAAAGCGTTGGTTGGATCCAGTAACTTGACCCGAAGGATTGAGAGTTTCTCTACCTGGCTACTACAGTGATGAACAAAAACTTGGAGAGTTGAGCTAAAGGGAGATAACTAAGACATACGGGAGAGGCATGTCATGTGGAACTAGAACAATCTACCCCGATAGATGAAATAAAGGGTTTGGATCAAAATTCCAATCACCTGAACAAGATTAGAGTGTAACATTGTGAATATGGCAATGGAGATGAGAACGATAGTCCGAACAATGTAAATAATATAAATCAGGTGAGAAGAGTGAGTGAAGAAAGGGTTAGAATAGAAGTGGCATCGAGCTAATCAAATAAAAAATGAAGATGAAAATAAATGCTACTCATAAATTTAAAACAGTGGTTAATGAAGTTTCACCTAAAAAGATGAAGATGCTGTAGAATGTATAAAAATGATAATGAGAGAGAAAGAAAAGACCACATGACACGAGTGATGGGTTTGAAAGGTTAAATTTGAATTTCTCCAACTCACTGTGTTTTTGTAGCTCAGTTTGTTTAAACCGTCTGATGTATTCAAGTAAATTTACCGAAAGCAGAGAGGAAAATACTTCCAAGTCTCTTTCACAGTTTATTCTAGATTTCTGGTCTGTACTGACTACATGCTATCAAAAATCTATGGCTTAAGTAATGTGGGAGTAAAAAGGAGAGACAAATTAAAAAAATTAAGAGAAAAGAAAATACATTTTGCCTCTCAACGTACAATTGTCTGAATTTAATGCACATGATTATAAGTGAATGTAAGTGTAGATAAATGATACCTTTGCATGTTGTAGAGACACACAGCCTTTTGTAAATATTTCAATAAGTACATTTTGTGATTTTGTATATAAGAACAAAAACCTTATTTATTCCAATATTTTATATTGTATGTTTTGCTATTGTGAACAAAACAACATATGTGTAACATATTTTTTTTTTTTATGGTGAACAATTTATTTAAATAACTGACAGCCACGTGATTAGCAGTTTGAGAAAAATGCTTATTCTTTTCAACAGTTCTAATGCTATAGGAGAGTTATAACTCTGAATAAATAATTATAAATTAATAATTATAAATTAATAATTTATAATTATAAACCCCCTAACATTTATATAAACCCCCTATTATTTATTATAAACCCCCTAACATTTATATAAACCCCCTATTATTTATTATAAACCCCCTATTATTTATCATAAACCCCCTATCATTTATTATAAACCCCCTATTATTTATCATAAACTCCCTATTATTTATTATAAACCCCTATTATTTATCATAAACACCCTATTATTTATTATAAACCCCCTATTATTTATTATAAACCCCTATTATTTATCATAAACCCCCCTATCATTTATTATAAACCCCCTATTATTTATCATAAACCCCTATTATTTATCATAAACTCCCTATCATTTATATAAATAAAAATACTCATAAAAATGAGAAAGAGCAAAATGTGGAAACACCAAAATAAGTCTTATTTATCATCTGATTGTTATGTGGCATTGAAGACACGAGAGGCAGTAATAGTGATTAAAATTGTGATTTTGGGGTCAAATGTCGATCAAATATGGATTGGAATCTCTCAGTAGGATAAGATAAAGAATAAGCAAAGTGTATAGTCTTTCTCGTTTGTTTTTTTTTTTATAGATGTGTGTAATGTGTGTCCAGATAATTTAGTTGGAAAAATACGAGAAGTGTCTGTGATTTTCTTACTCAAATTTTTGTTGAGTGCCAAGAGATAAATGTTACTATTATGACCTAAAAAGGAGATTAAATCTTCATTGACACACATGTTAACGCCATAATATTGTTATAATTATTTTTTTTAATGCTATAATTAACTTTTATATATTTATTTTTTATGGACACAACACCACTAAATGAAGTGTACAGCTAGAAATAACAAAAAGAAGATAACTGATTAAGTACTGGGGATATTACATTAGAAACAAAGTGCTAAACTGCTATATAATATCAATCCTCCTATATGACAGAGAAGGCTGGTAAATGACCTCACAGATAAAGAGGAGATGTCAGGCAACAGAGATGTGGTTCTACAGAAGGATGCTGAGAATACCATACACAAAGCATGTGAGCAATGAGGAAGTATTAATAAAGCAAGAAACAAAAGGACACTTAGAATTAGAATCAGAAAAAAGAATTTGAAATTTCTGGGATACATAATGAAATAAGAGTGCTTGGAGAATTTAACACTCACAGGACATATTGACAATTAGTTGTTGATTGACTGATTTTTTTATAGCTTATCAAACCCTTTGCAGGTTTTTTAAAGCAAAAACATATTTTTGATTGTAAGAATAATTATTTTTTTGGCAAGTGAATATTTCATTAACAATATTTTTTTTAGAAAACGAATGATTTTTCCAGATAAAAGACCTACTATTTAACCCATAGTTTGGGGGAGAAATTGATTCATACTTATCTTGGGAGTATTTGCATGTAAGTGAATGTAACTAACCCAACTGGAATTCAAACCTGACTCTCCAAGTTCTCATTCTAAGTCACTATCCCTTACACCACCTGCACACCCATAGAGGCAAGCAAGACCCCCCGTCCAGAAGGGATGCGGCACATAAAAAAAAAACTAATGGATTACAACAGGGGTGATGCCCAAAGTTATCTTCGTATTTAATTAAAAGATGAAAAAATTTCGTTTTTTTCAAATTCTAATGACTACGATGTAAAGAGAGTATGTCCTTTGAAAAAATAATAGGAGAAATAATTCAACAATGACATTTATTTAAACATATATGCAATGTATTTGCCACATTAACAAGGTCTGAAGCAAGAATAGAGAAGAAGGAAAAACATCAAAAGATATAAGAAAGCATTTAGTAAAATGCTTCTTCGTTGCAATGAACAGCTTATTTAAGTTACAGTTATTTGAACACATCTTAATAAAGAAACAGAAAAATGCTGCAGTTAAATTAAAAGATATCAACAATGTACATGATTAATAAAAAAAAACATTATTTACATTATTCAGACTATTGTCTTCATCTTTATCGCCATATTTATTACGTTTCGGCTGTTGTACTCTCCAGCCTTCTTCAGGTGGTTGGAATGTCGAACTGAACCCTTAATTTCGCTCACTGGGGTAGACTGTTCTAGTTCCATGTGCCATTTTTAATGGATGTCAGTTATCTCATGTTAATTTTCCCTCTGAAAGTTCTCCACTGCCTTAACAGGGTATTGAACTCACACCCTTTGGGTCCTGTCACTGGATCTAACCAACGCCTTTATCCACTGTGCCATGTGTCCTTGAGGACACGTGGCACATGGAACTAGAAAAGTCTACCCCAGTGAGCAAAATAAAGGGTTCAGTTCGACATTCCAACCACCTGAAGAAGGCTGGAGAGTACAACAGCCGAAACGTTGTAATAAATATGGCGACAAAGGTGAAGACAATAGTCCGAATAATGTAAATAATGTACATAATATCTCATCTCAGAAGTATAGACAGATACTTAAGGGCCGAAATGTTGTAATAAATATGGCGACAAAGATGAGGACAATAGTTCAAATAATGTAAATAGTGTACATAATACCTCATCTCAGAAATATAGACAGATAATGAAAGGCTGAAACGTTGTAATAAATATGGCGACAAAGATGAGGACAATATTCCGAATAATGTAAATAGTGTACATAATACCTCATCCCAGAAATATAGACAGGTACTGAAGGGCCAAAATGTTCTAATAAATATGGCGACAAAGATGAGGACAGTAGTCCAAATAATGTAAATAATGTACATAATACCTCATCCCAGAAATATAGACAGGTACTGAAGGACCGAAACGTTGTAATAAATATGGCGACAAAGATGAGGACAATAGTCCGAATAATGTAAATAATGTACATAATACCTCATCCCAGAAATATAGACAGGTACTGAAGGGCCGAAACTTTCTAATAAATATGGCGACAAAGATGAGGACAATAGTCCGTATAATGTAAATAATGTACATAATACCTCATCTCAGAAATATAGACATATACTAATAAAAAAAATAAATAAAATTCTTGAACCTATGTGCATAAAACAGTTGAAACCTAACCTGAATAAAATAAACTACGAAATCTCCACAAATATTCTTAAATGCCTATAATTGATAACAGAAGCCATTGATTTATACCAATGATTTCCCATACTTAATACTTCTCATTTTCACTCTCGTGTGGTCATGTGTGACGTCATGAGCTGCGGTGCGTTTTTCGCTTCCAGTGTCTAGTTTGCACAAGTTTGTCATTGCTTGGAAATCTTCCATGCAAACAAAAACAGACTATCATTATTTTTTTGTCCATGTATTAGTTAATACATTGTAATGTAATTGTCATCTTTGATAATGGCTTATGTAAGCCGAAAGCTTAGATAGGATTAAAAAATATGTATAAATATAGCGATTTTCTTTCATCTTTCAATGATAATGTTATTAAGCTTATCAGGTGATATGAAAAGAATTTACATAAAATAAATAGACAAAACTTTTCTATATTATTTAATGAAACATGCATCAATGAAAAAATGCTGCCTAAATATATATATATATATGTGTGTGTGTGTGTGTGTGTGTGTGTGTGTGTGTGTGTGTGTGTGTGCTTACCAAGGAGGCATTTATATCACTAAAAAATGTTTTCAACCAAATGATGCACAACAAAAGCAAATATATGACAGGTTAAAATTTAATGAAATATTTATTCCATATAAATAAAATAATAAAATTTTGGCTGTAGAACTGTACATCTTTTGTTAATCGCAGAATCCAAATGTCTACATTTCTGAAACAAGAAAATACTATTCATATGATTAGCTGCCGAGGACCTCTTTTTTTTTAGGTGGGGGATCAATTAAGCAGAGAAAAAAAGAGGAGATCCAGATACTTTCTTTTCCAAAGCATAAGTTTATAATGGGTACAACAACTGTTGTTACTAGATTGTTGGCTGCTACTACTATGTATCTCCTCTACTGCCAATCCTATTACTTGATTTATATTTACTAAATCAAGTCCAAAGCCACAAGCTTTCATTCTCCAGAAGAAATCAAACACATGACATTAGCAAAAGTTTGCAAGGTAAGATTGCTAACCATTTCCCTATAGTGAGGCACTAATAGGTATTAAGCAATCATGCTTTAATCTGACACAAGGCCATAATATGTGGCACCTGTTGAGGATCGAAGATTTGCTAACCATTGCTTCAAGGTGATGGGAGTAGATGTGTTAATAGATAAGAGAAAAACTTACTTTTTGCTGTAAATCATCGAGGTTAGCGTCTTTGTTCTGATTGATTCCGTACTGTTTAATTGCTTTGCCAATTGTGTGGGTAAGATGAACCCTGATGTTAGACATCAGAGTAACTGCAAACACGGCTGTCACCATCTCCAGAAGAAAAATTATCATGACACATGCACAAAACTGGTGGGAGTGTAAAAGAGAAAAAAGAAAAATCAATTAAAAAAGTAGTTTAACAACAACATATCAAGTATTTGTTTAACATATCGACGTAAAATCAATATCTTTCAATATACTGGATAAGTAAAATATTGTCTAACAACAAATACCAAAGGAGATAACAGATTGGTATAAAAATGTTGTCATCTTTTCTATAATGAGATAATATGTAAGAAAGGAATATTTCTTCCATTATAGGCATTATTATATCCATGATGTAATAACACCTTACTACATGGACAGAATGGAATAGCTAAAAGAAAAGGAATGACAAACATGCTTTGTTCTCAGAGAAAGTTTTATACTGCTAAGTCATACACAAAATTATATACACATATTTACATGTGTCCCACACAGAAAAGCTATAACACATGTATACTACAACAAGCAGTGAGAAAATGAAAATGTGATGGAGGGTTTTACTTGTAATAATTCCCAATGGGAAGTTGAGCTAAGGATTCTTCTGTGTTTCTGTAGAAGTTATATTTAGAATTACCAATGGAGATTTGTATGGGCTAGATTTATCTTCTATGGGTCTAGCATTTTCCCAATATGAGAACTGCAAGCCAGAGATAGTTTTGATATCTGGTGAAAATCTACATTCCCAAAAGAAAACATCGCATTCAGCTCATGAGCTGACCCATTGGCAGCTGGCTGGTCTGGGCAGAGGTCATGTTAAGGAACAATTTGTGTCTTGATTCCAGGCAGTTAACTGACAGACTGGCCACTTTTGTCACTTGATGAAGTGATATTACTAAGCAGACATCACATGACATGTCATGTGACTTCATCTCAACTAAAAGGAGATAATTGTCCTTTGTATCCCTACAGCCATATTGATCTGGGGGTGTGCTCAAAAGCCTTATGTGTAACATGTTTTTTTCATTTTAGGGAAACACCTGTTGTAAAAGTATGTTATTAGATTTGTGTGTAAAGCTATTTATTATTAATGATAATACACAAAATAATTTAATACTGATGATGACAAATTAATTAAAAATCTGTGGTAATTAATAACCATGTGTATGCTTTTACAAGATGCTCATTTTGTGCCTAAAAACAATTCCTACCCATGTATAATAATGAAAAACCCATAGATAAAGTTTTTTGCAAAATGTGGGTCACATGATGGCTGCTCAATGATGTCACTTCATATAATGACGAGAGTACCGATCATTTTTCAGTTTCTTTACAGCAATGAAATGGTAAGGATGCTTTCTTTAGCCTGCCCCCCCCCAATGGCCCTGGAAGAGGTTAATTCTGCCTCCCCAGCAGCATACAAGTCTATGGTGCTATTTCCCTTTGGGAATATCTCTCTTCTAGATATAGAATGAAACTCCAGCTCGCAGTCATCAGTTTGGGGAAACCCAAGACTTGTTGTTTCCCATTCATGGAATATGTCCTTGCCTGGGACATAGATGAATCCAGCCCATTTGAATCTGGTTTCCATTTAGCTACAGAGAAGTGCCTTGGTTAGCAAAGTCCAAATTACTGTTTATAAACACACAACTTTCTTGATCAAACATTTTTGCTCACAAACCATGTCTTAACGTAAACAATGACAACATATTAGGAAATGGATTAAGTCTGACAATTGTTTAATATATTTTCTATAAAAATAACGTATAAGCAAAAAAAATATTAAACAATTCTCAAACTTAATCCATTTCATATATTTTTGTGTATGCCTTTGTATCATAAAAGTCTCTCTGAGAACAAAACATGTTTGTCATTTTTTTCCTTTCGGCCATTCCATTCCAGCTGTGAAATATCAGTATTATCATATCATGGATATAATAATGCTCATAATGGGGGAAATAAACCAAGGAGAATATATCTTTCTACCATAGCTCACTCCCATTACAGCTGCAACATAAAGAGATTAAGCCCTTTAAAGAGATAGCATGAGTATTAATTCAACAATAACATTTATATAAACTTATTATTGTGCAATGCTTTCCAATATAAAGGTCTTTAAGCAAGAATATTGCAAAAGGGAAAATACCAAAAAATATAATTAGGCATTTAGCAAAATCCTTCTTTATTGCAATAAAAAGATATTTAAATTACAGATATTTGAACACATCTCAATAATTTTTCTTTGAAAGTAATGTGGAATGAGTTGCCATGGTCAAAAGCAAAATAAATAACAGAACTGTCCAACAAAGAGAATTGACAACGTTTGCAATAAGCATTCACAAGAGAAAGGAAAGAAAGGAGCATAGCAAAAAGAATATAAAGCAAGCAAACAATATATGCAAGACAAATCAACAGTAATATGGCAACTGTCCAACAAAGAGAATTGACAACGTCTGCAATAAGCAATCACAAGAGAGAGGAAAGAAAGGAACATAGCAAAAAGAATATAAAGCAAGCAAACAATATATGCAAGACAAATCAACAGTAATATGGCAACTGTCCAACAAAGAGAATTGACAACGTCTGCAATAAGCAATCACAAGAGAAAGGAAAGAAAGGAACATAGCAAAAAGAATATAAAGCAAGCAAACAATATATGCAAGACAAATCAACAGTAATATGGCAACTGTCCAACAAAGAGAATTGACAACGTCTGCAATAAGCAATCACAAGAGAAAGGAAAGAAAGGAACATAGGAAAAAGAATATAAAGCAAGCAAACAATATATGCAAGACAAATCAACAGTCATATGGCAACTGTCCAACAAAGAGAATTGACAACGTTTGCAATAAGCAATCACAAGAGAAAGGAAAGAAAGGAACATAGCAAAAAGAATATAAAGCAAGCAAACAATATATGCAAGACAAATCAACAGTAATATGGCAACAAGTTCACAAACTAAGAATTGGGGTTGACACCAGAAATCAGTTTGGACAAATGAATATAGTGTTCTGACTTCAAGACAAGACAGACAGGAACTGAGTCAGATGAAACTGAGAACCAGCCTATTTTATTGGCTAGGAAAAAATCCCAGAATTCATTTGTGTGCTTCAGCCAATAAAATTAGGAGAGGCAAATGTTTTGCAGTCATTCCTATCGGGATTGAAACAAACAAGTTTAAAAAATAAAATACTGTGATCAAATTATGAAAACATTCATAGATATCAAAAAATTACATGATTAATACAAAAACTATGTAAGATTAAATTTGTTAACCACATTTCTCTCTCTCTCTCTCTTTCTTTCTAGTGTGAGAAATTTTTCCTGGTTGCACATGCATTTGTGCTCAGCAGTGAGAGTGGAAGGAACAAAACCCAAGGCTTAAAATAACTGTTCAACAGCTTTTATTTCTGGTTGAAAGACAGTGCAAAATAGTATTTTGTGAGAAAAAGGTGGGATTTCCCAGTTAACAAAGTTCTTGAGTAGATGTTTTGTAGCAAGAGACTTCTCTACTAGTTTCCATGGGAGGAACAAGAACGTAATGTATGAAAACTGTTAGGATTGGTACAAGTCTTCTGCAGCAAGGATTGTGAGTAGTTTTTCCTTTGAGTAGGTGTCTTGAAGGGAGATTTCTCCACCTGTTCCCAGAGGAAGAATGATAAATCTGAGTGTGAAACTGCAAACACTGGTACAAATCTTCTGTAGCTATTGTTGTGTGTAGCCCTTCATGCTAGACTTGAAGGTAGAGACTGCTGAAAATGAAAAGTGGGAAAGAGACCAAATAGGGCTTAGTCATGGCTTTTATGACCTCTGGAACTTCTGGTTGTACCCTGCTGATTATTTCTATTGCTACTGATGCAGAATCAAGCAGAGTAAGGAAGCCCCTACATATCACAATAGTCAACAAGTAAGATATTTTCTAGCGAGATTTATTTTTTGCAGACATCAACTTTAAATAATTTTTTAAAAAATCAATATTTCAAATAATCTTTTCATATACATTAAATTCTTATATATCTTTTCATTGATTTTTAATCAATTTTATTTTGAACAAAATGTTTTCAAAAGAAAATATGAGAATAGAAATGTCTTACCAAATGTAGTGTCCACACGCTTTCCCTGAGGGCCCCCAGGCAGCCAATGAGACTAATGAAGACAACCAAAACGCCCATTCTTAGAACGATGTAGACGGGGTCCATGTCAATGGCATCAAAAAGTCTGATTTCTTCCCTTTGAAGTCTGGTCACCATACTCATGGCAACCATGACACAGCCAAGAACCTGAACAAAAAGAAAAAAGAAACAATATATGTTTGTGTGTGTGTGTGTGTGTGTGTGTGTGTGTGTGTGTGTGAAAGGGATTTTAGAATTAAGATGTAATCTTTACAAGAAAACACACCTGTCTTATTTTCATACCAAAAAGGCTGCCTGAAGGTTTATGTTTAATGTTACTTTATTCTTCTTCATTGACTCTTCTGTCTAATCGCCAAGAAATTAAATTTACTCCAGCATTTGGTCATTATCTCCGACAAGTGAATTAGCACTTTTTTGATTTCCACTGAAGCAGAAAAACCATCACCTAATAAAAGCTTATCAGAAAAAATAAGAGAAATAACTCCCACATCAATATCCAAAATCACCCACCACTACACATCTGTGCAGCAATGTTTAGATTGAGACCCTGAGTACACCCATTGCTATATATGGTTCCATGACAATGGGAGCTCACTTCCTTTCTCTAAACAAATGAACACTGTTTATATTTGGTCCAATGACAGCAAGTCCAGAAAATCATCATACATGGCTTGAGCAAGTCAATGAGAGTCATTGCCACCAGCTACATCAAAGTATTGGATATGATGATCTACTTTTTGGCCAATAGTGTGTACAAACTTTCTGCAGATGTTCTGCAGCCTTCCCTAAGTGTGTATTGTATCAAGGTGGAGCCCTCCCTAAGTGAAAATATGCAGCTCTCCCTAAGTGTGTATTGTATCAAGGTGGTCTTTCTTCCTAAGTGAAAATATGCAGCCCTCCGTAAGTGTGTATTGTATCAAGGTGGTCTTTCTTCCTAAGTGAAAATATACAGCCCTCCCTAAGTGTGTATTGTATCAAGGTGATCTTTCTTCCTAAGTGAAAATATGCAGCCCTCCCTAAGTGTATATTGTATCAAGGTGGTCTTTACAGATAAAAAAAATCATACAAAGCAACACCTGAAGACCACCAAATGCAACCTGAACGTAAGGAAGAAAAAGAACAAAAATATATTAATAAAAAACGAAGTAAAATACACCTTTTAGGAATTCTTTTCCTTTTTTTATTTTGAATTGACATTTTCAAAATTATCATAGAAGGCTAAGAAGGAATACTACAGAACTTCCAAGACAAGGTAGTAAAGGAAAGCAAGAAGAAAAGACTATGCATCAACTATAAGAAGATACATTGCATGGTTGTGAACAAGAGATAAAGCCCCAGAAACAAACAATGAATTAGAGATGTCAACATCAAACTGGTACAGAAGTTTAAATATCTGAGAAGTGTTGTAACAGAGCATGCAAAATGTGACACTAAAATTAAGTCACATTGGAATAGCGAAAGATGCTTCCCAAATGCTAAACAAAGTATTAAGAAAGAGGAAAATTTTGTAAGAAACAAAGAAAACAGTGCTGAACTGCTATGTAATATTAATCCTCCAATATATGGCAGTGAATGCTGTGATGATCTCCTCACAGATAAAAAAAATAGAGGCAATAGAAATGTGGTTCTACAGAAGGATGCTGAGAATATCATGGATGGAGTGTGTAAGCAACAAAGAAGTCGCAAAGAAAATGGAAACAAAAAATAGATTTATACTGAGAATCAAAAAGAGACAGTTGAGATTTCTTGAACGCATTTTTGTGATGTCAACAAACACTTGTTGCCACTTTGTGATGCTAAGGAATACTCATTGTCACTTTCATAACGCTCGTTGTAGTAGAGACTTTGTAATCGCAGATACAACTATAGTAATGCCATTGAACAATACTGGTGTCAGATGCCTCCGAATATCACTTGCACTAATAGTACTTGCTCGATAAACCTCACTTGAATAGTAATCCATATAGTGATCTAAATAGAGAAATAGTATAGTGAATAGAGTAGAGAATAGCGGTCCGTATAGTAACAGAGGATAGACTAGAAATGGTGATCTGTATAGTAATAGAGGATAGACTAGAAATGAGGATCTGAATAGTAATAGAGGATAGACTAGAAATGACGATCTGAATAGTAATAGAGGATAGACTAGAAATGACGATCTGAATAGTAATAGAGGATAGACTAGAAATGACGATCTGAATAGTAATAGAGGATAGACTAGAAATGACGATCTGAATAGTAATAGAGGATAGACTAGAAATGACGATCTGAATAGTAATAGAGGATAGACTAGAAAAAGTGATCAATTAGAGACATGCTACCTCCCATATATGCATTTCCTCTATGGTCACAAGATCCACTTAAATCAATAATGGAATCACCTGTTTGCTCACTTATGATCTATGTTCAAACTCAGGTATCGGTAGTGACACTTTATTCCTATATAACGCACATAATGAGGAAGGAGAGCTTGGAGAATTTAACACTCAAAGGGCATACCAAAGATGAAAGGGGCAGGTGAAAGCAGTGAGGCACCTATTCATTTCCCTTTGTGCTTCTTATTTCATAAATATTTTTATAGCATTAATTAAATTGCATACCCACAAGATTTTTAAATATTAAAATATATTAATTACTAGGGGTGCTGAAAAATTCTCGCCACAACCCACTTCCCAAAATCTGACCAAATAATTAAAATTATATTTTAGAATCCCTTTTTTGGGATACAGTTCTGTTTTGTGAACACATACAAGAGAAAATGGGAGAGAATATAATAATATATGTATAGGAGTTTTGTATCCACATGGAATAGTTGCTACTTGACCAAGTGGTGAAGGAAAGTATGTTTGGTTTCAATTGTTTGCCAGGCAATTTTTATTAACCGTCTATTTTTAGGGATGGTGAAATTTGGTATTTTTTTTTTTTACTTATCTATTTCTCTATTCCCCACATACCTACATAAAATTAATAAGAACAGAAAGAGAAACAAAAAGGTTTTACTTACCAGCACTAAGATGCTGTTTACTAAAAGTGCGTACTTGGCCAACATCCTTCGTCTTTGTTGAATATTATTTACTGTTTCCGGCATTTAGTTTCCTTTTTAGACGTCACCAAAAGAAGAAATAGTCATTTGCTCATTTCTTTCTGAAAGAAACATTTTAGTAAATAAAAATAAAAGCACAAAAATGTAAACGCAACAACAAGAAAACAGTTTCTCTTTTCTTTTTTGTTGTTGTTGTTGTTAATATCAACTTTCATTGAATATACAAAGCTGTTACATTTGTTTGTAAGTAAAAGGTTTTTTTTGTTTTTCAAGATGCAACTATGTATTGAACATTTGAAAATGAAATTTCTTAAGCATGGCTTTCAGTTGTGAGGATCTTCGGCTGAGTAGTACAAAAGTGAAAGAGTTAAGCATTTTCACCACTATGTTTTCACAATGTTCTTATCACATGTGTACACACAAATACACGCACAAATACATAACAATACACACACATCTCTTTCTTTCTCTCTCTCTCTATATCTCTATATATATATATATATACACCTTAAAACAATATTTTTATCATATATATATATATATATATATATTTAAAGACATTTATATTATGTTTAACGTTCTTTTTATAGATACAAGTATTTAAGCAAATGCTCTGTTTTATAATAAACAGTATTAAATAACATTTACCGGCCTGAATGTCCGAGAAATTTTCATAGAAAATTTTCGCTCTCCGACAGGAATCGAACCTGTATCCTATACGGAACCATCATTTCGCGTGACATTCAGGCCGGTAAATATTATTTAATACTGTTTATTATAAAACAGAGCATTTGCTTAAATACTTGTATCTATAAAAAGAACGTTAAACATAATATAAATGTCTTTTAATAAATTGTCGGACAATGTCCAATCCTAAAATATATGACGTCATTTGTTTACATTTGATACGCTAGAGCAGATATGAATAGAAGAGATTCATGGAAGATTTAAGTTTAAAGATAGTAAAATCGACCTTGCTAACCAGACGCCGCTCTGTGGCCGAAAGGTTAAGGCACATCACGCGAAATGATGGTTCCGTATAGGATACAGGCTCGATTCCTGTCGGAGAGCGAAAATTTTCTATGAAAATTTCTCGGACATTCAGGCTGGTAAATGTTATTTAATACTGTTTATTATAAAACAGAGCATTTGCTTAAATACTTGTATCTATAAAAAGAACGTTAAACATAATATAAATGTCTTTAAATAAATTGTCGGACAATGTCCAATCCTAAAATATATATATATATATATATATATATATTATACCTATTGAGTTTATATTAAATATAAATATTTTTAAATATAATTTTACTTAATTTTAATATAAATTATGTAAATATCACTTATTTTTAATTTACTCAAATAAGTCTTATTTTTAAATATACCTTGTGTTTGGACGAGTATTTTTAAGTATGATTTTGTATTTTTAAACATAACTTTATCTATATAATTGAAGATTTTTTTAAATCCCCTTTTTGTTCCTCTCTTAGTTTCAAATTAACATTTCATTCTTCATATAATCACAATTTAATGTCATAAGGTTAATATCTGGGTTTAATTTTATAAAACCTCTTTCCTTTACGACTAATACCTTTCACTCTCCCCTAAACCCTATCTGACTGAAATATTGAAATGGATAAAATTCTGTATTAGTTTTTAAATTTTTTTTTTTTCTAGCTGTCACAATTTAATTTCTAATTCCAACACAAACTCAGTCTATTCCGGGGTTGAATAAGACTGTGGATTTTTTTTGTTGATTGAAATAAGCCTATGAAGTAATTTTGGATTTTATTGTGTACTAATTATTTGCTCTGTAATAATGTTATGGGATCTTACCTATAACGACACACTGAACTCTTCCTGACACTATATATATACTGCGCCTCTCAAGAGAAATGTGAACGAGTCAAGACAGAACGAGTCAAGACGGAATCGAGTCGAGCCGATAGTAGTTCACTCCAAACCAGACTGACAGTCATACTAACACCTTCAACATCTTGTATTATTATTCCGTGTAATATATCTTTGTTATTTCTACTCTTGTGTTCGTGTTGGATCATAACAGTGGTGTGAGGATATTGGACCATAACAAATAATAAATACATTGAGATCTTTTTGTGCATCAATTTAATATTTTACATTACTAGGATCCACTTGGATTATATACCAACAGATTTATTAACTTTACTTTATATATATATATATATATATATATATATATATATATATGAATGATAAAGATATAGTTTTATGGCATGCTATATTTATGGTTAAAAGTGTTCAGTATCAAACATAGAGCATATCTAAATATAAATGTGGATACTGAGGTCAATATTGTTATGAAATAAAATAAGACATATCTCGGCTGATTTGCAGGCAAATAAACTAACATACTCAAGAGCGAGAGTCGGATGTGAATGGGACAAGGCCCCGTCACAAAATGACCATTATCGTCGTTTACACATAGGCCCTACGCACGAGTTCCGGTCAAAAAATAAAATAATATTTCAAAGTGCTTCTATTTTTCGACCAATAAAAATGCTTCCCTCCTAATTATACTCGCGTCGTTTTTTGAGCCAGTTAAGCCATAAAAAACGCCATAAAAAGGGTCACACTGGGAAGTACAAAGCAGTCAACAGGAGGCCGGGGAAGAGATCTGTCACAGTCAGCAGCAGTCAGCAGGAGGAATGCCACGCCAACCAGTGGGAATTACTATGCGAGATCAACCCGGATCGGCAGCGGGCTTATGAACTATACCACAAGGTAACTGTCCCAAAACCACACGTTCCTATTGATATAAATCACGTAAATCTATTTCTGCTGTTGTATTTCTGTCTTGCAACCATACACTTGTCTATAACAATACCAAACAGCAGCCTTCTGCTTTATGTTTAAATGCAATAATCAGTCAACAGACTGTTGTTACTTGGTATTGACCTGCGTCCACTTATATATATGTGTGTGTGTGTGTGTGTGTGTAAATATATGAATTGCACATAAAGTGCTGGTGTTATTGTAACAGTGCTCAATGTTAGAAAACAGAGCTATAAGGTATATATATTAATAAATATACATGTTATCCCAAACCATTCACACAACTTGGAGTTTCATGCCAAATACAATCTTCTGACAGTTACTTATATATAATTTGAAACTATATCAGTTTACCATAATGCTGGTGAAGTTAAGCATTATTTATATTGGGATATAGTTTTTCTCAAAAACTTTTTTTTTAAAATCTCATGACATGAAATCTAGCAACTAAAATAACCCGTATTACCATATGGACATAAAAGATAAGAATTTATTATGAATTATTAATTTTATTTTATTTTATTTTAGAGTAGTGGGTTATCAACTATTAATTATTTATACAACGGATGGGAGCTAACTTAATCAAATTTAATATAAAATTAGTAACATTACTAAAGAAAAAATGAATAATAATAAATAAATAAATATAAATAAAAATAAATATAATAACTTATAAAAATATATAAAAAATATATATAAAAATAAAAAATATTTAAAAAACAATAAGTAATAATACATAATAAATAATAAATAAATAAGTTAAATAAATACTAAGCAATATCCTACACTAAAATCTAAACCATGATAGTGTAGAAAAATTAATCTGGGTCTACATGCTTAAGTAGATATTTATTTTTATGCCTACATGTGACCATCAATTCATTTCTCTTATTTAATAAGCCCGGGTTATTTAAATGTTGTAAGATAATTATTTTTTCAACTAAACACAGGTTGCATTTATTCCCTTTGCCATTAAATGGTTTAGCCCTTGCTCCATTTAATTGGAGGGGAGTTGCCGGAATCTTTTAATTGCCACAAATAATTCAAGAGAGCAGTGCTGTTTCTGTATTTAATATTATGGTAATAGTAGAAGTGAAGCTTCCAAGGTGTCTCAGTAGAACCAAAATAAAATTTAACATCACTACCAGAACAAATGCACACTTGATATACAATATTGTCAGGCATACATTGACCATTTCATGGACAGATCATATTTTTTCAGCAATTGCATTTATTTTTATAAAAATTTACAGAATATTTGGAAAGATGTTTACTTAATATGATGTTGTTGTTTAGTGATATAGATCTGTCAATGTTACTAGTACAACTATAACTGATTTTGACATTATTATTTTTGTTAAAAATCTTATTTAACCTTTAACCCATCAAATTCTTTCTAGAATTTTTGCCCCTGCCACTGCAATTTTTTTGAAGGTACAAAAAAACATGACCACCTTCTGTTTTAAAATTGTGATAACTTTCTTTGCATTGTGTGTTTGGATTACATTTTTTCTATACAAATAAAAGAATGGATGAATAATATTTTGATGCAATACATTATGCTTTGCATGCATGTAACTGAAAACCAAAACAATTGACACACAAAATAAAAAAACAAATACATTAACAATTTAACTTTTATTACTCCTTGTGGAGTTCTGGGGTGAAATAAGAAGCAAAAGGGCTAAGACTTTCATTTTGTCAAAAAGTGATGTCCTTCCTTGTGTTTACATACAAATAGACACCAGCATCCATTAGCTCTTTCTTTCACCTGACAAACATATTTATTTGTCCCGTTGACAAATAAAGTTATTATTTCGTTGTTTATGAATAGATGAGATCATTCACCTTTAGAAAGGCTATCAGGTATATCAATGGTTGCCAGTAGCTTCCATAAAATTAGTCAGCCATGGATGATAGAAGCCGCTAGTGATCATCAACATTTTCCTCTACCAGTGATGCATGGTTATCATCTTCGACCACTTCACCATCAATATCCCCTTGAGTAAAAGCCTTCAAAATCATCATCGGAGTCCAACTAAAAAGCTGCGGAAAGGAATATAAAGGAGAAACAGGCCGCCCCCTCAAGGTAAGGCTTCAAGAACACCAGAAAGCTGTAATGCGAGGGGAAGTAGAAAAATCAGGCATGGCTGACCACATATGGAGAGAGAAGGGAGATCACCGTCCCCTGTGGGATCAGGTTGAGATCATAGACAGGGAACACCATTGGAAAATTCGTAAACTTAAGGAATCAGCACATATGCTAGGCCACAAAAATCTCCTGAGTCGGCCAAGCATAGAAATAAATACAATATGGGAACCAGTAATAAGGAGTGCCAGAGAACAGCAATGATAACAAAAAAAAAGTTGCAATATGAGATCTGGTAAAAACATGCAATGATAACAGCAAAATTGCAATATGAGTACTGGTAAAAAATGGTTGCTGAAAAATTAGGTTTATAATACTCAGAAATTCATACCCAGATGTCCTCAAGGACACATGGTACAGTGGATAAAGGCGTTGGTTAGAACCAGTGACAGACCCAAAGAATGTGAGTTCAATACCCGGTTCAGGCAGTGGAGAACTTTCAGAGGGAAAATTACCAGGAGATAACTGATAACTGACATCCATCAAACATGGCTCGTGGCTAGAACAGTCTACCCCAGTGATCGAAATAAAGGGTTCGGTTCGAAATTCCAACCACCTGAAGAAGGCCGGAGCATACAACGGCCGAAACGTTGTGACAAATATAGCGACAAAGATGAGGACAATAGTCCGACTAATGTAAATACTGTACATAATACCTCATCTCAGAAATATAGACAGACTCTAAAAAAAAAAACTCCCGAATAAAAGTTTCATTGGATGTTGATGCAACCATTTTTGTTTACAAAAAATCGTGAAAAAATTAACGTGGTTTAATCAGTGTTGCACCTCGTGTAGAGTCTAGAAGAATTCAAAATTGTTATAACTTTCTTTGTATTTTGTGTATAGATTTTATATTTTGTATACAAATAAAAGAATAGAAAGAATGAATAATATTTTGATGTAATGCATTACGTTTTGCATGCATGTTTTGACGTTGAAAACCAAAAAAATTGAAACACAAAATAAAAAACAAATACATTAACAATTTAACATACTTTAACTTTTCTTATTCCTTGTAGAGTTCCAGGGTGCAATAAAAAGCAAAATGGCTAAGAAGACTTTCATTTCGTCAAAGGTGATGTCCTTCCATGTGCTTAAATACAAATAGACACCAGCACTCCTTTGCTCTTTCTTTCACCTGACTAGCATATCTATTTGTCTCGTTGACAAATAAAGTTATTATTTTGTCATTTATAAATAGGCAATATAATTCACCTTCAGAAAGGTTATCAGGTACATCCCTGGGAGCAGTAGTTTCCATAAAATTAGTCGGCCATGAATGATAGTAGGCGTTCAGCACCCAGTGGTCATCATAGCTTTCCTCGTCCTCTATCTCTGACCATTTCACCGTAAATATCTATTTGAGTAAAGCCTTCAAAATCATCATTGGAGTCTGAATCAAAGAAAAACTGCTGAATAAAGGCTTTGTTGGATGTTGGTGCGGCCATTTTTGTTTTTTATGGCAAAATTAACATGGGTTTAATTGATGTTTTGCCTCATGTAGAGTGAAGAAGAATTCAGAATGACTTCATAAAACAGAAGTTTAGCCTCTTTCCAAAGTGGTATTTTAAGCTATTTCCAGCTTAAAATACCAGAAATAACAGTTGACAAGTATTTATTTATAGCAACCTTCTCAAGGTGACAGAATGTGCCTACAGTTGCAAAGGGAGATAATTCTATGGCAACAGTTTTCACCTCCAGCTAGATAAAGGTTAATGCTGATGAATGGTTAAAATGCTTATGGATTAATTGTATGAAAATTTTTCCCACATTACTTTGGACATAACAGAAAAAAATTAGGTTAAAAAATATAATGTTGTGTTTATAGTGTTTTGTCTTATCATCTTTGTTTTTTTATAAATTCTCTAAGATTACCTTTTATGATTGCTAAGTTCCAAAGCCTTAATATATTTATTTTTAACATTATAAAACATTTCTTTGTTGCTGGTGTTGTTGTTAGTTGTATATAGTGTATATATTTGCATTTATCAGGGTGGTATTTAATAAGGTATTCACTTTTAGTTTTCAATTTTTAAGCAACACAGTAAAAATTTGTTTTCATGTCTGCATTTTGAGATCAGTTCTAATCATTTATTTAGTAATTTGTGTTTGTTTGAGAAAATAATTATAGCTATTTTATCCTCCTGACAGAGTTTACAATTTTTGGATTTATTGTTGTAGGCTGATGGTAATTTCAATATTTTTCATATTTTTGGTGCAATTTGGTTTTGGTTTTTAATTCCTCTATATGCTTAAAAGGCATTGTGCTGTTAGTGTATTTACTATATCTAAAAGATGTTTTTGAGGTGTAAGTGAATGTTTCTACAAGGTAACCAAAACATTTCTGTCCGTTTTTAAAGGAAAAAAAGAAAACGCTTCACAGTATGTGTAACTTATATTTAGTCTTCAAAATAATCGCCATTGGCATCCAGCACCTTCTGCCAACGTGTCTCCAGCTGTTCAATGACCTTGAACTCAGGGGGTTTTGACGCAAAGAAGTCCGTGAGGGTTTTGCATAAGTCTGCTTCATTGGTGAAGGATTTCCCACAAAGATGATTATCCAGGGAGGTGGTAATCGGATGGCGCAATGTCAGGTGAATAAGGTGGATGGCACAAAGTCTCCCACCCAAGTTGCTGTATGGTATCCCTGACTACTCGCGCGACATGCGGCCTGGCATTGTCATGGAGGAAAAGCACACCTTTGCGATTCACCAGTGCTGGCTCCTTCTGGCACAATGCCTGTTGCACACGTTTCAATTGCTGCGAGTATAGGTCTCCAGTGACCGTTTGGCCCGTTGGTAGCAGTTCATAATGAACCACTTGACGACCTGCCCACCAGACACAAAGCATAATCTTGTGTGGGTGCATAGGCGGTCTTGCAATGTGAGGGACAGCATCCTGAGGAGACAACCAATGTCTGGAATGCTTGGGAGTTTCATACAGAATCCACTTTTCATCACTGGTAAGCACTCGATTGAATAAGGATGCGGTACGGTGGCGAGAAAGCAGCGATACGCAGGCTGCCACTCGTTGTCCCTCGTGGACATCCAACAGCATTTGTGGAACCCACTTGCTCAGTTTGTACGTCTTACCTAGGCGGTGCAGGTGAAGTCTAACTGCTTCATCGGAAATGTTGAACTGTCTTGCAAGTTTACCACACGTTAGACTACTGTCCTCTTCAATGGCTGCATCAGGACTCCATCATTCAAGACATGTGGTCGTCCACTGCGAGGCTCATCATGGAGAGACAAATCTCCCGACTTGAATTTTCAAAACCAGCCTTGCAGTACGTTCATCCACAGCACTATCCCCAAACGCTTGACATATGCGGCGACTTGATGCAGCTGCTGATAAGCCCACTTATATTCGTAAAGCAAACAGCCTCGAACGAGATCTCTAGACACTTCCATCCTGATGGCCAGGCACAGTGCGCGTGTTTTTTATAACGTCAGATGTTCCTACTTCTGGCTGTCTGAATTTGAAAACAATTGCTACATGCATTTCATATAGATTTCAACTTCATTCAATGACTAATCAAAGAACGGACAGAACTTTTTTGGTTACCTTGTACTATGTATATTTTTTTCATTATCTATTGATTTTACAGTGGCTTGGTATATTACATTGTTTTGCAAGTAAGTTCCACTTAAGGGATATTCGTTCTTTACCCAGTGGTTACAGGTGGGTTAGGTTTGTGTATAAGAAAAATAATGAACAAAACCCCTGCACAAGAAATAACTGAAGGACCCTGGAAATAATTTTTTAAATTTACTTAAAAATCCGACAAACTTATGTTCCAATCCAATACATTTAAAATATTTTTTTTCATTTAAACTATTTATTATGAAAAAGTGTTTCATTTTACAGACATGTTTTTCAATGGCTGGCTTGATTAGTGACAAATATCGCCACAATGAAAACACAGTCGGTTATTATGATGTCCAGTCTAATTTCATTTGCAATCTATGCAACAAAGTGTGCAGCTCAGCAGTATTACGAGTCCCATCACCATCATAATACCAATGCAGTATTCAGTAAGTGGTAAGCTTGTCTGTCAAATCTGTGGCTTAAAATGTAGGTCACTCCCTGGACTAATGAGTTACTAGAAACATCATCAAGGAAATCAACAACAAAGTTATGGGAGTAGTCATACTCAAACATCAGTTTACTTTCCACCAGATACACACACATTATACATACATTATATATATATATATATATATATATATATATATATATATATATATATATATATATATATATATATAGTGTTTAAAGAATATGTGCAAGGCAGGTGAGGTTTTAGATTTTATGGAGAGAAAGACAAAGAAGCTATAAGAAAAATGAAAGTGTATTTGGTCCAAAAGGTGTACTTTGAAGGGTACTCAAGTGACATTGCCCTAGGTTGGCTAATTTTTTATTAATATCAAATAGTAAGCTCATTTTCATATGCCCGGTGTGCATGCATACATAGATAATGGTTGATCTGAAAATAATACCTCTTATTTTATTATCAGGGGCAGATGTTGGTACTAGGAGAAGACAATGAACTTCCTTCACAATAACTCATATTTCTTCTTTCTTTTTTGTCTTGTTACAATTAGCAACTGAGTGGAAGTTTGGTTAAATGGCACCTGACATTAAAATGTGTATCTATGTATATTAACCTGTATGCATGTACTAAAAACTCTCTTACCTGCGCAGAATGTAGGTGCATATTTCTACAAAGGTTACTTAGACTGCTCACACACATCACCACAATGACAGTGCAATCAACTGCTATGATGTCCAGCCTGATTTCACATGCAATTTATGCAACAAAATATTTGAGCTTTATTAAAAAACTAAAACTAATGATTTTAAAACCATACAAATTACCAAGGGAGCATACATTTTTTTTCACACTGCTTTTTGTCAATATGTTTGTTAAATTTTGCCACAATGGTTGTAACAGTTGAAGGAAAAGAACCTTTGGCCAATTGTAAAACTAACAGAATAAAAGAAATCATTCTTCACCAAAGAAGCCTGGGATCATGAGATGTGGATGTGCTTTTTGGAGGATAGTAAGCAAGACAAAAGGCAAGAATATTATTGAGTCTGTTAAGATGCAAAAATAGACTGTAAGTTGTTTCATCATAATTAAAGAGACGTTCCTCATAACCTCTTCTTTTTATCATTAGCCTTGGTCTTCTAACATGTCTCCTGTAACATTGCCAAAACATCATTTGTGACTCAAACTGGTGTTTGGTTGACTACAGTCAATGTTCCATTGTAGACTGTACTGGTCGTGTCACTGTATTAATCTCCACATTTGTCTTTTGGCCAATAGACCAATGTTGCACTTTTTCTGTTTGTTACTGAAAGTTAAATCAGTAGTTTTACCAGGACAAAGGTTTTCTTGTAGTAATAAATAGCACAATGCATATGGTCTGTATTGGCTATTTTTATTGTCCACAATAGGGAAATTTTCTGACTACTTATCAGTGAAAGAAAGAGTGAAAGTAAGTGCCAAAACTTTCCTAACCCTGCCTTTGACAGACTATCTTTACCAAGCCATAAATTAACTTCCTTTATTTTATACACACAATGTTACATTTCCATTATTTAAGATGATGATAAACAAAACAAAAACAAGAATATTTTTGTGTCTGTTAAGAAAGGTTTTCTTTTTGTAATAAATAGCACAATGCATACAACTTGGTACTGGCTACTTTTATTGTCCACAGAGGGAAATTTTTATTTTTGCAGACCATTTGTTTGTTACCAAGTCTTAAATTATTCTCCTTTAATTTCCACACAATGTTATTTCTCCATTAATCAAGATGATCCATCTAACTGGTTGAAATAATAAGCTATGTGATTCTGTACATCAAAAGTAATTAAATAATTTCTTACCTTAAACACGAAAAACATGGATGAACCGGAGTTTAGTTTTTACTAGGTGACACGGCATTTCTGAATAAGAAAATGGAATAGGAAAAGTTCATTACAAATATGCTTAAATATGAGAAAGATGCTTCAAACACAAGAAAAAATATGCTAAAGTACTCATGAATAATTGCCTATATCCAGTGACTAGATCCAAAGAGTTGTGAGTTCAATATCAGGACACAGCAGTGGTGAACCAAACTTGGAGAGTTGTGTTAAAGAGAAATAAATGAGACATCTGGAAGAGGCATGGCATGTGGAACTAGAACAATCTACTCCGGTGGATGAAATAAAGGGTTCGGTTCAAAATTCCAATCACTTGAAGAAGGCAGGAGCATACTACGTTGTTTTTGCAATACTTTTGTAATCAAAATTAAACTCATCCAATTCTTTCCAAATCCTCAGATTGATACCCAAACACATTGAAATGTTTGTATTGGAGCTTCTGGTGCAAATGCCAAGCAGTACAGCATGCCGTTTCCAAATTTCTGGCAGAATCAATTGCGTCATAGTGCTCTTTTTCTCACAGATGTGGCACAAGGCAGAAAGTATAGAATACCCAGTGAGGATCTAAATAACTATTACATCACACTGAGGCGCACCCAATTATACAGTTCTGTTCAATAAAAGTGACTCACCTGATTTTTTTAATTAAAAACGTTTTCGCCTATTGTTTTTGCTGTCAAACTAATTTTTAATCTGACTAATATAAAGACCCCTTCCTAACCACCTAGTAAAAAAGTTTACTCACCCTAAGGTATTCTATTGGATATAAATGAGATTTAGGAAAAAACTCACTTATTTCCTGCAACTAGTAATCAATAGAAACATAACCGAACAGCTTTAAATAAAGAATAATAGAGGTATAATTTATTTATAATAGGTAATATAGTTTGAAATATTTAATAATCTATGGGTCCTCCTTTATTTTGAATAACCTTTTCAACCCTTTTTGGCATTGACTTGATTAGGTTCTGGCAAATCTCATCTCCAAGCATTGAATTCCATTCAGATATGAAATTCACAATCAAATCCTCTTTGTTGATCAACGGCTTTCTCGAGAGCCTGTACTTTATAATGCTCCATAAGTTTTCTATGGGGTTGAGGTCAGGAGATTGGGGCAGCCATGTCATAACACTCCCCTGCTTCTCATCAAAGTATTCCTTCATCATTTTTGATTTGTGACAGGGAGCATTATCCTGCATAAAAATGAGCTTGCTGGGGTCGATTTGCACCCTTTCAGCAGAAGGGAGCAGACAAGACTCTAAAATCCTCTTGTACTGCTCGCTCCTGAGGGTCTTTTCAATAGGTTTTAAGAAACCAGTTCCATGAAAAGAAAAGCATCCCCAGAACATTATACTGAACAGATGCTTGACAGTACTTACTGCTAAATTCAAAGAGCTTTCAAAGCTTCTTCTATGGATTTTAGATCTTTGAACTTAGCTCAACTTTCATTTCATCGGAGAAGAGAACATTTAGTAAAAAAATCAAGTGAGTCATTTTTATCGAACAGCACTGTATATGTGTATGTGACTGTGTGAATATACATTACGTTTTATAGATGGGGATGCTTGTTTCTCAAATAAGAAATGGCTCACCACAAAAGATTCCATATTCCTTAAGGAATCTGGATTCTAACCCTTCTTTTTTGCTTTACTGAAATAATAAATAAAAACATTCTAGTTGGGTGACTTGTAGAGCAATTCTTAACTCATTACGCCAGCCATTACTATTTTAATAAGTTTGGACCACACTAGGTGGCTAAGCATAGTAAATATTAGTTAAGTATACACAAGTGTCAAAGTGTGTGAAAAGCTTTGGGTAGTCTGAACATTCTACACTTGCACAACATCTGATCATCTTGGAAATTACAACTATCTAAATCCGTCCTGGGTAAGACAATAAACTACATCCAGCAGCAAGGCCTCCGCTCAAGAGGTTTTGAGGAGCATGGAACCACCTCTTAATTGCTGGTGTTCCCAGGTCCACCCTGACCCGGGGTGGTAGCACCTGTTAGGGTCCCGGCTATGGGCAAATAGTTAACATCCAAACTTGTGTAAAAATAGGTTTTAATACCAAAAATACTTTGTAATAAAAAAAAATTATTACCAGCAATAATTTTTGAAGGAAAAATTATTATCAGCATTACTTTAAAAAAAAAAATTGCCAGCAATTCAAACAGCTATACATTCTTTGAAAAAATATGACCAGCTATAGATTTCTTCAAGGAAAAATATTCCCAGAAATAGATTTTTGAAGAAAAACATTATCAGCAATAAAAATTTTGTTGGCATTAAATAACCCATTGAGGTGCTGATATGCCATAAAACAAAACAAAGAACTATCTAAATATTCTATTTACATTGTTCAGACTATCATCCTCATCTTTGTTGCCATATTTATCACAACGTTTCGGCCATTGTACGCTCTGGCTTTCTTCAGGTGGTTGGAATGTTGAACTGAGCCCTTTATTTTGCTCGCTGTTCTAGTTCCATTTGCCATGTCTAAAGGATGTCAGTTATCAGTTATCTCTTGTTAATTCCCCTCTCCAAGTTCTCCACTGCCTTAGCCAGGTATTGAACTCACACTCTTTGGGTCCCATCACTGGATCTAACTAACACCTTTATTCACTGTGCCATGTGTCCTTGAGGACATCTGTGTATGAATTTCTTGGTATATTATTCCAACCACCTGAAGAAGGCCGGAGCATACAATGGCCGAAACGTTGTGATAAATATGGCTCACAAAGATGAGGATGCTAGTCCGAACAATGTAAATAGTGTACATAATACCTCATCTCAGAAATATAGACAGATATCTAAATATTTGGTGTGTAGTTGTGTTAAGTGAGGCTACCTTAGCTGAGCATTAACAGTGAGTTTGATTCTCACCAGGTGCCTCATAGAAAACTCAGTATTAAATAAGTCAAGGTGACTTGTAAAATACAGCAACCTAACCAAATTCTTCAGTATTATAATTTGAAAAAGAATTGTCTAGGATGGAAGGTAATTGGTTTTTGTTTAGTAATTTTTTCTGTTTTATCAATTCATCATTATATTATGTTGATTTCATACTAGTTCGATAAAAGAAAACAAAAACTATTTGTCCCTTATCTGTCATCTATTCACCGTCATTATTTGAAATCTTTAGGGTTGCAAACTGTGAGTGACGACAAAGTTTTTATGGAGAATAGGAACCATGAGAAAACTGAGACTAATCAATCAGAAAGGGTGAGCTGAAATTTCTAGGGTGGATAATGAGGAAAGACTGCTTGGAGAATTTAACACTCAAATGGCATATTAAACACAAGAGAAACATAGGGAAACAACAAGCCACCTACTTAACAAATGTGAGTGAATGGATAGCAAAACATGGGTATACAGTTGGTAAAGAGCCAAAAGTCAGCAACAGGAGACAGGAAGTTGGAGAGAGCTATGTTCGTTTGGAGAATATAACTCACATGCTGTATTGCTTGCCATTTTGCGCCAGTACAAACATTTCAGAGTGTTTGGGTATCAATCTGAGGATTTGGAAAGAGTTGGATGAGTCTAATGGTGATTATGAAGGTACGGCAGTTTAGGAAACTCACTCTGATTGTTCTGATAAGAAAAGAATCCCGAAATTTGTTGGTGAGAACCAGTCCATGATTGACAACAATCCCTTCAAGTCAATCAGGTCCATAGCCAGGGACACGGGAGTGTCTGAGTTTCTTATCAGACAGGTAGTGCATGAAGACATTTGGTATTTCTCACACGTGATATTAAAGGCAAGAGAAGCAAAGGGGAATAACAATCCACATTTGTGAGAAGGAATAGCAAAACATGGGTAGACAGGTGGTAAAGAGTCAAAAGTTATTGAGAACAATGAAAGACAGGAAGTTGTGGAGAGCCATGCTAGTCAACATCCTGGATACCTAAAAGACCAAGAAACAGTGTAAGATTAACCGTGACACTGCGAAAAAAAAGAGAAGGCAGTTTCCTTTGTATCTGATTCATAATAAAAGATTATCATATTGTTTTATATTCATTGTCTGTCTACTGCATACCTATCCAATCGTAGTTGATTTGAAAGTAGAAATCGCAATATGATTGGTGTGCACAGATCAATGTTTAGACATACCCACCACCAAAGACAGAGAAGGTGGCTGTTTTGTTTGTATCTGGCGTGTAATTAAACCACCGTTCAGATTAGCTCTTCTTTCATATTTATTGTCATTCTAGTGTCAGTCTACACAATCCAAAGTTGCTTTGAAAGTAAGAAATACCACAAAAGTTACAAACAAATCTTTGATGCATGACTTGTAAAGAAATCACATGAATGACTGTTCTTAAATGACTTTCAATAAATCATTCAGACAGATAAGCTTGACTTTATTCTTTCAGTCATAAAACATTTCAACTGGTTCATTCTCTGGTCTTCCTCAGATATGCAGATATCCATTTTCTTATTTTGAGGCACGGTAGAGTAATGGATAGTGGCTCGGATTGAGGAACCGGAGAGCCGAGTTCAAATTCCAGTCAAATCCATTACATTCACTTACATGCTAATACCCTTGGGAAAGGTATGAATCCTCTTCTTCTCCCCCCAGCTATGAGTAAATAGCAGGACAAAGCAGGTTCTTTAGCCTTGGATGGCAACTGGTCTAGGAGAAAGTAACTCAATGCAAAAGTAAGTCAGTTCAAAAGAATTCAAAACTGTATGTAGCCCTGGCATAGCACATACTACACAGCTAAAGAAAGGATCGTTCGTCAAATGATGATAATGATGATGAGAGTAAACTTCATTTTCTTCTTCAATTTCCATGTTTTATCATGTGTCAAAAACCTGTTGTGCATTTTGTACACTCACCTACCTTTTTGTTTTAATCATTTTTCCCCAAGTAAAGTGATGAAACCATTAAGATGCAAGGTGTTATTGAGAGTGAAAGAATGTGAGAAAAATAATTAAGGAGAAAGGACAATAAAAGAACAGGAATTAATGAGACAGATGACGATTGACATAGCATTTAAATTTTTGAAGATCAAATTTCACTAGAAAGCAAGAAGCTGGAAGAGAGTTCCACAAGTGAGAAGTTCAAGAGAAGAAACTGTTAGCATAAAATGTATGGCTACATCTAGCAATTACAACAGCAAAATGATGAGACCTAGCTGCCAATCTGGCATTGTGTAAAGTCAAGGTACCAAAGAGGAAAACTCATCAGAACAATTACCATGAAAATATGTATAGAAAAGACACAGGGCAGCTATGTTACGATGGTGTGATTCATTCACTTTCACACCATTGGAATTTCAAACCAAAGCCTTTATTTCGTCTACTAGGGAAGACTGTTCTAGTTCTACGTCCCATGCCTCTTCAGCAATAGATTTTAATAAAAAAAATTCCAAATGCTCCCAAGAAAATTAAATTTCAGTATTAAATGACCAATAAGAAGTTGATATTGAAATTTTTATTTTTATTTCTCCCTTTTTTGTTATTAAAATTTTTTCCTTTTCCTTTTCTTCTTTCTCTATTGATTCCATTTCTAAAAAAGCTTTCTGTCTGAAGAGATGAATATTAAAATATTCATAAAATAAATTATAACCGAAATGGATTTCTAAGGTTTTTCTTGATTTATTATTATTATATCCATTTATCTCTCTCTCTCTCTCTCTCTATATATATATATATATATATATGTATCTTTATTTTAGGATATTACATCAAAAAACATGTTAAAATCGCTACACAATTGCAGTCGTGTTTCGATGTGTCAATTAAATGTTATGAACATTTGAATTGTACTCTATTCATTCTCATCTTACCTGGATATATATATATATATATATATATATATATATATATATACATGTTATGGGTCCTTACCTATAACTACAGAATGAACTCTTCCTAACACTATGTATACTATGCCTCTCAAGAGAGAGAGACGAATCAAGTTGAGCTGATAGTAGTTCACTCCAAACCAGACTGACAGTCATACTAACACCTTCCACATCTTGTATTATTATCCCGTGTAATATATCTTCATTATTTCTACTCTTGTGTTCGTGTTGTTGTTCCTTGGTCTTAACCTGGACCATAACAATAATACAGTAAGGTAAAAAATCCATTAATATATAATCCAAGTGCATCCTGGTCATATAAAAATATTAGAACTGATCCACAAAAAGGAGCTTGATGTATTTTATTTATACACAGCAAATATAATTAATAATCAAACAAATCCTTTTTTATGAGGAATAGACCATATCGGCAGATGGCAAAAGTGGTCATTTGTCTTTTCAATCTCGGTGTGGAATGAAGTTCACGTCTGTAACGTTGGGGGAAGTAGGAATTAACTGTGAGGAATTGATATTGGAAGCAAAATGGTATTAACCAACCAATATTTGTAAAGTTTTCCGAATATACTTATCATTACACAATATATATATCAAGTTTATAATATTTGGTTTTATTACAATAATTAATTTGGATGTGTGAGGTTTTATTATGCAACTTGTTGGTTTTTCATATTGTATTACAATATATATAGGAGGGTAATTATTGATGTTTTAACAAAATTCATTTGAATAAATATTGCCATGTGTTGTAAGCAAAGATATGACGTCAATAGAGAAAAATAAGAAGTTATAACATTCAATAACAATTAAAAAAGCTGATGTCACAAATGTAAATGGTGAGAAAAAATGCAGAACATTGACAAAAGACATAAACGAAAACAAACCATAACCTATTTAAATAAACATCACAAAGAGAAATGTGTAAGTTGATCCGAAATGTACTTAAAAAGTGATCACTTAACAGTATCTTCAGAGATAAATCTAGATTTACATTGGATGAACCTTATTGACTTGGTTGAAACGTTACATTTTTCTTGAATATATATAGTCAAACAGCGTGACTTAGAAGACAACAATTGGAAGGTGGTGTCATATGTAAGTCGGACAACATGTCTTAGATGCCATATGATGCCATATGTAGGTAAAAAGACATAACTGAGAAGATAACATTGAAAATGTGGTGTCATATGTAGTGTGAACAATGCAACTTAGATAAAATATGATGCAAGTCAAACAACATGACTTCAAAGACAACATTGGGAAGGTGGTACCATATGCAGGTGGAACCCAACTTAGATGCCATCTAAATGTGATATGTATACCAAACACAACTTAAAAGACAGCATTGGGAGGGTAATGTCATATTTATTTTTTTAGTTATTTCATCCCAAGAAAGGCAATAAAGTCACCAAGACACAAGTAATTTCTTAGTGTGAAAGAATAAGAAAAAAGAGAAACATTATTAAGGAGCGAGAACAATAAAAGAAGAGTAATCAAGAAGACAGTAGATAATGATTGACATTGCATTTAAATTTTTGAAGATCAAAATTGGCTGGAAAGCATCAAGTCAGAAGAGAGTGCAAGAGTAGAAGCTGTTAGCATAGAACTTATGGTTATATGAAGCCAATTCAATTGTAAATTGATAAGACCTTGTTGCAAATCTAGTACTGCACTTAAATTGATAAAGTCTAGGTACCCTAGCGGAAAGTTCATGAGAGTAGTTATAGAAAAGTCATGAGGAAGCTTTATTATGGCAGTGGGAAAGTGACTTATGCCAAGTCAGGACCAATAATATTACTGATTCTTTAGATTTTATCAACAAACTCTAAATATATATTAGGAGTGTTGAAACATATGTGGCAGTAATATTCAAAGCATGGGTAAATGGTAAACTAATAAATATGAAAAATTGATTCTGGCGAGAAAAATTGTCTAGCCTGACAGTGAACCAACTTTCTTAGCAGCTGACCTAGCAATTGTACGCTCCGGCCTTCTTCAGGTGGTTGGAATGTCGAACTGAACGCTTTATTTCGCTCATTGGGGCAGACTGTTCTGGTTCCATGTGCCATGTTTAATGGATGTCAGTTATCAGTTATCTCCTGTTAATTCCCTTCTGAAAGTTCTCCACTGCCTTAACCGGATATTGAACTCACACTCTTTGGGTCCTGTCACTGGATCTAACTAACGCCTTTATCCACTGTACCATGTGTCCTCAAGGACACATGGCACAGTGGATAAAGAGTGTGAGTTCAATACCCGCTTAAGGCAGTGGAGAACTTTCAGAGGGAAATTAACAGGAGATAACTGATAATTGACATCCATTAAACATGGCCCGTGGAACTAGAACAGTCTACCCTAGTGAGTGAAATAAAGGGTGCCAATTTGACCTCCTCAGAAATGTCATAAAAAAATTAAGAACAAAGTAGGTCTAAGGATAGAGCCGTAAGGGACACCTGCATTAGTACAAAAACATCTGGAAGAGTGGCCGTTCAGGACAACTTTTATTTTGCGATTTGATAAGAAAGAATAAATCAGTTCAAAGATTTGTCCAGAAATACCATAGCCTTTCAATTTGTGCAGAAGACTAATATGCCAAAAACCCTGTTTTTGAGATATTCAAATCAACTGCCTGGGCATCACGGTTTTTGTCTAAAGTTTGACAGTCTCTTTCAGCAATAATTGTTAATACGTCAGCAGTTGACCTAGAGAAACGAAAGCCATATTGCTTGTCTGAAAGAAGGCCCTGGAATATGAGATGCTTAACCAATTCAGAGTTGATGAGCACCTCTAGTAGTTTACCAAAAAGAGGCAGAAGGCTAAGAGGCTGATAGAAGCATCAGACAGTTCACCTGAGTTCTTAAAGACTGGAATTATAGATGAAGATCTCCAACAAGTAGGAAAGCAAGTGGCAGTGAGGCATTTATTATAGAGTTTAGAGAGAATAGGAGGCAGTACGGGAGCACCTTTAATAAGATTATTGCAGGGATATCATCCAGTCCACATGCTTTGTGGGGATCCAGATTAGAGATGATAGCAGGAACCATGGAAAGGATTATATCCCTCAACAGAGACTCAGAGAGTCAGGCAATGATACTCCAGATGAATCAAGAGTAGAGTTTGAAGAGAACCTATGAATAAAACATTCTAATCAGCAGAAAATATTAACATCTCAAACTGAGTGAAGAGAAAAAGAAAAGAAGACTTAATCTTATTTAATACACTATTACAGTGCCACCAGTAATCACAAGAAACATTGCTAGAGGCTATACAGTTTCATATTCTATCAGCAAAGAAAAACTTAGTCCCTTCACAGACACATTTACAATTATTACATGCAGACACAAATAGGCATCTGTTGTGATTGGAACTGTCATGCTGGTACAGCTGGAAAAAGTGATACCTGCGGGATATAGCAGTTGAGCAGGCTGGTGTGAACCATGGAGAAGACTGTGATTTCACCTGGAATTTCCAAGAAGGTATAAAAGCATTGATGCCAACTTTAACCCAAGAAGAAACCTCTGTGGCACAATTCTCAACAGGAAGGTAAAGAATCTCAATCTATAGGGCATTTCAAAGAATGTCACAAAATGAATCCCAATCAGTATCCTGGTACCGAAAAGAGGTCTTGTGAACAGGTGGTTCCTGTCTAATAGACAACTGAAAAGAGATATCAACAGACCCTACAGCATGATCTGAATTGCCAAGAGGACAGAGTTGCAATGCTTGACAAGAGCTAGGAGATGGGGGTATGGAACAAAACAAGTAAGAATACATGTTGATAAGATTTACTAGGGAAACAAGTAGGGAAATTCACTATTTGATTAAGTGACTTTTTCTTTTCTTAGAAATTCCTTTCCAATATTCATTGTGGCTGAGGGTTTGAGTGTACTGGCCTTATGCTCTTTCCCAGAAACTGTAACCAAGGTCTGCTCAGCATAATTGCATTATAAACCACAGGTAGTCTCTGTGGGTGTTGAATAAACACAAATGTACCTGAGCAAGCGTCTACAATAGGGATTGGCTAGCCACCCTAGTAGACAGGTATCCTCAAATATGAGTGGCCAGGGTTATACTAATATACTAATATAACACAGAGCCATCAATACTGGCCACCCACTGGGAACTGGCCACTGAGATTACCATATTTTCTGGCTTAAAAAATACCCTGAAAAATACATGTGCCTCTTTCACGATGAATATAAGGCAACGCCCAGGCTCAAGTAAGATTGGACAGTCACCTAATTGGCTTGACTGATAGGGACATGGATTTGTATGTTGAGTCATTACACTATAATGTTAGCTATCTAATTCAGCCTTCTATATTATATAACCTCAGTACTTAGCTTTTACAAGTATTTCTAAGACTATAAACCTTCCTGGAGCTGAGCCACAAGCTTAAACATGCTCTGTTTACTAGCAGCAGTGGGAGCATTTTTGCTTTTGACTAGTATGTCATTGCCATACAAACAAAATTGGACGAGTGATTAATGTAAACTATACGTGGCGTCAGTATGTGAAGGATGCATGGTAAATGTTGTTGTATGAGAACTTCTTGGAAATTTCTTACCAATATTAGGGTGCATCTTCCAAGCTGCAGCATCTTGTAAGCCATAAAATACGGTAATTTAAATGTCTTCAAAGTTAAATTTTGGTTTTATTTGAAAGATAATACCCTAAAGTTAATCTGTGTGAAAAGAAAAATAAGTTTCTGTGTGAAAAGAAAAATAAGTTCCTGTGTGTAAATAAAGTTTTTAGGCATTTTTCAAACATAGACACATTACTCATTGACCCATTGAAAGAGCATTATAGACAAAAACTGTAAACAACAAATTTAAATATCTTTTAAAAATCTAATATTTGTCCATTTAAGAATTTCATTTATTCCTTAAAACATACTGAAAGTAACATTTAAGCCTGTGATGTCATAGGTCAACAACAGTAATTTTCTAGTGAGAACCCTATCTTAAACCTTTGAGCCCTGACCACTGCTTTACCGGTGGTAGAGAGAAATGACATAATGCCCAGTCACCGGTTGAACAAAGGTAGAGAAAAATGACTTAATGCCAAGCTACCAGTTGAATAGTAGGTAAACACTTGTAACTATTTTCATATCTACTGCGAAACATTAGATCAAATTATTTGCGAATTTTGATTTAGGAGCTCAGGATTAAAATTGCTCACGAATGTAGGACCCAAAAAGGGTTAAAAAGCATATGAGATTTTTTTTAAATTCAAGAAATACAGAACACCAGCAATGCATAAAATTAGTATCTATGTTTAAAAATAAATTATTTTGGGATAATTTTATTTTTATACTACATTAGAAATATAAAAAAAATAAACTGAAAACTAGTGAAATGATACATTTGGCTGAATTCATTGTTTTTATTATTTTAGTATTTTCTTGCCTGTTTAATTGCCTGTTGATTTTTTTTTAAAGTATTCTGAATTTAAGAGTTATTGAATCCTCACATATCAGATTACTCTTCCAATAGGGAAGAGTACTCAATCAAAGGAGGTAATTCAGAATTTGTCTGTATTTCTGAGATGAGGTACTATGTACACTATTTACATTATTCGGACTATTGTCCTCATCTTTGTTGCCATATTTATTACAACATTTCGGTGTTGGAATGTCGAACTGAACCCTTTATTTCGCTCACTGGGGTAGACTGTTCTAGTTGCACATGCCATGTTTAATGGATGTCAGTTGTTAGTTATTTCCTGTTAATTCCCGTCTCCAAGTTCAACGGGTATTGAACTCAAACTCTTTGGATCCTGTCACTGGATCTAACTAACGCCTTTATCCACTGAGCCATGTCTCCTTGAGGACATCTGTGTATGAATTTCTGGGTATTATAAACCTAATGTCTTCAGCAACCATTTTTACCAGTTCTCATATTGAAAATTTTTGCTATTATCAAATCACGTTTTTACCAGAGCTCGTATTGTAATTTTTTGTTGTTGTTATCGCATTTCTCTGGCACTCCTTATTACTGGTTCCCATATTGTATTCATTTCTATGCTTGGTCGGCTCAGGAGATTTTTGTGGCCTAGCATATGTGCTGATTCCTTAAGTTTACGAATTTTCCATTGATGTTCTTTGTCTATGATCTCAACCTGATCCCACAGAGAGCGGTGAAAGACATTAGGTTTATAATACCCAGAAAATTCATACAGATGTCCTCAAGGACACATGGCAGAGTGGATAAAGGCGTTAGTTAAATCCAGTGACAGGACCCAAAGAGTGTGAGTTCAATACCCGGTTAAGGCAGTGGAGAACTTGGAGAAGGGAATTAACAGGAGATAACTGACATCCATTGAACATGGCACGTGGAACTAGAACAGTCTACCCCAGTGAGCGAAATAAAGGGTTCAGTTCAACATTCTAACCACCTGAAGAAGGCCGGAGCGTACAATGGCCGAAATGTTGTAATAAAGATGAGGACAATAGTCCGAATAGTGTAATTCAGAATTATTTCCTATTTTAACTTCTGTACAAAATATAATGTAACTGTTGCAATATATATATATATATATATGTATATGGTTTCTTGACTTGCCAATGATCAAATCAATATCGAAGGAAAAAAAGGTTTTAAAAAAAGAGCTATGAACATGAATGTCTGTCAAAAATAATCGTACAACATACAGGTACAAAAGAAGCCGAAAGAAAAAACCCCGATACGAGTAATCAACTAACTAAAAAAGTGCTCAATACAAAAGTAGAGCAGGCCTAGTCAAACCTAGAGAGCCAGACAAAGCTACCAAGGTTTCAACTAAGTGGATCGTCAGGGAAAGCTGGCTCTCCCTGACGATCCGCTTAGGTGAAAACTTGGTAGGTTTTTCTAGCTCTCTAGGTTTGACTCATATATATATATATATATATATATATATATATATATATATATAAGTGCATATAAAAAAGAAAAATTGAGAAGTATAAGCAGTCAATTACTAATACCTCCTGACGAGTGGATAGCGGGGTCAATCCATAAAACTCCGGAGTCGGAATGCTGAAGGTAATATCAATCAGCTAAGTGACAAACCTTTTACTTATATTAATTCTATAGATATATATTCAGAAGTCTGTACCTTCCCTAAAAGAATTTTATATATCTTTTTATAAATCTTCCGTTATCACAGTGCCAGATATTCTACAACAAAAGGGATAAAAACAAAAAGAATCCAAATGTAATCGGCTAGATTATATACCCAAAATCCAGATATAAATAAAAAAAAAAAAAAAAATTCAAAATTAGAATTCCCAACATCTCTTGATCATGTTGAAGTGCATCATTATAAAAGAACTCAGCCTAAGGAAATCCTAAACAATGAAATGAGACATAGGAAAACTTTTTTTACACTTTGTCATACATCTTACCCATATATATATATATATATATATATATATATATATATATATTTATATTTATATTATAATTATCTTTTTTTAAATATTTTAAAAAAATATGATTCCTTCGCTACATAAGAGTTCTCATGTTTCAAAAACAAGAGCCAAAAGCTGTTTCATCCTCAAGCGAAAAAATTTTGTTCCAAAAATTTCACTTGAGGATGAAACAGAGCTTTTGGCTCTTGTTTTTGAAACATGAGACCTCTTATGTAGCGAAGGAATCATATTTTTTAAAAAATAATAATTATAATTAAGGCTCTACTTTTGTATTGACCACTGTTTTTTTTAAAATAAAAACAAAAATACTAAAGAACTTCAGATTATTTACCTAACATGTTCTTTCCTACTTTTCTATATATTTGCACACACACACACACACACACACACACACACACACACACACACATATAAATAATACTTTTTGGAAAGGTTAACACTTGAAATTAGCATTAAACTTTACATTTTTGATTCTTCAAACATGACTTAACAAAGAGCACTCTTGTAAATAACAATTTCAAAATAAAACTGAAGAATAACAAGTAATTTATTTTTAAAAAAATAAATATTCAGTATAGATTTTTTTTCTGTCCAATCTGAAAGAAAAAAATGTTTCAAATCTGTTAAATTATGCAAGAGCAAGCATAAACTCTTAAAAAAAATTATTTTTGAGTTTTATTGAATTATTTTTGCTAAGGTTTGAGATGAATTTGCAACATATTCACACTTGATACGCTAATTAAATTAATTTCTTTTACTGAAATAACATCTTTTTTTTTTATAGATAAAAAACTCAATGTAAAAAAAAGCGACCCCCATCACCCAAAAAAGTACACACGAAATATTGAAAGGGGGTGAATCTGACACCAAAATTATTTCCACAAATTTTTCTCATAAAAAAAAAATTCAGTATACAAAACATTCATTTAAAGAATAAGTAGTGAAAACCTTGTTTAACTTGGATAATTGCCTGATTTTTGCATATTTAAAACAGTGGGTAGAAACAAAAAAAAAAAAAAAAAGGCATCCATTTTTTGGTGGTGCCTAAATGCACTCACACACACACACACACACACACACTCTCATATTGTCCAAAATGTTCTATTTATTTAGGAAAGGAATGTTTAATATCAGAAATAAAAGAAAACGTTTGTTTGTCGGTATAGACAGTGACGAAGTCTTACAATCAACACTGCATGATAACTGTCATATTTTTCACGCCTGCTAAAGAAGTGATCTTCACACCATATATACACTTGACTTCTTGTACGTATGTACATTTGAAAAAAAACAAAAAAACTAACATGTCACTGTCAATCTTCTTATTCTTGTTCAACAAAACATGTATTAAAGAGGGACTGCTACACAAACACACACACGAAAACCTACAAGAAATTCAAGCGACACAAACACGCCTGGACACGTCGTTTCTAAATGTTTCATATACGTTATTATTGGCTTCCCCTCCAGCAATAATTATGTTTGGTCACTGAGGTAGAACCGACACATTTTTTTTTCAGTTACCACCTCATGTACACGCGCTCTCACACACAATATTGTGTATTTGCCAAATATACACAATATTGTGTGTGTGTGTGTGTGTGTGTGTGTGTGTGTGTGTGTACACGAGTGATAATTGAAACCAAGTGAACAAACATTCATTTTTTTTAAAACATCAATTTTACTGTAACATTTTTATATAAAAAACGGTTTCGTTTTACACTAGACAAGGATAAAAAATACTTTAAAATTTGTTTAATGTTTTTTTGTTTATCCTCTCTTGTTTGTACGTCAACAAAAATGAAATAGTATTTCATTTTCATTTTTGTATTTCATATACAAAAATTTTTAAAATACTTTGCTGTTATTTTTAATTTGTGTGGTGTAAAAAAATGTATTCTAACTAACAAAACATTTTTTTTTGTTCTCGCAAAACTAAACTCTTCCTGTAATTAAGATTTAAGAATATTTTATTTTAATTAATTAACATCAGTTGTCTCTTTTGAAAATATTGTGTATTATTCTGTATTCACTCATGATTGACAAAAAAAAAATATATCTCTTTTGTTGATCAGCTTCTAAGTTTTGTAAGCCTCTTTGTTTTCTATTGCTTTTGTTTTTTACCTTCCCGAACAAATAAAAATAAAATGTTATTTCAAACATTTATTGTCAATAATTTGGAAAAGAGTCATTGATATTCTAACAATTTGTTGTTTTTTTTTAACTGAACATATTCTTCTTTTAGAGCTGAATTGAATAGTGTTACCAGCAGATCTATTCTCCAGCCTTCTTTAGGTGTCTGTAAAACTCCAAAATATTTTTCTAAAGCTTTATTTTGATATTTAGCATCTCTTATTTTATGTTTTTAATTGGCCGAGGTACTAAAAACCATAACAACTACTATTTAACAAAGAAAGCAAGGATACCATTTTTAGAGGGGGGCATCTTCCATGTGTGTGTGCGTGTTTTAAGCAGAAAATATATGATGGTCATTTTCGAATATTGTCCATGTTGATTAAAAAAAAATAATGTACCATTGTTTGCTTTTTTTATATTGCTATTGAAACCAGTGTTTGAAATGCGCAACATAATGAATGAGGGTGAGTGAGAGGATAGCAATGGTAGGTAATAATAACAAATCTATATTCATGACTTTTTTTTTACTCAGTGCAATTGCACCAGGACATTTGACACAAACATCTCAACTTATTTGCGAAATAATTTTTCAGTCGTCATTATCCTCACATAAAAATTGTCAACTGATAACAAACACCCTATGAAAGCTATATTAATGAAGAAAATAGTAAAATTAATTGGGAAGCGTGTCGTCTCTACATAACCTGCACAGTATCACATGATGGCCGGGAAATAAACCGATCGAAACGTTACGACGGAAGATAAGATAGCATTAAAATTCGCCTAAAGGCAAAAATTAATATTCTTTTTAGAAATTAATAGAAAATAGCTTTATCAAGTAGAAATATTTCTTTTTTACGGTATAAGAAACCGGATTTTAAAAACCTGAAATAAATTAGAGATGTTCAGTGTTTGTTGTCTTTTTTTCAAAAATCGTAAAAGATGATTTTTAGTTTACTTGCTTGACCATTAATTCTCTACTCTTAATTTTAAGAGCTTCCAGATGAAGACGGAAAATGGTTCTTATTTACAAATAACAATAACATTTAATATTAAACAAAATGAAAAGCTCAATTTCTTTCTTTTTTCTTTCGTTTTTTTTCTTTTCGCTTGATTTGACTTGAATCCACGCTAAAAGGAAGAAATATCTGTTGTCTTCCCTCCAGTTGGATGGCATCATTTCGCTAAAACACAAGGTTGGTTTTACGACCTCAAAAAAACAAAAAAAAAAGAAACAAAAAAAAAAAACAAACGCTCATCCCCGGGCCAAATTGACACGAATTTCAAATGATCAATTCAAATGCGAGCAATTATCGCGGCGACATAGACCATTTATTCATGTGGGCTATTTATCCGCCGTTCGTCATCAAATATCGAAGAAAACTCACGGTTTTTTGCGCCGCGACTTTAGCAGTCACCTTCCATAGCGTTGCTGCGTACATAAAGCAATCGAGGAATGCTGGAGCTCTATCGATTTTGTTGTCGGAGGAAGCTAAGGCAACGAAGCCGAATTCAACAACATGTCCAACACCTTGGCTGGTGTTGATGATGATGGTGATGCCAACCGAGCCAACCCAACTATGACAACCGAATTTATTATTACCAAACTGCAATTGCCAATGTCTCTTCTTCCTTTTTCTCAATAGGACTTAATAACAATGGCGTCATAAAGAATTTTGTCTTTTTTTTAGTCACCTTCCAGAAGATGTTCAAGAGGCATGAAAATAAAAGTTTGTGTTTGTCTTCCATCGGCTGCATTTTATGCCCACGCAATAATTTTAAAAAGTTCAATGTTAGAAACGTGAAACACTAACCCCCCCACATCTCTCTCTCTGCATATTGCTAAGATGAATTCGGATTTTAATTCATTTTTGAATAGCTATAAAAAAAAAAACCTTTTAAAATTCAATGCAATTTACAGTTACACTAAAAAAAGTCTCTAATCTCCAGACTCATCAACTGTTATACGTTGGTCATAATATCAAATTTTATATAATAATAATAATTTAAAACTAATAATTAAAAGTATCATATAATAAATAACTAACATAAGGTCAGTAGAACTTTAAGTAAGCAGTTTATGATTAGTAGTAATAACCCTTGAATAAATGTTCAAGTAACTCATTTCTTAAACATTAATCAACTATATATATTCATATAACATTATTTTATGGATACCCATGTTTGAGTAGACGTCCTACTTTTTTTTTCTCGATAGTATGAACTATGTCTACTGGCCTGTGCATTTCAGAGACTTAATAAAGAGTGTTCACTCACTGACAGTTCAAACCTGCATCTACCTTTCTCAGAGGAATCACTGTTCGATCCGCCATGCTTGATTGCTTGGCCACATAGAGTGCCACAGTCTAGCAAGATTAAATTATTCTTTTTGAAAAATGTACATTTTCTTTATTAAGTCTATCAAAAAAGAAAAATAAACAGGACGTCTATTCAAACATGAGTATCTACAAAATAACATTCGGTAGGAAATAATGTTAGATAAAAAATCCATTGATTCCTTAAAAATTATATATATATATAATTATTTATTTGAAAATTATAACAAACATGTTATAAAATCACTACAAAAATAACCATTTTGTTTCAACATTTCTGGTGTCTTATCAAGTGATGGTGTTGAATGTAGAATAAAGGGTTTTAAAAGGTTCAAATCAATCAAACATCCCTCACTAAGAGGAAACGCTGTTACATAAGCTGGAATGACCAATCAAAATACAAGTATATGAGAATTCAAAAAACTTGACAACGGACTTTAAGGTTACTAAAAAAAAACAAGCTAAAACCTGTCACCAGTAATAACTGTCACAAAAAATACATAGGAGAAACCTCAAGGAATCTAAATAAATGATTATACACAAGACACATTTTACAAAATAATACATCAAATGTGTTGGTTGCCCACTGTAATGAGACTGACCACAACTTTGACATAAAATATGCTACTCTGATCAAAGGAAAAAATAATTCACTATGGCATATTCAGACAAACCTAATAGGGGGATGGGTGTTCCATTAAAGCCAATTGTCTGTAGATTGGAAGGGATTATTTTTTAATTATAAAACCATACTAGTAACTATCGGTAGTTATGATCATAATGTAAATACTATAAACATGTATATCTGGCATAAATAAATATATACTTAATATAGATATATTAAGCAAAATATAAAGCATAATAGATTTCTCACAGCTACTTTCTCATGCATACACTAATGTATCGTGCTTTATATACCGTACACCCATCTTTTTTTACAATTGAAAGGGCCGCCAAGTGGTCATTTTGAGAACTAATCCAACTCGTTCTGCTAAGCCCAGAAATTTTTAAATACATTGCTGAAAATTTGGAATTTTTTTCTTCTGCATAACTTTTTTTATTTTGCATGCAAATTTTGTCCATTGATGAGAGGTTTGTGCGTGTATCATGGCGTTCTATACTCCAGGCCAAGTCATGGCGCAACTGAGAGCCAGAACTGGAGGCCTATTGAAAAATGTAGGATTTTCAGAAATTTTAGAAGAAAATGAAGTCAACCACTTTATGAAATACTTAGAATAACATTTTTATTCACACCTGAGGATAATAGGATGTGTTGAAAGATAAATAAATGAAAATATGTATTTTTGCTATGAACACTGATAATTATTAAACAACACAAAGGGGTAATTATGATTTCTGGTAAAAGATATATTGAATCAGAAATTTATATTATTTACAGGTGTCACTGAATCCTTTATTCAATCTATTCCCTGTGAGTGAATAAAGACTTTGGTTTAAATTTACATTACAGTTACTGGGTTTGACAAACAGAACCTGAGAAGGCTGGAAGACATCAGCCGAAGTGTGTACATAACAATCAATCATTGCAGAAATATAGACAAATAAAACAAAATCATTCTACGAAAGTTTCAAAACTTTTAGAGCTGGTTCTTTTTCTGATCTAGGTGTGCCATGTTTGCAAAAGTTTTTAAAAACTATATTTGCAAAAATAGAAGCATGCTTTTTATCCATGTTGAAAAAATGAAACTCAGAAATAAGCATAAAAATGTTACTTAATGATTTATAGCAAACCTTTTCCTTTATTGTATGGAAAAGGATGAAACAAAAAAATAACCATTGACAAGTGTGGTCAGAAGGAACTTTTAGTTTTCCACGGTCAATTAATTTGGTATATTTTCCATACTTTTCATAATAAAAATGGGTTTCACATTCACTGGGTTGATTATCATTTCTTGTAATATATCCAGCTATGTACACAAGAGTCATTTTTATTTCATCAGAAAGACATGGTTCTAAATTTTCCAGATTGTCAAATATTTCTGAACCTTCCTCACAAAGTTTATAATCACAAGATGTACATTGGTGACCTGGATTAACATCAAATTCATCAATATTTACATTTTGATTTAAAAGTAAAGATGTCTGCTTAATATGCAGCTTTTCAATACATTGTTGAACATTTATAAAGTAGGTGCCACCTGATCCTTGGCGAAGTTTACCAAATTCTTTTTCTAATGGATCAGTTGAAAATTGCCCAAGCTGTACATATTTATGACTTGTAGCTAAAAGGTGTCGACAGACTAACAATTCCATTGCAAGTATGATGTATGGCAGTAGCAGTGTTTTGGGATAATTGCTTTTTACGATTACCTTGACTGCCGGCCATATTAAGAGACATTTTACCAAATTCAATGATAAAATCAAGTCAGGTGTCATTTGGAGATCTGATTTCAGCTTGTAGAGGATCATTATGTAATTTATCAATTTGAAGGGATTTAACATTTAAAATTTTCCACCATGTCAAAACCTTGTTTATGAAGAGGGCAGTATCATTCTTACCTGCACTTATTTCAGACCGAGTGAGAAGTGCATTATATGTTTTTTCAGAAAACACTCTGAGGCAAGTAGAAACCCGTTGTCTTTCTATTGGCTTTGGAGCAATGGAAATTTCATTTAAATCTGAAAGTTTGACTAGTCTTTCAGATTCAAAACGATATAACTGTTTAAGATGTGTCCATTTTGCAACTCGACTTACTCCATCATCATCAAAGATTACTTCTGTTTTTTTTGTCAGCCACAAATTGCGAATATTTTTCAACAGATGAACATAATCAAAAAGCAAATGTTTATTATCTTCAGTTAACCAAGGTTTTTCAGGAAGTGTAGGATATAATTTAAAAAAAGCTTGATTTACGCGGTTGCCATCACATATAATAGCCTTTACATTAGCTGGTACAGATGTGATGGCTTGGACTGTTAATTCAATTTGTTCAAATAAAAAGGCGGATGTTAATTTTGAAATTGGAATCAATTTTGTAAGAAAATTTGGACCCCCATTGAGACATATCAACATTATACCAAGTACTGTTTGAGCAAGTACAGATGGATTGTCAACTGATTTACCAAATAGTTGTTTGCCATGATATAGCAACATCTTTTTGATATATACTTCATCATGGAGAATTATGCACCCTTTTTGACTGGTATTAAGAGTATTAAATATAGATAACAAGAAAGATTTTTCATTAAGTTTTGAAACTTTTGACGTCATCCTTCCTAATGTTGCTAATGAGGGTAATTGAAAATCATATCTTAATTCATTATACAATGTCCATGCATAGTACCCAAAAGCATGCACAACTATATCTGAGCTGTATTTTATTCCAACCATTTTGGGAGCCATTGCTAAAAATTGTTGACTCAGGATATTTTTCTTGTGATCAAAAGCCATAGAATTTAAATATCGGATGATTTCTTCCAGTTTTGACCAAGTATCAACTGTATTTATACGATTTTTGGACAGGCTGCTAATATAACACTTAACTCCATAATGAAATGTTTCAAAGTGCAAATTGTTATAAATTTTCAACATAAAGAGAGGAATACCATCAATAGATTTTGATGATTGAACAGTTAAAATATTTTCATCCAAAAATGCTACAACTGGACATATAAAGTCTTTTTTGTTGTTAAGTAGACTTTCTTTCAAATTTGTATAATTAATTTTATCTAATTCTAAAAAAGCATTAAGTTCATCAGCAATTTGATTTCTAACAGTACTGGAGGTTTTTTTTATATTCCTTTGAACAGCTGAGGGTGTTGGTATTTGACTACTTGGCACACCTGGTCATACAGATGGTGGATTTTTTGGACGTATTTTTCCATTAACTTTTATGGTATCAAAATTTGAAGGCCAATGTTGTTGACAAATAACAGTATTGTTAGTAACATTTAGATTGGCATTTGGAACTGATTTTATCCATTGCTCTCTCTCGTCTTTGTTTTTTGGAAAATGATAAACTGGTATTTTATTAATCTCACCACACAGTTTTGTCTTGCTGGCTTCTGTAATGTGTTTTGCAAGCAAACACACATCGCTTCCAGGGCATGGCTAGGAATTAAGTAGTATCTGAAATGGTAGATTAAACATCTTTAAATATTTCTCTTACTACTTCAATTTAGGAGTAAATTTTCAAGCTAAATTAATTACAGCTTTTATCCACGTACCCTGCCCAAATACATACAATTAATTAAAACCAAAAATTTTAGAGAGATGCCTTCAACTTGAGAATCCACTTCTTAATTTAAAAAAAAGAATGGTGGGGGGGGGGTATGGTTTTGTTTGAAGAATACTGTCAGGTTTGCAGTTTTGCACAATATTATTAATTGTTTAATTATCAACAATAAAACTGTTTTTAATCAAACAAAAAATAATAATAGTTGCATAGTGCCATTAAACTAGAAATTAAAAAATTCAATTTGAAGTTGAATGTTATTATTGTTATTTTTTTCTTTAATTCTAATAAGTAAAAAAATACTTACAGTTCACCAAATGGTAACTAATGTAATAAAAATAATCATTTTAACTTAAACTTCGGAAACAAAAGCGCGAAGAAATTCGTTTGTTTTTTGTTTTTTTTTACTTAATGGAAATGTTGGATAAAGTTTTAATAGAGAAATGTTAAATGAACCTTTCTCTATTAAAATTTTATTCAAATTTATTATTCAAACTTAAACTTTTAATAGAAAAATGTTGACTTATGCTAATTTTTTATCATGGTTAAAAACTTGAGAAAATTAAACTTTAATTTCGTTGACGTTATATTTTTTTTACACTCATACTAACAATGTTTTTTTTTGCGATATCAAAAATAAATATCAAATTAAGTAATGACATTGAATTTATGAAAAAAAAAAAAACATTTTTAATTCATTTTATAATAAAAATAGTTTTCTTTACGTCTTTGAAGAAACTATACTAAATTAAATTCTGTTCAAATTTGTTAAACGTTGTTTTGTTTTTTTGCTTCTTAAAATAACACAAATTACTCAAAAAGAATTGCATTTTATCAATAAATAATTCTTTAAACTTTAATCAAAAAATGTTGAACAAACTTTAAGAGGGAAAATGCCAAAAATGAATTAAAATTTAATTTAAAAATGTTAAGGCTTTAAACTTTTAAGTAAATCTTTTTGTGCGAGTAAATTTAAGCACCAAAGTTTACTTTTTACAATTTAAATAAAAATAATGTATGGACTCAAACTAAAATAATCAAATATACTTACTTCTTCAAATAAATAAGTTAAATGATATTCCAACCAAAGGTAAAATTAAAAGATTCCTTTGAATTTCTTGAGCCAACAACATAAGAGTACAGTACACAGTACGCAGCAGTTCGCTCAAACGATCTAATTGTCAGCCGGCCTCCAGTCAATCGAAGTCGCTGCGTTATGCAGAGGCCTGTTAATATAGAACGCCATGGTGTGTATATATATATATATATATATATATATATAATGAAATGGACAAAGTCCGAGAATTATTTAAAGACATTTTTATGTTTAACATTCTTTTTATAGATACAAGTATTTAAGTAAATGCTCTGTTTATAATAAACAGTATTAAACAACGTTTACCGGCCTGAATGTCTGAGAAATTTTCATGCTGATATCCTTGGGAAAGGTATGAATCCGCTTCTTCTCCCTCCAGCTATGGGTAAATAGTAGGACAGACTGGGTTCTATAGCCTTGGATGGCAACTAGTCTACTACAGAAAGAAATGGCAACCTACTGCGGGAAAAAATCTGCCTTGTCATTCATGTATTGAATGATACATGATCGCCTAAGTGTGTATTTATTTTACATGCACAGTACTTTGTGGAAAGTGGTCAATATCTGTGACAGAGCTAACATATTCAGTTATATGGATATTAGTTTGTAACCCTGGGTTTCATGCTTTTGCAATTGTCAGACAAAATGGTTTATTTTTTTTAAATAAAAATACATAAGAGCATCCACTTTTTAAAAAATAAACCAGTTTGTCTGAAGATCGCAAAAGCATGAAACCCAGGGTTACAAACTAATATCCATACAACTGAATGTGTATATATATATATATATATATATATATATATATATATATAATATTTTTTGTTTATACATTATTTTTATACATACAATTTATATAAGTAGATGCTCTATCTTTTAAATAAACAGTATTAATTACATTTACCAGCTTGAATGTTTGAGAAATTTTGTAGAAATATGCGTTCTCCAATGGCAAATAAAACCCGTGTCCTATAATTTGGACTTTGCTAACCAGGTGCTTCTCTGTGGCTGAATGGTAACAGCATGTCAGATCAATTGACGCATGTGTAGGGCACAGGTTCAATTCCTGTCAGAAAACGTTTATTTTCTACAAAATTTCTCAAACATTCAAGCTGGTAATTGTAATTAATACAGTTTATTTAAAAGAAAATAGAGCATCTACCTGTATGCGTTCGATTAGCAAGGAAGATTGAAGTTTAAAAGCAGTAAAATCAGCCTTACTAATTAAACAATCCTCTGTGGCTCAATCTGTTAAGGCACATCAGGCTAAATGACGGTTCTGTATAGTATACAGGTTCGATTCCTGTCGGAGGACGAATATTTTCTATGAAAATTTCTCAGACATTCAGGCCGGTTAAATGTTATTAATACTGTTTATTATAAAACAGAGCATTTACTTAAATATTTGTATCTATAAAAAGAATGTATAAACATAAAAATGTCTTAAAATAATTGTTGGACTTTGTGCATTTCATTATATATATATATACACACACACACACACACACACACACACTTGTGTCAACAAGTAGAATAGTTTCAATTCCCAAGTTTAACAAACAACATTCTAAACAGAACATGCTATAAATAT
>OZ038515.1:76992782-77035282 GCA_964036315.1 Acanthosepion esculentum
TTAACTAGATGATATTGGAATTTCTGTAAGTAAGGGTTATTCAATATATTAGTCATACTAATTTTATGAGATCAAACCCTCATGGGGAAGTGACAAAGGCTTGAAGGACCAATATCAGAATTATAGGCAATAACAGTAGTAAACCATTACCATATTTTATCTCCAGTTTGGTGTACAAAATTTCTTTGATGTGAGGATGACCAAACATCTTCATACAATTAACTCTTGTGAGAAGGAAAAAAATTTTTCATCCAAGGAGTAAACTTGACACAATGAGAACTTATCAGGAACATTCACAAATCTGCAATATCCTTCCATCAATAAAGGTTAGATTACAATGAGAAAACAGGGAAAAGCATTATAGGATTTTACAAATAGAAAACTTGGATTTAGTCTAGAAGAAAGCTTGTCTTGTGCAGGTGACACATTTAGAATGCCAGACATTTAACAGAAGAGACTAGAAACAACTGCCTTAAAACTTTGAAGGGAAGGAAGCAGATTCAACTTGGGTATTAGAGAGAGAGAAAAAAATCTTTTCTAAGCCCCAATATTTAGAAATTGTGGGTTTCTCCATAAAGCACAAATCTTGGAAATTTAAAGTGAAGATTTTTTTTTTTTTTTTTTTTATAACAGTGCAATTTAGTTCCCTACCTACTCCAGGTTTGGCCAAGAGAAAATAAGCAAAGAAAGGAGGGTACACTATTTACACAAAATTAACTTAATTGCCCACATTACAGATTTTATCCTCAAGAATCCAAAAATTTAGGAAAAAAAAAAAAAAAAAAAAAAAAAAATCTTGCCTCTTTAGAGTTTTAAAAAAAGGTTAATTTTAAAAAAATAAAAAATCTTTATTGTCTAAAATGAAGCTGTACAGAGAAAGAAAGAAAAATGGGAGACGTTATAGAAATTTGTAAGAGGAAAGCTTCAGGTTGTGTGGTTCAATACTTTATTTCACAGCCAATGGAGCAGTTGTCTTTTTCAAGCCAATGTTCAAGTTGGACTCATATTGTGAAAAGGCCATTTTTTTCCCTTATTTTTTTAAATTAAAATTTGATAGACCACAATTTTCATAAACTCAAATTAGCTTCAAACTGAAAATTATAGTTGTGTTTAAAACAGACTCCTTAAAGCAATTAGTCTGCTAATATATTTGAGTAAAAACTCCCCAGCTTTCCATTTTGGACGAGGTTAGTATTTTCCAGAACCAAATCTAGAGTTGATTGAAAAGAGACAAGTCCAATTTGTTAGTGTAGATAGAATTGTCTTAAGAGATTTGCTTCTATTTTCAAACCTTCAAGATTTGAAGAAGATTAGGTTAAAATACATAAGTGCAGATTTACTTAGAGATACTTCAAGGAATTTATTTTAAACAAAAATGCTAGAGACATTTTCAGCTAAGCAAAGACAATTTGCAGCCAATGTTACAAAAACATCTACTGCACTAAATGTGTGTAAGCTGAGAAATGAATGCTACTTATTTAGCCAGTCTTAGCCAAATTGAAGATGATTTGCAGAGTTGCCAACAACATTTAGAGTTGTCCAACCAATTGCCTTTATGTGCCTTGATCAGACACTAGCAGGGTTAGGGTTTGAAGTTTGCCGGTAGCAACTCAATGACTACTCTCTGAAATTCTGAGGAGGAGAGGGGAAAAAAAAAAAAAAAAAAAAAAAAATACAAAAAAAATAAAAACATACCAAAAGAGTTGTAGCTTAGTAGATAGATTTGTTTTCATTTTTTTTTTCTTTTTCATAAAGTCAGAAGTGTATTGAGTAAGACAATCCAGTAAGAGTGATCTGGAAATTATATTATTAGGTTGGTGCAAAAATAATGTCGTTTTTTGACGTTCAACTTCAGTCAAAAAACGACATTATTTTTGCACCAACCTAATAGATCTTGTATAAAGAAAAAAAAAAAAAAAAAAAAAGTGGTCCAATGATAGTTCAATCAAGTTGCTATAAAAGTTAAATTTTTTTAAAAATTTTTTATTTCCCTAATTTCCATGTGATTTCAAAAGTGTGTGTGTGTATGCGTGTATGCGTGTGTGTGGACATATATAAAATGGAGGAGACAGAGAGACTTATGTCTTAACACTAACAGATGATTTGCACCGATCTTTATACAGACTCATAGCCTCTCCGGCTTCGTTTGCGACCAATCAAATAAGCAATAAGTACAACCACCACAAGACCGGCCAGAGCAGCTCCCACAGCAATTGGCACAATGCTGTTGGTTTTCTGATCTGCAGGGCAGATCACCACTGAAAGTAAGGAAAAAAAAAAATAGTGTGAGGATTTTAAACAAAAATGTTGGAAGTTTGACTTAGAAACACAAAAAGGTGAAATTTGAGCTCATAAGTGAAAAAACAGCAAGTTTCAATTCAGCTACAATAAAAGTACAGGTTCAAGTAGAAAAAAGACTGAAGATTAAAATAAGACAGTTCAATAATTCAGATTTTCATGGATTAATACAGCGTTTGAAGTGATTCCGCACCAACGTAACCATTTCAAGCAAGATATGTGCCACTCGATATGCAAAGAATTCCAAATGCTGCAAGTTGTAAGAGACGAGTAGATTTGTTGTAATATGTTAGTTGCATTGATCATTATTTCAAGTTCACATAAATCAGAAAAATTGAAGACATTAATGAGGAACAAATAGATAAATTTTGCTTGTAAATCAGAAAGTTTAGGTGATGACATTGCTATTTTCATCCTAACTACCAAGAGGTTTTATGTCTAGGTTATCAATGGTAGAAGAAAGGGAGAGAGTAAACCAAGTGAAATAATTACTCACTTTTACCATCAATCACAGTAGTGTTAGATTTTCTAAATGCTTCCAGGTTTAAGTTGGTGATGAAGACATCAACATTTGAAGAAAGATGAAGAGTAGTCTGTGACTTGCAGGAATAAGAGTCTCCCAGTTTCAGTTGGAATGTTTTGGTATTGGTGTAGTTAGATACAATTGTCATATCTGCAAATAGGATTTTTAGAAACAGGCAGTCAGCAGGGCAATGAAAAGTCTAGCTACAGTTAAATGGTTTCTTTGATAGAAATGACAGATTTAAAAAAAAATTTTTCAATAAGGACTGTTTAAACAATTACTTTTATTTAAATCAGGCAGCAAATTATATGCCTTGCAGTATATAGAGTAGAAGTTTGTTTGTTTTTTTTTTTAAATACCAGAGAAGTGCATGCACACACACAAAAACAAAAAAAAACACACAAAAACAAAAAAAAAAAAAAAACTTACTTTTTCCATCTTTGAAATATTTCGTGTTGGCTATCAATTTTAATTGCTGCAAAGAGTATTTCTTGTCAGCCCTCTCAAACATGAACTCCAGGGTAACAGGACCAGTGGATATTTGGAGAGTATTGGTTATATTAGAGCAATTACCTTGATAACTAGGAGAGCTACCAATATTTCTAGTGTAAGTGTGATTCTGTAAAAAAAAAAAAAAAAAAAAGTGATGGTTAGATATTCACTTTGCCTAAACAATTCCCCTTTCATCTGCTTTTTAAGGTCAGATGAAAGGAATCAAATGTTTAAGTCAAAACATTTACTGGGATCTTAGGCAGGGTTTTCCAAACTTCAGTGGGTTGTGAAATAAATAAGATGGGTTGCTACAAAGATTCTTCAAAGAAAAATTGTCTAGCATGATACAATGAACCAATTTTCCTAGTAGCAGATCTACAAAATAATCCAAATGTGGGGGGAAAAAAAAAAAAAAAAAAAAAAAAAAAATTGCTCTTAATGTTAGCATCAGCCTTGCTGATAAAAGACAAAAAGATGTTCTCTCATGTTTAAAAGAGATCAGTTTTGTTTTGGAGGCATTCGAATTTCCATGCCATTCCTTACCCCAGTTAACAACTGACTAGAAGTCATTTTTGAGAGCTGCTGCTAATTTTACTTTGTCAGATCCATTGAACTTAGTATTAAAACAGGAGTAAAACGTTTCAGCCTTAACAATAAATACCTAGTTGGGAATTGGTGACACATTGAGAAGGTCTTTGATGAAGACAAGAAACCACCTAGGTTCAAGAATAGAGCCCCCCCCCCCGGGGGATGCATTAATGTGAAACGATCTGGAAGAGTGTTCAACATGACACTCAATCTGCTCATTCCAGGAAAATCAGGTACTAAGTCAGATAGCCATCCAGAGACACCCTAGCCCATGAATTCATGGAGCTCAAGGGCTATGGTGCCACACTGTTCTTATGTAAAGTGATAGACAAATTTACTAATAACTTGTACATCAATGGTAGACCCAGGGAAACAACCTATAGTGTTTATGCAGAAGAAGGTTGTGTGAAGTGAGAGGTTTAAACAGTTTGCAATTAATTAGAGTCTTTACTAGTTTGCCAAAAATAGGACTATTAGGAAGACCATTCAAAAGATCAGGAAATATAGGGGATTTGTAAGGAACTGGAAAGCAAGAAGTCATTTATTGTAGAGTTTAGAGATGATAGTAAATTCCATGCATGAAGGTATGCACCTATCAATCAGAGATTCGGGGGGGGGGGGGCTAACACCTGAAGAGCACCTCAAGTGGAGAGTCGGAAGAGAATTTCCAGGCAAAGCATTGTGCTTTATCAAAAGTAAAGGTTTTCTAGGCTTATCAACACATTGCAGGTTATTTAAAGCCAGAAAATATTTTTAAATTGTAAGATTCAGGGAGGGAGATAATGTGATACAAGTCTTACTAATTAACCCATAGCTTGTGGAGATAAATTCATACCTTTCCCCAAGGGCATATGCACATAAGTGAATATAACGAACCCAGCTGGAATTGGAACTTTGCTCTCCAATTAACAATTCTGAGCCATTATCCATTACATCAACCATACATCTACATTTACAGTATCTGGTATTGCCAAGTGATCACCAATTTAGATACTGACCAGGTTCAATGTTGCTTAACTTCAGTGATTGTACTGAAACTGGTATTTCAATGTAATGTGGCCATAAACTATTCCTGTTCATCACACTCTTACAGAGATTACATTAACCTCTAGAACTAAACTTTGAACAGAGCCTATCTGGTATCTAATTTTATCCTTGAATAGCAACAGACGGTAGGTAATCTGAAACAGAGCAAGTTCTTAGTTTTATGTTATTTTAAAATATTATCCAACTCTACAATAATTGTTTTTTCAGAATTCTGAATGAATATTCAAATTAAATTGGAGAAATTTTATTTACATACGTGACATACCGATCCCAGTCCAACAACCTGGTTGCCAAGTGAATTGTACCAGACTTCTATTTCTGACATATGTTCAATCACTTGCTTCAATCAGATATTTGTAAACATTTAGAAATGTTTACATAATAGTATATTGAACAGTAAACAAATTTAAAAAATCAGATCTATATTATGTACATTTTTTGGTTTGCATACTGTAAATATAGTATAAAATTTTTTTATTTTTCATTTTATAGGCAGGTTTAAGTCTGTGCTGTCATTAAACAAAAGTTGCTGCATTAAAAAAAAAATTACCTTTGTTTTTCCTTCATATGGAATACTGAATTTGATGGCAGCTTTCATCACAAGACAAGAAACATTGGTTCCATTCACCGATCCATTGATAACATAATTGTCAGTTGCCAAGCTAGGCGTGGGCTTTGGTGTTGATGGACTGTGCGTGGTAGGAGTAGTTGAAGTTGCAGGAGAGACAGTTGTTTTGGCACCACACATTTCACCTTTTCAAATAAGAGAATCAACAAAAACCACATTAAGATATAATGTCAAGAACTGATTTGATAAATTTTAAGAATTTATAAAGATTTGTTATGTTAAAGTAAAGTTAGAGGAAAAGGCTTTCTATATACTATCTGCATAAAATCTAACTTTACCCGTGACTAACTTTACCTCAATTTTTAGACAAGTGTACAAATTTTCACGCAAGCCCATATTTTTAATAGATGGTCAGTTTCTCAAATTCTCTACTTACCATTTCCACTGAAAGTTGAATTATAATGAAATGCCTGAACTTTTAGACCACCAAGTGTGACATTGTAATCTTTAAGCTGTAAGACCATTTCTTGACATGTATAGAAAGTTTTATCGGCAGACAGTTCCTGGTGAAAGTGCTTTTTATCAGATTCATCTGGAAGAAAGAAATTTTTTTTTAGTCTTGTTTAAGAGATTTGCAAACTATTACTTCACAATGAGAATATTTAAAATTGAAGCAAAGAAACCAAATTTATTTCATGTTAAAAGAAGGGTTTCTTTTAGTTTTTGATCAAATGCTTTATTTGATCAGGCAAGGTGAGCTTTTTTAAAGCATTCCAGTTGAGCCTTCAGAAGAGTTGAGATTATATCTATTTCATTCAAAGAACAAAAACAATTCTCAATACATGCAAGTAGAATTCATTTATACTGGAACTGATTGGCTTAAATATCAGAAGATCATTTTAACTTAAAAGTTATTATCGCTCAAGAATGAAACCATGCTGTAAATTTTAAGTTTAATTTTGAAATTGAACTTTAGGACTCGAGTTTCTGTTTCGAAACATAGTAATCTGTGTCGTGAAGACTTTTTTTTTTCATTATTCATCTTGGGAAAAATAAAAGCTTTATTTTAAACACACAAATGAATACAGACAACACTTTTTGTCACCCATATGAAGAAGCCATAGAGGCAAAATGCATCATCAGATATTATTTTTGAAACATACTTTCATGAATTTTTTTCCAAATGTCAATTTTTATAGATATAGAGATTGAATATATATATATATATATATATATATATATATATATTAGTGCAGAGAGAGCAAAGTTTCAGTTGAACATGTATCCCTCACTGATGCGTACCAAAGTAATTGCTATTATCTTTTTTTATTTATTTTCCTCAAAAGACTCAGAATAGAAGACTTTAAAAACTGTCAGGTTATTCTTAATTATCAGCTGAAGAATATTGAACTGTTGTGGATGAGACAAAAGCAGAAAATGTTGAAAAACTCACTCGAAAGTTTAATATCCACATCTTCAAGATATACCGTGCCATTGAGGTTTGAGAAATGGAAAGTAATGCTGTTATTCTTTCCCTTCCAAAAAATGGTTAAATTGGAGTGTTTTAGGCTGCAATAACCATCAATACTGTAGTTTGATGAGGAAACATTTTCCTAGAGGTGGAGAGAGAAAGAAAGAAAAAGAAAAAAATGTTTTTTTCATAAAACTAGTGATGGTTTCAAACAGTCTATATCTGATAATTTAAAAAAAAAAAAAAAAAAAAAAAAAATTAAGCTAAATTTTCCAGAAAGCGTGCATAATGAAAAATTTAAGATCTACCATAGAGTCACCTTTTGGTATCAGTCTATATTTCCAAGATGAGGTATTATGTACACTATTTACATTATTCGGACTATTGTCCTCATCTTTGTGGCCATATTTATTCAGTCTGAATAATGTAAATAGAGAGTGACCTTTTGTATGATGTTACGGGAGAGGTCCTAGAACATCTGAAGTGACACGTTAAAGGTTCAAAAGACTGGGTCATCCAAGTAGAAGAGAGTTTGAAAGAAGTCAAATTGGGAGAGAAGGGACAACCCAAGTTGAGACCGAGAAATAGTCAATCTAAGAGTGGGGGTCAGTTATTAACATGAAATCCTAATAATCAGTTAAAGATCTAAATTTATCAGACAGACAATTCAACCAAATATTTTTTTTTTTTTAGACAAACATTTTAATGACAACAATGAGGGTGCAGAATGCGTTAGCTAAGCTGTTTATAAAACTAGACCAACTTTTAGAGATTCATTTCAATCACATCAAGAGTTTATGCAAGCAAAATTGTATTGGAACCTTACACAAGAAAGAATCTGATAAGTGATCAATTGGGTTTTACTTTGAAATTTGAGTAAAATACATTTTATATTACTTTAAAAACAAGAAATGTCTCATAACAGCACATTCTTTAAATTCGAGATTCATTTATCATATAGCCAAGTGATGGTATTGAACATTTTTAACCGACTCGCCAAGGAAAGGGAGGCGGCTCCGACTCGCCAAAGAAAGGGAGGCAGCCGCAACATTTACTTTTAGATTACTCAGAGACTTAAGCAAATTTTTTGTTTTGTCTTTTAATACTAAAAGTCCAGAAAAGAAAAGCAACATTAAATATCAAGTCAAATTCTATGAGCATTAAAAGTGTTACATGGATTTGAGAAATTGAAATACTTACAGATATAGATTTTCCAGAAATCAGCATATCTGCATCCAATTCTAAGCAATTCTGAAAGATAAATTTTCCTTTCTCTGGAGGTGGTGTTGATGGTGGTGGTGGTGTTGGTGTTGTTGTTGTCAGATGGCTAGATGTTGTTGGGATGGTGGTTGTTGGTATTGTTGTGACATTTTCAGTACCTTGAGATGTAGTAGATACATTCAGAGAGAGGGAACCTTTGAGAGAAAGAGAAACGTTTACAGTCAAGTGGTAGACAATTTTTATAGTGTTGGTAGATTTAAATGAAAATATTAACAGTACATGAAGGTTCACATTTTTTCAAAGAAAATGAAAAATTAATTTCAAAGAGAAAATATCAGTTAAGAGAATTGTCACAAAGCCATTGGGTCAAGACTGTCATCGATATGTGACAATTGGAAATTGAACAAGTATTGCAGGATATTTGTAAACATTACAAATAAAAATGTTTTTTTTTTTTCAATCACCTCAGTAATAAATTTTTTTTAAATGAGAAAAAAAATCTGATTTACTCAAGCCAATGTCCTATTATCATAACTTCATTTCAGTTATAGTACCAAATGGCCTTTGAACTAATTGTATTTGGTAACCAAACCATATAGGAACTCTGAACAAATTCCTTTAAAAAAAGATAAGGTACATCTCACTGCACTGAATACACAAATACATTTAGTAATGATGCTCATCTGCCTTAAGAAAAGTATATACTTTTTGCAAGGCCTGTCTTAAAATTTTAGGCCAAATGGTCCTTAAGAGACCACTATCATGTAACATACATCACTAGGTCAATGGAGGGTTTTTTGTTAAATTTGTATCGCCCCATGCAAGGCAGTAAAGCCAGCAAGATGCAAAAGGTGAAAAAAAAAAAAAAAAAAAAAAAAAAAAAATTAGGAACAGAAACATTAATAATAAGCAGAAAGAGAAAAGAGTAATCAGGAGAACAGTAGATAGCAATTGACATTGCATTTAAATTTTTGCAGATTTGAGAGAAAAAGCATGAAACCGGAAGGGAATTCCCTAAGCAATAAGTGCAAGAAAAACAGTTAGCATAGAACACCATCTAGCCATCTCAACTGTAAATTGATGAGACCTTGTTGCCAGTCTAGTAATTAGATTAAATTCAAAAGTCGAGGTACCATAGCAAAGAGATCATCCAAACAATTACCATGAAAGTATTCATAGAAAAGACAAGGCAACTTTACAGTGGTGATTCTTTGGATTTTATCAAGGAGCTCAAGGTAAATAGCAGGGACACCATCAGCAATATTTTAGGCATGGATGAATGGTAGACTTATAGATATGCAAGATAGATTCTGGAGAGAAAAGTTGTCACGCAATTTTCTTAGCAGCTGACCTAGCAATGGATACCATATAGTCTTTCCACCTCCTGTCAGCTGAGAATGTTAGCCCAAGGAGGCACAAGTCACTTTCCTGGAAGTTAGTATCAGCCATGCAGACTCGACTCTCAGAGGGCCGAGAATTGCTAGGGTTCTTCCAAACATTTTCTCTGGTCTACAAGTATTGCATTATATATATATATATATATATATATATATATATAAAAATGCTGCATACAGATCAACCAGAGTTGACAAATTTTGGGCCAAACTGTTACATTTCTTTACCCCCACCACTCCATTTTCAAGGGATAGGGCTTCATTTCGAAGTCATACCTTAAATGGACAGTTTAAATTTACTGTTCCTAATCATGTTATTTGAACAGAACTTGTTGAGGCGAGATCAGTCAAATTCCATCCAGCCCAGTGAAACTAAAACATACCTTTGTTCATTATTATTATCTTTTAAATCAGTTAAGCTGATTAATTTCTGCCAAAACTATTAAGCATAGTCCTAAAAAGTTAACATTTTAAGACATTGGTCTGTGACAAGTTCATAGCAAAGCTATACTCGAGTCAATTTTGGACTTAATGTTTTATGAACATTAAATGTGGCCAACTCCAGTTCGTTGAATGAAGACAGAGACTGAACAAACTATAATAAAGTAAAAACAATACAGATTTACAAAAAAGCCATAAAAGATAAGCTATGTTCACGCCCCCCCCTCCCGACACACCTACCCAATTTTAATTTTTTTTATTGGGTGATGCTTCTTGTGTGAATTTGGAATGCATCATGTGATATTTTCATTATTTTATATAATAAAAATAAGACTCAATTACATTTCGTGTAGGACAAGGTAATGACCTTAGGCATTTCCTTTTTAAAAGTTTCTTTTATGTGACATGTCCTTTCAGGCCATGACTAAATCATGGCCCTTTACTTTCTCCTGTCCTTTGTAGCTCTTAGTTTTGTCTTTTTATTTCTCTCAAACCCTGTTCTACCATCCATTTCTTCAAACTCATCAAGTATGTTATGTGCTGCTTCCCCTGTCCCTCAATCTGTCGTGTGAGGGTCAGATTTTCCAAGCCCGCCTTCCTCATTATGCGCCCCAGAAATTTCAACTGCCTTTCCCTGATGTTAAGTATAAATTTTCTTTGTTTCCACTTTCTCTAAATCTTGTTGCATGGATGTTTGGTCCATAACATCCTCAGCATCTTTCTGTAGAACCACATCTCTTCATCATGATTTTTCAGCATCCACTGCCACACAAGAGGATAGAAGATATCATGTAACAGTTCAGTACTCTTTTCTTCATTTCTAATAAAATTTTTCTGTCTCAATACTCTGCTTAGCTTTCGGAATGCTACTTTGGCCATCCCAATGTCTTCGGACCCCGGTGTCACATTTTCTGTCCTCTGTTAGAACACAAATTTCTGTACCCGTTTGAATTTAGTATCCCCAACCTGTAATTTACATTTTGGGCTCACCCTTTTACTTATGACAATGTATTCTGTCTTGTTTATATTTAGTCCTTTCTTCTCTCTTTCCTATCTTCTGTAAGAGATAGCGTAGTTCCCTTTCTATGTCTAACAACACGGTGCCATCTGTGCATATCTTAGGGGTTAAGATTGTGCCCACCTATAATGACTGGTAGGACTTCTAGTTCTTTCAGAATTACCTCACTGTATAAGTTGAATAAATCCTGTGAGAAGACATCCTTATGTTACACCACTTTCTATTTTGGTAGATCTGCTGAACTCATCTTCTGTCCTTGTGTAGGCAGTTTGCTGCCAGTTTAGGTTCTTGATTATTCTAACATCTTTTCCCAAATACGTCAAAGTTGCTGAACAGCTGTAACATTTGTGGTATACTTTGTCAACGCCTTTGCATAGTGTCTATAAAACAACTTAAAATAAGTTATATAAAATGCTGTTCATCTCCCCCCTGGCAAGATCATTATGCCCGGCATGCCTCATAATGGACTAATTAGTTTTGATCAGTTAAAGACTGACACGCTACTTGGTTTCAGTGAGAAAATGAAACTAACATCTGTTTCAGTGAAATGGAAAGGTTGTCCATTTCAAGTCTTTATTAGTACTGCCGCCCCCCAACACCACTTGCATTCATACTTATGATTGTTATTGCAATGTTTCTATCAAAGTGGAACTTACCATGAGCTTATTCTATCATTAACTTAATATTTACTAGAAAATTTAAAATAGCAAAACTTAAATTTTCACAGGTATTTCTCATTTTTATCAACTTTCTTGGAAGATTTTCAAAAATCTAAATTATATTTTTTTTTTTAAATTCATAATTTACAGTATTACTCATTTCCTTACTCAAATTGAAATGTTTCACTTAAATTTTCTGTGAATTATTCCCTTTGTGGATGTAGATACCTTGCAGTACAGCTACCCTAATAGAGGGTGGCTCAGAAAAATTGACATCATTTCATAACTAGATCAATTTTTGGTAATGCAATCTCAAATTTTAACAGCATGTGTGGAAGCAACTCAAAATTCTATGTTTAAGATTTTGTTTGTTTGTTTTCCAGTATAGGAAAATCATTCACTGGGAAATAAGAGGAGTGTGCTAGAGTATGCTCAAGCAGCCTAACAGGAGTGCACAGCATGTATTCGAGAACATTTGATAAAAATGCTCCAACTGCAATGCACTGGAGTACAAACTTTATGTGCGCACTGTGCCACAAGCTTTGTACATAGTGAAAACATTCATGAAATCCACATTTGAATTTCTTTCAAATTTTGGTCAACAGTAACCCTGTTGAGTTTTGTTTGCCTAGACAGACACACTATATATAAGTTTACAAACCCTTAGTAAATGAGCTCAGGTATTTGCATTAAAAAAGCAATACCATTTTAGAGTTACTTCAGAAATTTAGTTTGTCTAATGTCTCAAACATAATTCCATTTCCTGTTCACCTGAAACAAAAGAATTGTCAGAATTTGTTTATATGCACAATGGATAAAGAATAGTTGTCTTCCCTGGCATGCATTTCCAGCAAGAAACAAATTAAAAAAAAAAAAAAAAAAGTTGTAATTATTGTTCAAAGTGTTCCTTATAAAAATTATAATTTTACTTTTAATCTAAAGTGCAGTAAATACATTGCTTTTACTATAGAAAAGCCTTTGATTCTATGAAAGAAATACATTTGGAAAAAGAAAGTTTGTATTTTCAGTCCCACACTAAATTATAGCAGTTACAGCTCACGTTTTGTTAACAAAATGTAAATAATTATAGGTCATGAAAAAAAAAAAAAAAAAAAAAAAAAAAAAAAAAAAAAATCAGAATATTGAAATCAGTTGTTGAATTCTACGACAGCAATGTCAAAAAAAAAAAAAAATTGCAGGTTTCATACAATGGACTAAGTTGTAGATTAGAGTGTAATTAAATACTTAATTTCTTCTGAATATGTTAGCCTAAGTAGTATGTAGATTAAAGCTTGCTTTAGAATTCTCAGTCATTATTGAAGTAGTCACAATTGAACTGAATTTTATTATCCTCATCGGTTACTTATTGCACAATTTAGTTAATGAAAAAACAGCCTCTTTTCTTGTATGAAGAGAACAAGGTTTGCTAATATAGACAGGCTAAAATGATAGAGAGAGAAAAAAAAAAAAAAACTTAGAACAACTCTTTGCACTCAAAGCCTGGCAATTGAGTGCCAAAAATGTTTCTACAAGACATGTTAATTAAATACAAATCCATGCAAATTATATTAAAGTTTTGGTAATAAAAAAAAATCATTACGAGAGGAAGAAAATTCCAACATGGACCTTTAAGTACTTATTTCCGAGCTGTTTGTAAATGGTTGATTGAGAGATCTAAAAGGAAAAAATATTTAGTCAAAAGCACATAAATCTGAAAACCATATTTAAAGATTTTAAGCATTTTTAAAACAGCGTGTTCACTTGTCCAACACAAAGAAAATGGTAAGCAAATTTAAAAGTCCGGGGGGAGGGGGGGGTGCAATCTAGTATATGTTGTAGATTTTTTTCAGAGTCAATTAAGCTTAAGGATTAATTAAATTGATTTTGTAAATGCAGTCATTAATTGCTTAAAACAATGAAAAGGTTTATTTACACATGACACCTGTGGTATTTTGGTCAACAACAGCATTTTGTCCTGGAATCCCATAATACTTAAAAAGTACATAAAAAAAAAAAAAATTCAATAAACACAGAACAATAAGAAAGTGGTATTTATGTTTGAAAATTATTTTTCAGCTATTTAGAATAGAAGGAATCCCACAAAGATTAGTTTTGGTCCACCATTATTGATAAATTAAGGAGGGGAGTTCAGATTTCTTGGTCTTCTATTGACAAGACACACACATATTGGGTACCATCTATGTTATTGATACAAAAGGTTAGGCTCAATAATTTCACCCATGCCAGTACCCACCAGTTATTGAGTGTGGGTGGCTCATCCAGTCTTCTCTTGGCCAGCGACTGCTAGTTGATTTATTCCAGCAATGAAGAGACTCCAATACAAAAAATTGGAACCATTTTATTCATGACGACATTTACTAACTATCCAGTGAGGGCCGGTCTCCCCTTACTGGGGAGACATTTCAGACATGAAACGGAACAAATCTACATTGCTTGAAGTGTGACAACCAACTCCTTGAAAAACCTTTCTCAATCTACCATTCCCACGCTAGTTCAGCCAATCAAAATAGACTACCTTATTTTGGTTTTTATCTGACCTCAAAAGTTAGCCTCTGGAAGTCGCAGCTGAGATATAATAGTCTGCTAAACAGGTATGCCACTTCACAAATCAATAACCAAAAGTAGCAATTTCTAAGTAAAAGGCTTGCCAGTTTGTCCACATTTAATAAGACTGGTTTGAATTCAAATATCTATTTGTTTACCACCAAACTATTTGGTTTATTGCCTGATTTGGAATTCTTTGTGGAATTCAAAATGCCACCACATCAAATTTTGATACCATCCACCACAAGTTTAGTGCATTGAGAAAGTTAGGTTCAATAATTTCACCCATGCCAGTACCCCCCACCAGTTGATGATGCCAAATTTATATAGCAGTGCAAACAGTTTCATGTTTTCATTCCTTGCATCATAAATCTGATCAGAACCTGATAAGGGTATCAGGGGTAGTAACGAAAATTAGATCATCAAGATAGTGATGTGGGAGAAATTTATAAAGTTGGAACTAGATAAAACACTCATTAAGATGAAGTCAGGAGTTTAACATTCAAAAGTATTTACTCAGTTCGGTTAAAAAAAATAGAGTCCTGGTGGACATTTATAAAGTTGATGGGTCCCATACAACCATGATTGTATGGTTACCAAAAATTCAAAAGAAATGTTCTCTTGTGTGATTTTATTCATGATAGGATCCATGCAGCACAATTTGGCAAAGCAGCCTCTGTGCTGGAATGTTATGCAATTGCATGAAAGATTTTACTTCCACCAACTACGGAACATTTCATGGTGCACCTCAAGGCGGTGTAATGGTTAGCAAGCTTGTCTTGCTAGAACAAGCACGACTTAGTGAGTTTGATCCTCACTGGGTGTCCCCTATTTTCGGCCTGGTGCCATATCTAAGCTACGCTTTTTCATTCAGGACAGAGGATAAGTTTATTTACTCATGCGATATTAGTAGTTTGTTTACACGTGTAATAATTGCAAAAGTCCAAACGCTAGTATTTGTTGATGCATTGAATTAAGAAAAAAAAAATATTTAACCTTATAATTAATTAATAGTTTAAATACAAGTTATATACGGTTATGAAACTTAAAATTAATTTTTATATTTATAAAAAAAAAAAAAAAAAAAAAAAAAAAAAAAAAGAGAAAAAGAAAACGATACTTTTCCACTGTTGTGTTTCATAATGCTTTTACTTTCTAAGCTGTTTTTGTAAAAAAAAAAAAAAAATAGCTAATTGCACTAGAGTTTAATCATTCTGAATTTAAGAGATACAATTATCATTATTCTTCCAATAGAAAAGTAGCCAGCTAAAAAAAAAAAAAAGTTGGAATTCAGAATTATTTCCATTTTGAACAAAAGTTACTAACAGTTCCTAGTAAAAGGAAACAACAACAAAAAAAGTACTTGTGAATTATCTGTTGCCCTCCTCTTTTAATTTACGTACAGCTGGCCTTTTACAAAGTTAGTAATGGTATTTAATTTTTTTTATCTCCCGCCCCGACTTGTAAAAATTAATCTTTGGGATAGTATTTTCACATCTATTTATGAAAAATTTGTAAAATTAATTTAAAAAGTATCCACGTAACCCACAAGTGCAAAAAATAAAAATTAAAAAAGTTCACCGGAAAATTGTATTAAAAATGTGATTTAATAAAAAAAAACTTGTTACAAACAGCAACGGGATGAATTGAGTAAATTCTGATTTTTGGTAATTGTTTTTGTTTTGTTTTTTTTCCCCCCATTATTCGCATCCCTTTCTTTTTCGGTGGGTCGGGATTCAAGTAGAAAAACATTATCAATTGAAACTTTTTAAGTATTAAGTGAAAGAATTACATGGAAAGATTACAAGATTTAAAGCCACACCATACTTTTCTAGAAAAAATTTAATGAATGGATTAAAGATTAAGAGCAACTATTGATCATCTTTTTAAGTCTTGTTTTGGAAGTCAACAAGCCTCCATTAGATTGGGGGGAGGGGGAGATTCATGCATTCGATGATGAAAAGGAAAAAAAAAAAAAAATGATTGGCTACCTATTTCAAGTAAGAGTCGAGACAGATGTGGTTCTGCCGTAGGATGCTGAGATCACCATGGACTGAACATGTGACCAACGAGGAACTTTTAAAACAAACAAAAATGGACACCTAAAGAGGCAATTGAAATTTTTAGGGCACTTGAGAAAACGGATTCGAGAATTTGACACTCCAAAAAGGCAAGAGAGGTTGGAAAGCAACGAGTATTATTAACGGGTTTGTGTTAAGTGCCATGGTAGAACCGAGAATCCTTACTCAGAAGTACAAAAGATGAAGTTGTGGAGGGCCATGATCACAGCACAGATAAAAACGGGACTTTATTTGTTTCATAAACTTTAACCAAGGGATATGACTAGTAAAAAAAATAAAAGAGTGGTTTGAAAGTTAGACTGAACTTTGTCTTTAAGCAATTCTATTGTGTTTTAGGTTTTGTTTGTTTTGAAAACAAATTTATTTAAAAAAAAATTTATATTGGAATTGGAAACTAACGCGGACCAGCGAGATTTTATGGTGAAAAACTAATTTATCCGAACAGAGTGATAAAAAAAAATTGCTATTCTTTATTGAAGAGGGATAAAAAAAAATGTAATGACGCGTCAGATTATAATTAAATAGACTTATGAATTTTAGTCATTCAATCCGCCCAGTGAAGGACATTCGTGCTACACTACAGTAAGAGGAAAGAGTGAAACAAAACACGAGCTTTATAGAACAAAGTTCAGAAAGAGAAGAGAAAGGAAAAAGAAAAAAAATCACACACCCGCCAGAGGCAATAAGTATATATATATATTAAAAAAAAAATCTTCATAACTCGTGACATAGCACCTGTCAGGCGAGTTCATTCAGTCAAGAAAGGAGGGCGTGTGTATTTTTTTTTTTTTTTCTTCCAACTTACCCACATGATTTAGTTTTTTAAGGATAGGACACTAGCAACGGAAGGAAGTCTGGTAAATTATTCTTAAAAGGTTACTTATATTTCGAATTAATCTTTGGAAATAAAAAAAGCAGGTTCATAAATTATAATTCAGTTTACAAAATTTTGAAAAATGTTTACATTCGTTTCAATTATGCTGACTTCAACTCTAAAAAAAAAAAAAAAAAATTAAATTCCGAATAGATTTCCAGTTTATTTAAAAGAAAATGGCATGTCCATTTTTGTTAGGAAGTTTATTTTTGTTACTCAGTTATATAATTAGTTAATTAATTATATAATTATATCTTCCATATCTCAGTACATTTACATTACAACCACATGAAAAGACAAAGAATTTGGAGAAGGGTTTGAAAATTTAGTTTCTAATTGAAATTTACGTAGAAAGTCAATTTCTATGTCATTTAAAAATGGAAGTGTCGACGATGGGCCAAGTTTTTCGGCTCGCCCAGACAAATGACATTTTCATATGAAATGCGATACAGAGTTTTTCTTTTTAGAGAAAGATTAAATTTGAAACAATATTGAGCACAATTTAACAAATAATAAAATTATTATAAGTGCGTATTTCTTCAGTTAGACTAATTAATAATAATGAGGAAAAAAGGGTGTTTTTTTTACGTGACTAAAAAACAACGAGTTGATAGAACTTTGAACTAAAAACCTTGTAATATCGTTGCGAAATAAACGTGTGTGTGTGTGTGTAATGGTAAATCCGACAATTATTTAAGATTTGTTTATACCTTATTTTAAGTAAATATTACTTAAAATTAGAAGGTGAATATTAGTTTTTTTTTTTTTTAACTAATAATAATGAATGTTCGAGTTTTACTTAAACTTCATTTAAGTAAATGTGCGGGTGTGTGTGTATATATTATTATATATATATATATATACTTGACTTGTCCTTATGTTACATGTCGAAACCTTTGAAAAGGTCAATAGGTTTGTTTTTTTTTGTTTTTTGTAAATATTCAAGTTCAAGAGAAACGTCAAAGTATTCTTATATGGAGAGGGTTAAGTTCAGTATGTTTTATGGTAAGACAATCACGTGACCAAACAGTGTTGCGTAACTTATTCTTTCAGGTTGGATACATATAGTAAATATAAATATATAAAAGAAAAAAAAGAAAAAAGAGGAGGGGGGGAATCTATTTTAGGGGGGGCTGGGGAATCTATTTTGGGGGAGGCTGGGGAATAAATAATGAGCGATTCTATCAACAAAAGAACAACAAGGAACAAAAATTAAAAAAACTGACTATTATTAACAATCCTTCATTCCGACGTCGTTTCAGTTTTAAAGTCAAGTCGTCTTAATATTTGAGGCGGTGGAATTATTTTAAGTTTTTTTTTTTGTTTTTTTTTTTAAATTCTGCAACTGTAAAACATTTAAAAATAATAAAATAAAAAAGACGAAGTTAGGCAGAGACATGGCGACGACGATGATGTCAATAAAAAGATTTTGACTTCGAAACTAACAGATTCGTTCACGCATCTTTTTTTTTTTTTTTTTTTTAAATATACTTAAAGTTATTTGATTACTTACCGACAAAGAGAAAGGCGCAAGTAAGCGCTAAACACAGTAATTCCTTCATTTTCCGTGAAAACTCAAGAAATTATCAACCTCGTCGGGTGAATTCGAGGTAAGAAGTGTCGGTAGCTTTGGCTGTTCTATTAAATGCGTTATCACCTACTTCAAAAACGGTTACCTAAAATAGAAAAAAATATATATAACAGCAAGTTTAAATCGCTAAAATTATAAAAATAAAATATTAATCCAAGAAACAATAAAAGAAAACACTTGAAATTACATCAGCAATAAACCTTCAGAAAACTATTACCGTGTGTTTTGTTTGTTTTTTATTTGGTTTTTGGGGGGGTAGATGAACAATTAAGAAATCACCCAATTTATTGACTGGCGGGGGGAACGTATCTACTGGAATGTCCTCATCACATGAGGGCAGACCACGTGATGCCCGAAGTGCGCATGTCCAATATCGGTTGACTTCCGGGTAGTGTTAAGTGTTGATACTTCCGACATCACCATGAATTCAGCAGTAGTTGCCGATGAAATGTTTCCAGAAGGGGTAGGCACTTATATGGAGATCGAAGAGGTAAGAAGAGGCTTCCATTAATTAAGAGATTGGTTATGTCTAGTCTTTGTCAATTTCTGAAAATCCATTGATTTCCAAAATTGTTCTCGAAACATAATCGACCGTCATCATCAATCATGGTCTTTTATTTTATTCTTTATTCATTTTTAGTAATTACTGGTTTTTCAGCGGCGAAATAAAATAAGATGGTTAAACTATTTATTTACTTTTATCGGTGGAATAATGATACATTTTCTCTAATGAAATACTATGACTGTCCCACGAGGACAAAGAATTTGGTGAAATATCACGTTTTTTTTTTTTGTTGGCTATTGCAAAAAACATTTTCTTTCGTTTCACTTGTCAATAAATTCAAATTTAATCACCGATATTCTTTTAAATAAATTCTTTAAAATCTTAAATAATAAAGTCTTTAGAATTAGAGGTAAACATGCTAAGGATATGTCTTCATTATTAAATATTTTTAATTTCATAATCGATTATTGAATTGTCTATTTTCCCTCTCTAGTCAATGCTATCAAAACGGAATTAGAAACATTTAAAGAATATTGGTCTCTAAGAGAAACCTGTTTAAGGATATTGGTCTATGGAATAATACCCGTCTAACGACCATTGCTTAATTAAACACTTTAACACTTTATTCATGCACAAAAAAATGCTCAATTTCATTGATTTTTTTCATTACAGAATAATTTAAGACACTACAGTACACGTGGTTTAAGCATTTAATTGACATGCATTATTTGTAATTATTAATACAAGCCACATTTAGAGTTAGACCATAATTCACTAGCCATATATTCTTTTTACGAATGTTCCTTACACAAATGTTCTGGACCCCCCTATCAAAGCATAAATACTGTAGTTACTGTAGTAGTGTAAAAATAAATACGGCTAATTTGCAGTATAAGCACCAAAAGCCCACGGTATTGAAAATATTCCATTATGGTGTCAAACAAAAATAGAAAGTAATCTTGTAAATTAATAAAAAATGTTCTTAAAAAAAAAAAAAAACGATATCCATTTACCTCCATGAGATTGCTAAAAAAAAGGTAAATTTTCATTTTAACACCGGAGCGCTAAATTCACTGCTGAATGGGCACTTCCTTTCCTTGCAACAATTAGTACCCGCTAAAAGTTAATGCACAAACTTGTTAAAGTAGAATATGGGTTGATTCTATTTTTTCATTATTTTTTTCATTTGTCCCTTTCTTCTACACAGAAAGAAACCCCCCTCCCCTAACTTTAACACTTAACCCTAAAGAAGAAGGGAACAAATTAAAAAAATAAAAAACATTAAATTAAATAATTGCTTCAATTGCCCTAATCTTTTTGGGGTTAGAGAGAACGATTATTTTTTTCTTTTCATTCTTCATAAAAAAAAAATTACTTTGTTATTCTTTTATTTGTCGATGTTTACATATATTTGAATGACAGTTAACTTTCTTCTTAAATTAAGTACAAAAAAATTTTTTTTTTAAATCGCTTAACGGAAGCGCCTACTAATTTCTGCAAGGAAAGGAAGTAAATAGGCCCATTCAGCAGTGAATTTAACGCTCGGGTGTTAAAATGAAAATTTACCGGGGGGGGGGGGGCATAGCATGATGAAAAACAACGCAAAATTTTAAATGTTTATTTAATAACATTTTGTTTTCAAGTTTGGCGTTTTTTTTTTTTTTTCATCATGCTATATGCCCCCTCCCCCCGCCTTTTTTTAGCAATCGCATGAAGGTACCTACGTTTATTTCAATGTTATTCTCTTTATTAAAAAAATCGGTAAATTCGCTTTTTAACGTCCACGCACTAAATATCTCTTAAAATTTTCCCAAATCGTCATAATTCCGTGTAAATGTACATGATGAACTCAAATTAACAATTGAATTGTGAAGAAACCTACCGTTTTTGGAGTTATCGACAAGAAAAAAAAAATCGGACTTCTTGTTGGTCGGTTGTCACTCATTACTGCCATAATATTTACTAATTCAGTGCCGAGTACATCCGGTGGTGCAACCTTAAATTTTGGCCTATTTACTTCTTCCTTTACATAAGTTCGTTTCCGAAATCAATACGCACTACCATAAAGCAGTGTAGTTTTTTTTTTTTTTTTTGGATAAGTGTAGTTTAACTTAAAATTAAAACAAACAAAAATTACAATGTAAAGAAAAGGATAGAAAGGAATTTTAAATAAAACAAGAAGAAAGTTAACTTTGAATATATGAAAATATTGACAAATTAAAAAAATAACAAAAAGAACATTCAATAGTACAATAAAGTATTTTTTATTTTTTTTAAATTGAAAATAAAACAAAGTTTGTAAAGAGAGCAAGGTAAAAGTTTCAAATATATGAAAATGACAAATTAAAAATACGCAAACTTTGTGAAGTGACAGTTGATTTCGAAAATAAAATTACAATTTAAAAACGAGGCTTTATGGTTATTTTTTAAATTGTCAATTTTGTTTTATTTGTTTGTTTTAATTTTAAGTTAAACTACACTTATCCAAAAGAAATTACACTGCTTTACGGTAGTGCGTATTGATTTTGGAAACAAACTTATGTAAAGGAAGTAAATAGGCCAAAATTTAAGGTTGCGCCATCAGATGTACTCTGCACTGAAACTAGTGAACATTATGGTAGTAATGGGGGACGAACCACCGATAACTCCAAAAATGGTAGGTTTCTTCAGAATTTAATTGTTAATTTGAGTTTTACACAGAATTGTGACAATTTGGTGAAAATTTTAAGAGATATTTAGTGCGCGGGTGTTAAAAAGCAAATTTTCTTATTATAAATATGCTTTCTTTTTCTTTTTTATTCCCTCTCCCCCAGCTAATTTTATGAAAACTCGATTGTGCTCAGTTTAATGATTATATTAGTTAAAAGCATAATGATTTGAGGAAAGCAAATCATTTTTTTTTTTTTTTTTAATTGGAACCACCTGAAAATCAGCTCTGAATTGTAACATATAAAACAAAGATAATTTCAAATGCTTTTATGAATATGGACAATATTTTCTGAAAGCAAAAAATTTTTTTGATGAAAAATGAATTTTTAATACAATTACTTGTTATTTCTTTAATTATAATAGATTTATACATTTAAGTTGTTAAAATATATAATTAGTTAAAAGCCATATTCAGTTTCGTAAATGTCCTTATGAGATAGATCATTTTTAGTGCATTGTAAATTGTATCGTTTTGACTCAGAAGATCTGCAGTAATTAAGAAATGTAATTTTGTGTTTATAATGTGGCTTTAATTATAAAGTACGGAAGACCAACCAGAATACAATTGTCTTATTTGAGTAAGCATTGTTCTCCGCAGTTAAGGCCTTTATTTTTATGAAACATGTGTGGAGAAGTTAATTTGATTTTTCAATTTCAACTGAGAAGGGTACCTACAAGTATCAGTATCATCTTATGAAATTTATATGATCTAATTTTTATATTAATCTCAGTTATGACATTTTTCCATAAATGAAATATCAAAATTAATAATAAAATGAATGGAAATACAAATAACACAGTAAAATGTAATAAATGTACATAAAATTATAGTATTTTATGTACACTTGATAAAATTTCATAAGAAAGGTACCTATAAATTAGATACCTCTCTTATGAAATTTAATCTCACTCCCAACAGTCTTATTTTTTTCATTATAATATATTTTCCATAAAGCACCGTAAAGGTGAAAGCTAAGTACAAAAAAAAAATTAGGGTGCTGAAAGTTTTGCTTAAAAATAATGAGGTAAATAGTATGTTCACTTAAATCTAAATAATTTCACTTCTCTCCTTCCATAGGATGAATTATCCTCACATAAGCTGTCACTACATCATTGTCATTCATTACCTGTCAAGTGACGTGAAATGTTATTACCTGCTTTGTTTTATTTTCAAACTATATCTTTTCGTTGCAGAAACTAAGTAATGCTTGTTTCAAAATATTTTAAATAAACATAATTTCTGATTTTTTTTTAAAAGAATTTTAAACTGAGATTATCATTTTTTTTTTTTTTTTATATATATATAAAATGGAAAAACATGGTTGGCATGTGTCAATTTTGCTAACTCAAAAAAAACGAGATTTTTAACAAAGGTTTTGGACATGCTTGGAGTTTTTTTTTTTTTTTTTTTTTTTTCGATCTCACAGAGGTACCTAATGCCATTAATATTGAAAGAAATCTTGAAGCCTTTAAATTACTCTGTAGAATTTGTTCTTGATAAATCAAGAAGCTCTATCTCTAGAAAAGCAGTCATCCAAAGATGGAGATTGAACAAAGTTCTCTAAATCATTATTAGTGATGGTTGGTCCACTTTCAAATAAATTATCTTTGGGTACAATCACAATTTTTTTTACTAGTTCATCCTCAAACAAGAGAATGTGTCTGGCTTTATTTGCAGTGTTTCCTCAAAGAAAAAGGAAAAACAAGCATAGAATGAATGAGAACATATTTCAAAAGAAATCAAAATATGTATTTGAAAATATATTATTTAAAATTAAAACCATAATAAATGATAGGTACATTTTAACTCTTGAATTGTGGCCCCTGATTTGGGACTTTGAGTTTATAATCACTCCATTGTTACTTGCGATTCCCTGTACAGTGTGTGTCTGGTTTGTCACAGATGCTATTTGTTTTCTAAATCGATTTATTCTTATTAAAAACACCTCAGTATTTTTCAAGTTAAGCAATGATAGCCCCTAATTTCCCTCAAAATGTTTTTGCATCTCCCAAAACCCCATTAATTCCAGGTTATTACAATTTGCTTTCCTATGTCATTTTTTTTAAAAAATTGTATGTCTGGACACTAATTTTGATTCCAATTAAGAAAATTAACACAATGATTAATTTACTGTATTTTCATTTGTATAGGTACTTTTTTTTTTTTTTTTTTTTTTTTTTTTTTTTATAAATAAATTGCTTATAAAGTGTATGATGAAAAAGGGCCCCAAACTTGATAAAAACGTTTTATCGTCAAAATCTTTGTTTAATATTTTATTAAATTTTGAATCCTTTCTAGTGAGTTTGAAATTTTGGTTAAAAATCTTGTTTTTCTTGCATCAACAGGTGGGCCAAAGATTAGTTTTGGAAATTTAGTGTCTTTCTTACAAAAATCAAATAATTGTCACATTTAATTCATGAATGAAATTATTTGGGAAATATTTATTTTTAGAAAATCTTGGTTAAAAAAAAAAAAAAAATTTAATCTATTTACCCCCACTTAATTAATTTGATCAAATTTCGAAAAATTAAATTTTGTTTTTATCCAGGCTGAGTATTACTCATTTTGGGTCTGAATCAAAATTTAAAAAAATGCAATAAAACTATCTAATTATTATTAAGAAAAACTTTTAATTGCTTTTATAAATAAGATCAAGACACGACCGTCTTAAAAAAAAATGTTTTTCAAGGATTGCTTTCATTTTTTTTCTTTTTAACTTTAATTATTATAATTTATAAAGTTTTAAATCTTAAAATTTATGTATTAATTTCACCCTTTTGGGTGATATTAAGTAAAAACTGTTAAATGGAAAAGCTTAATACAAATCATCACAAAAGATGAATTAAAAGAATTTTGATTTTTTTTTTTTTTTTTTTGTGTGTGTGTGTATAAACCGTGCCGATTTTTGTAAGTACAGGTCACCATACACAACGTTATCAGAAAATAAGAGCGATGACTATAGTAGATTTAAAGTCAACATTTCCAAAATTTAATAAGACAGATTATGGAGAATATTTTCCTAAATTTTTAAGATTACTGAGTACTTAAAAATTACATAAAAATGGCACTCGCATCATTTTCTTAAATTCTGTTTTACAGATAAAGTCCTCGTAGAGCAACATTAGATCTGTTATCAGGATGTCAACACGTCAAATCAGCAACTGCCACATTAAAACGACTACTGTTACAAAATACTTTCTGCAATATTTTAAACTTTAAAAGTAAATAATAATACTTGTTTCAAATCAGATTAATTATAATTTAAAACTGCTAATATTCCTCAAAGTTTCAGAAAAGCATATTTTAATTTTGCAAAATTTTTTAAAACTGAGAATTAAGTTGTTTGCAAATGTCTTAAAAATGGATAACTTTGTCAATGTTACTGAAAAAAACAAACATGAAATTGGATTCCAATCAATATAATTTTGTTTCAAAATACACCAGAGTATTTTGCTTACTGGAAATAGTAAATTTAATCCTTTAGCTTTCAATGAGAGCTTTTTCATTTTTTTAAATTAATTTTATAGGAATTGTTTTTTTCTTATTTTCCATATCTTAATTAGAATAATTTATTAAGCTTGAAATCTTTTCTAATTCTGTATTAATTTCACCACTTTAAAATAATATTATCAAGTAAAAACTATATTCACTAATCATAAATGGAAAAGCTTAGTACAAATCATCAAACACCAATATTTTTGAAAGAATTTTAACTTTTTTTGGTTAACATAAGCAACATTATCAGAAAATATAAGGAAATAACTATGGTAAATTTAAAACCAGAAAGTGTCCAAAATTCATTAAAACATTACGTTACAGAGGATATTTTCTTAAATTTTTAAGATTGAGTACTTAAAAAAAATTATGTATAAAAAGCTCTCGCGTTATATTCAGCCTTTTTTTTTTTTTTTTTTTTTTTTTTTTTTATGACTAAAGCCTCCATAGAACATTACATAAACATATGTCAAACATGTGAACAGCTACTGCTGTGTTAAAAAATGGATTTCTACAATATTTTAAACTTAAAGTATTATAATATTTGTTTTAAATCTGCTAATATTCCTCAGTTTCAGAAAAGAATATTTTATTTTTGAAAGATTTTAAGTAAAGAAAATTACATTGCAATGAAAGATGACTAAAAAAAGGGGGTGCCAATCAGTTATTTTAACAATAACAACAACAAAAAAAGAAAAACTATCCTTCCAGTCAATTTAAATTAGTTTTAGAAATATAGCAAAATATTTTGCTTGTTGTAAATATTAAATTTAGTTTATTAGCTTGAAATTAAAACTAAAATAAAAGCTACAAGAAAAATTTATCATTTTTAAAAATTCATTTTAAATTTTAGGTATTGTTTTCTGTGGTGGTACTTAGTTTTGTAAATGTACGGCTTACATTTTGCTTAAAATATAATGGAAATAACATTTACGTACGATGGCCTGTGATGTCATAGGTCCTCAACTATAAATATCTACTGTAATCCCTCTATCTTAAAGAGTGAACGATTTTTTTTTTTTTTTTTTTTTAATTTTAAGAAATGCTGATCACCAGCAGTGGAATAATGAAGAGTTTAAAAATATAATTTTATTATTTTATACAATTTTATGAAACTTGGTAAAATTAATTTTTTTTTTTTTTTCTTTTTAAATTTAAATGTTACCTTTGTGTTTATTGCTTTTTTTTTTTTTTTTTTTTTTTTTTTTTCTGGTTTGATGTTTTAAAATATTATTTTAGTTATTTTGAATTTAAGAGTAATATTTAATTATCATATTACTCTTCTGAAAGGAAAGAATATTCAAACAGTAATTCAGATTTTTTTTTTTTTTTTTTAAGCCAAAAAAAAAGACAGTTGCTAAAATAACAGAAATTGAAATTATTTAAAAAAAAAATTTAACACTTGAAATTGTCATCAAACTTTACATTTTATGTTTCTACAAACATTTTTATTTTTTCTGTCCAGTCTGAAAGAAAATGTTTTTATTAAATCATGCAAGCACCAATTCTCAGAAAAAAATTATTTATTAATTGAATTATTTTTGGTAAGGTTTGGGACGAATTTTCACAATGTTTACACTTGATATAGTATAATTATTTATTGAAATAATGTCTTCAGGGATTTTTCTTTATGTAACTGTAAAAGAAAATTTCCATTTACCAAATATTTCCATGAAGATTTTTGGTCTTTTTTTTTTTTTTTTTTTTTTTTTTTTTCTTTAATAAAATTTATTCCTTAATGAATAAGTACTGAAAATTTTGTTTGAATCTGAAAATTTCCTGATTTTTTTGGCAAATATTTTAAAGCAGGATAGTTAGTTATTCCTTCTACATTTTGGCAAAAATGTTTCTATTTTGGTGGTACCTATAAATGTTTTTCTCCTTGTAGGCTGGTGGCTCAAGTGCACTCCTTATGGATTTGGCTGCAAATGAGAAATCTGTCCATCGAGATTTTTATAACGGTATGTTGTCATGGCTTTTTTCTTCCATTCTTTTCATCTGCCAAACAAACAACTTGTAATATTTTACTGTTTAGTAACAGAAATGTGTTTTTTTATATCTGCAAAGAAATGAGTCTTTTTTTTTTTTTTTTTTCCTATGGTTTTTATTTACTTTAAGATTATTGCAATAAAATGTGAAATAATTTGAACCTAGTGGAAAATAATGATGGTAGATTATGTTAATCCACATGTGGTTTATGGCCATAACATATTGAAACACCTGTTCTTGTATGATCACTGAAGTTAAGCAACATCAAAACTGGTTAGTACCTAGATAGGTAACTGCCTTGTAATACCAAGTGCTGTAAGCTTGGATGTGCAGGTGATGTAGTGGCTTATGACTTGGAATTGGAAATCAAAGAGCAAGTTCCAATTCCAGTCAAGTTCATTATATTCACTTGCAAATAACCTTGGGAAAGTTATGAATCCATCTTTTCTCCTCCCCCCAGCTATGGGTTAATTAGTAAATCATTCTGATCTCAAAAAGGTTCTTACAATATTTTTTTGGCTTTAAATAACCTGCCAAAGTTTGATAACCCATAAAAAAATAAATCAATCAATTTGCATCGATAAAAAAAATGTTAGTAAAATATTTTAGAAAAATGTATTTTATTTGCAAAGTAAATGAGATTTTTTTTGTTTTATTTTTATAAAATCAATTGGCAAAATATTGAATCCATTAAGTTTTAGAGAAAAAATATTCATATAAAAACAAAAAAAAGTGAGTAGCCAATAATGGGGGGGTCCATGAATTTAGCTGCATAACATTTGGTGATTTAGTAGACTTAGCTTTTTTTTTTTTTTTTTTTTTTACAGTTGATATGATTTGTGACCACACTCTAAGGCTTCCAAATGTAAATGTTAGCTATGCATAGATAATTTCATTTGGTCACACTATTATAGGGGATGATGGAATGTATTTGGCACAAGCCACTCTGGAAGAAAGATTCAATGCCCTCCCTCTCATATATATATATATATATATATATATATATATATATATATATATATATATATAAAATGGCTAGCCAATCCCTCTTGCAGATGCTTGCTCAGGCACATTTGTGTTTGTTCAACACCCACAGAGGCCATCTGTAGTTTATACTGCAACTATGCTGAGCAGACCCGAGTTACAGTTTCTGGGAGAGAGCGTGTTATTTCGCATGATCAACAATCTGAACAAGGCCAGCACACTCAAGCCCTCGGTCACAATGACTAGTTACTTTGTGCTAGCACAGCTATTGACAGCCTGTGTCAGATGTCTCCAACTGATGCTTGAAGCATCATTTTGGGCCTCCGTGTAGCCTCTTGCTGCTAGCAAGTTCACCAAACAGGGTGATCCGTGGGAGTTGAGTGGGGCACATTCTGGACATGTAGCCTGCTCAGTGGAGGCAATGTCAACAGATGTTAACTTTGATGCTGGGAAGAGATGCCTGTGAGAGGACCTCATTGTTGCTAATCCAGTCCTCCCAACTGATGTGAAGGATTCTTTAGGGCTGATTTTTTTTTTTTTTTTTTTTTTTTAACCACTTTTTTGAAGCATGCAGGTGGGTGGTGAGGACCATGGCCCTGAAGACCTGGTGTGAGAGCATACTGTATGCAGTGTGAGTGGTTTTGATTCTGTTGTCAAGGTCTCTTAATCAGGTGGCATTATTTGAGATGATGCTGCCAAGGTAGGGAAATTCATCAGCGACTTCACCAGCTGTCTGTCAATATTGATGCCAGTGTTGTGTGTCTGGGGCTGGCCGGATGAGGATCTTTGTCTTGACATTGACCTGCATCCCGGAGCATTTGTAAACCTCATTATACAGGTTTACTGATCTCTGGAGGTTAATGACAGTCTGGTCTGCCGTTGCTTTCTCGTCAGCATACTGAAATTCTCATACATGGGTGGTGGTACTCTTTGTGTGAGAACAAACTAGAGCAAGGTGGAAAAGTCCACTGTCGAATCTGTATTGGATGTCAATGCCAGTGTTACCAGGGTTGTTGGTCATGGCGGCCAGGTACAGGGAGAAGTGTTGATGCTGACACACAGCCCTGTTTAAGTTCACCAGTGTTTGGAAACAAGTCCGAGATGACACCTTGATAGTTCACTCAGCCCTCCATCCTGTCGTTGGGCAGAAAGCGATCTGGACAACCAAAGCCGGTAAGAGTGGCCTATATTGCTGATCTTGTTATTTTGTCAAAGGCCTTCTATAGATCCCAGAAGATGAACATCAGTGGTTTTGACTGCCTATGGCTCTTCTCCTAGAGCTGTTGTGCACAGGTGACTGTCAGCAGTGCTTTGCGATGGTTGGAAACCATATTGAGATTCTGGTAGGATCTCTTCTGCCATGGGGAGGAGTTGATTCAGTAGTATTCATTCAAAGATCTTACTGGCAATGTTTAGGAGGGAGATGTCATGGTATTTTCCACAAAGTGAGCAGTCTCCTTTTTTGAAGATTGTCATATATATATATATATATATATATATATATATATAATATTGTCTGGTTCACACTCCTGGGTCTTTTGAACAGGAGTAGAGTTTTATCTCTTGTTTGTTAGTTCCTTCTAAAGCCTTTTCCTTATGTAACCCTCTACCTTGAGTGGCTCTTGGGGTATGTACAGGGGGGATATCATTGTAAATATTTATACAGGATGCAGTGAGTAAATTGTAATCTAAATTACGCAAAAATGAAAATAACACCGACCTTTCATTTTAACAAATATTTTTACCAAAATTATACAGAAATATCTTGGAATGCTAAGGTAAATTTATTCAATAAAATTGCCATTGGTTTAAACCATGGCCTCCAGACAACTTAAGAATCTCCTACAACTCTTCTGGACAGTCTCCTTGTTTAAGTTGATGAATGCTGCCATAATTCTTGCCTTCAGTTCATCTTTGGTGTTACAAGGAATTTTGTTCGTCTCTCACTCTACTGAGCCCCACATATAATAATCAAGGGAGGTGCAGTCTGTAGAGTTATGTGGCCAGCTGTAAGGGGTGACGTGGGTCCTCTTGCTTGTGAGTCCTGTCACTAGACATAGGTTCTTCATGCAGTCTCTACCCTCTTGATCTGAGGCAGCACTGCCTCCTCAAGGCACTTGATGTAGATCCCCATATTGAGTATGAGGCTGTCACCAACAAATTCGGGGGTTCTTTTCTTATCAGAAGAATCAGTGAGTTTTCTGAGCTGCCATAACTCCATAGTCACCCTTGACTCTCTTTGAATCCTCTGCACTGTCATCCAAACACTTGAAAATGTTCGCATTGGAGCTTCCGGTGTGAATGCCATGGTGCTCTTTTTCTCACAGACAGTGCCCAGCTGACTCTACTATGTTGTGCAGTCCTCAAAAACAAACAACATGCATGCACGGAATTAAAAAATATGAAATTGTGACGATTTACCCATCGCACAGAGTGCGTGCGCGCATGCATCTAGTTTATGGCATGCTGGGCGTTACTATATGTAGGGAATGCAGCAGAGCATGTGAAAGTCATGGTGGGTGGGTTGAAATGACCCCCCCCCCCCCCAACATTTTTGTAATTTCAGCATGTAAGAGCTGCTTAGGGGTTCCACTGTCTTCTTTTCTCCCTCTTAAAAGGCCAGGCCCCCTCAGCTAATCTTAAGTGGCCATAGCTTCCCTACTTTAACAATAGCTTGTTTGTGGGATGTTAACATAATTAACATGGTAACTCTTCCAAGAATATGCTTAAGACTCTGCTGGTGTAAGCGTTCCATCTGCCTCAAATGTTTTCTGTACATTACCTAGATATCTCGTGTTCCGGTAAAACAGTGTAAACCTTCACCTTGGTTGCAATAGAGACCCCCGCCAACAGCCATTTTTTTTTTTTTTTTTTTTTTTTTTTTTCAGCTTGCCAACTACATCACTTTTCCCCCCTTACCAATTTGGAGAAAGATTCATTGCCCAGGGTACATGTCATGCTTAATGTGTTATCCACAATTTTTTTCTATCATCGACTTTAATAGTGTGTTCAGAATATGACTTTTCTGGTGCAGACTGATACATAACGAGTGACCTTTCCTGATTAATTGTAAGCCCCAAAGTAGGGCAAACTTTGAAGATGAATCCACAGTGTACTGCCTATCACACTAAATGTGTGCCTCAAGTTGACAATCACCTTTGCTTCCCTTTGCCACAATCATCAGAAACAAACAAGATGCATGCACGGAATTAAAAATATAAAATGGTGACAATTTACTCATCGCACTGTGTAAGGGGGGGGGCATTTTTTGTGTGTGTGTGAGAGAGAGATATATATATATATAATTTTAGAATTGGACATAGTCCGACAATTTATTTAAAGACATTTATATTATGTTTAACGTTCTTTTTATAGATACAAGTATTTAAGCAAATGCTCTGTTTTATAATAAACAGTATTAAATAACATTTACCGGCCTGAATGTCCGAGAAATTTTCATAGAAAATTATATATATATATATATATATATATATATATATATATATATATATATATAATGGACTCTTTCTTGTTTCCAAGTATAGCCATCACTCAAATAAACCTTTGCCACAATAATCACCTTTGTTCTATAAAGCAGCACCACTATTAAAGTATATTAAACCACACTTGTCTTTTGCAACGGGCAGGTCAGACATTACATCAAGTTCTGACTTCCACATCTCAGACTATTTCAAAAATGGAAGGGGCGTTCTAATTCTCATTAGTTTATGTGGATCTGATGAAATCATTTATCAGCTTATGACAGTCTATTACGAGGTTAATTAAATTGTTGCTTCGACTTGTTTAGAATTCCCTTAGAGTGGCACAGCAGACCCTTACCCTCCCTGACATGCAACTGTGCTTCTGGAGAGGAAAAAGTTTCAGAAACCTCTTACTGAAGATTATACAACATCTTTGTAGGGGCATGGTGGGGTGTCTTAATTTCATTAGCCTTTGTCCCTCACCCACCACTTATCTCACATACTATGAAGTTGCCATTGTTGCACACTATCCTTGAACTATTTGAACACACTAGACAATTGTGTGTGTGTATTCATCGGCAGAATAAGTCCTTTTGTTCTCTTTCATGTAGTCAAACTTGAATCTCATTTTTGTTTTTTAGTAATTCAATCTTGATATTTATAAATAAATCCAAGAACAACTTATGTGCGTTTATTTTTTTAATGGAGTTCACTCCAGGCAAAGTAGTAAAGCTACTATGACACTAGGATTTCATCAGTGTGGAAGAATTAGAAAACGCAAATATTACTAAGGAGTGAAACCAAAAGAGTAATCATGAGGCCAGCAGATAGTGATTGATGTTGCATTTAAATTTTGGCAGAGTAAAGTTGACTGGAAACATGGCGCCAGAAGTCAGTTCCACGAGCAAGAAAAAAAAAACTGTTAGCATAGAACTCAATTACATCTAGTAAACTTAATTGTGAATTGATGAGACCTCATCACCAGTCTAGTACTCTCCTTTAAATTCAGTCTAGGTACTATAGCAAAGAGCTCATCCAAACAATTACCATGAAAGTAATTATCGAAAAAGCACAGGGAGGGTAACTTTACAGCAGTGAGAAAGTAACTGAAGCTGAGATGCCAGATCTGGACTGATAATATTGCTGATTCTTTGGATTTTTATCAAGGATCTTTAGATATTTAACAGGAGCACTGGACCATATGTTGTAACCGTATTCTAAACATAGATGAATGGTAGACTTAAAGATATGTTAGATACTGGAGAGGAAAATTGTCAAGCATGACACAGTGAACCAACTTTCTTAGCAGCTGGCCTAGCAATGGATTCAACATAATCTTTCCATTTTGTGTCAGCTGAGAATGTTAGCCTGACAAGAGTCGCTCTCCTGAAGGTTAGCATTAGCCATGTTGATGGAAGACCATCAAGGAGTCTCTCAGACGATTAATAGAGGGCAGTTTTGTTTTGAATGAGTTAAAATTAAGACGGGCGTGTTTGACATCGGCTGCCAATTTGGCCATATTTGACTAATCAGTCTTATCGAGACAGGAGTAAAATGGTTGTGTCATCAGCATAGATACTAAGTTGAGAGCTGATACCATCAGGAAGGTAGATAATAAAAATAAAAAACAAAGTAGGACCAATGATAGACACCCGGGGGGGGGGGGGCACTTACATTAGTATAAAATGATCTCGAACAGTGGCATAGTTTCACAAAATTTTCAGAAATTAGATTCATCTCTGACAAAAGGTATTCATGTCACAAAGAAGGAGAGAGAGAGAAAAAAAAGAAAAGAAATTAGTAAAAGCTTCAGGCCTGTACTGGCAATGGATAATTTTTTATGGCAAGTTCAGAGTGATATACTTTTGACCATTTGTCTGAATTTCATTACTTACAGTATTTTTATATTCAGTCTATTATCCTGATCTTTGTTTTTATCATAATGGCTGAAACAGTGTTAAAAACAAAGATAAGAACAATATTCTGAATACATTTCACTTGTTTGTTTTTTGCCCTACTATTATGTTACACTTCCAGCTATTTTTACATGGCATAATATGAGTTTTCTTTTGATGTACTACTGAAAAAGCAAAAATTAGTTTAATCTCTGTCCTGCCGATGAATCGGCAGAGGAAGTTGCAGGGCATTAAACTGTTGTGTGCAGAATCTGAATTGCCCTTCTGTGTCGTTCTTTTTTTTTTCTTCTTTGGACCAAATTTCTTACAATGTTTAGGCTGGTCTAAGAATTATCAATTCCATTAGTGTTATATCTTTTTTTTTTTTTTTTTTTAAATACTACCTATATGACACTACATTTATAATGACTTTTCACTTGTTTGTTGCCTACATCTTCAGTTATACCCGATTTAAAATCTGCTTCCTTTACAATAGCACATGAGATGGAATATTTTCAGTTTTGACCAACTTTGAATATTTGTATTAAGTTTTTAGATATATTGAAACTAAAATTTTAGTTTAGGATACCGACTGGAATTTTCCTCTGGTTCATTTCACTCTTAAACTACAATGGAATAAAGAAACCTGCTTATTAATTTAGCATGTGTCTTTCTTCTTTTCTTTTCTTTTTTTTTTTTTTTTTTTTTTAACTTTTAATGAATTTTCATCTTTAGTGTGGATAACTGGCCTTTTTTTTTTTTTTTTTTTTATCTCTGCTGCTGTCAGGGTTTATATATATATATATATATATATATATATATATACACACATAACTACATAAGGGGATTTTACTACAATTTGACTGTTGATGGTCTTTTCTTTGGGTTGGGACATTGACAGTAAATTTGCACATTTTTTTTTCTCTCTCTCTAACTAAATAAATGTTAAAAACAGCATAAAAAATGTTGATGCAAATTATTAGAGCTCCTCATATGAAAAACTAATGGTTTGTCTTTTTTTTTTTTCCTCCCTCTAAATTTGGGTTTAGACAGTATAAACCACATTCAAATAATTCGGTAATTGCTGTCATAAGTGAAAGTAATAAAAAAAAGCCAGAAAAGACATAACTTTCCTTGCAACATGTTAACAATCGATATACACTAACAATGTTTGGTGTGTTTAATTTTTTCTTTCTTTTGATCTTTTCTTAATTAGTTTTACTTTTCTTTATTTTCTCTTACAGATTTTGAAGATCTCTTTGATGATGACGACTTATCGTGATAGGAGCTTGGAAGTTACTCTGCCACTTTGTACATATATATTGAACTTTTTGTGTAAAAAAAAAAAAAAAATGCTAGTTTTTTCTTTCTGATGAATAAATTTAACTAAAATTTTCTCTTTACATGATGCTTCTATCATATTGAGAATTTGCTTGTCTGAAATAATACTTGATATATCTAAATCCTTCATATTCTAGACACACATAGCCTTTTAGCAGATACTTGACCGATATTGTTTTGTTTCAAACATTGCTTTAACACACATTCGTAATTGTGGGGACATTAAATAAAGGACCAAATTCCCTACACTAATGAATCATTTGTGAGATGAGCTTAGAGCATGCTTTCTTCTTTAGTAGGATTTTTGCTTTAATTCTCACTATAAATTAAACTGGTGGTGGTGGGGGGGTCACTAATCTTAGACCAGGAATAGCGAGCGCGTAGAAGTTTCGAATGTCTTCTCCGCATGAATGAACTCTTCTAGTTCAGTAAACTTTGCTTCGTACAAGGCCAAATGACATGTAGGTGATGGTGAGTGATTAACGCAGAAAAGTGATTAGAAATGAATGCTTGTTGATGGTTAGTTATGAGGTGCTCAGCAATTGTGGCCTTGAACCAGTTTAACCGTAAACACTCTTTAGGCAACTTCAATCAGCAAGGAAAGCCTTTGTCCTGCCATTGCAATTGATTTCAATCGCCAAATAACAGTATATTTAAATTACATGATTGTGTTATCACATCCCGTTATAGCAACATCGAAAAAACAGCCCTGACTTAAATTGAGATCAAGGCTAATGTAGTTTGTATTTGTGGGGCCGCCCCCTCTATAATGGAAAGAGAAGTGATACTTATGAGTAATCTACAGTGTTAAATGCTTCATAAATATCAAGATCTTTTTACGGCCATTTTTTCCTATTGGCCTTGTGAGCAGTTTAATTAAGTTTAGTAAATACCCCAAGGTAATGATTTGCCGTCGGGTCTTGTAAAAGTAGTCAGTGAATGCCAATGCTTTGTTTAAATAGGACAAAGATAAATACTGGGTTTTGGAAAATTATTGGAAATTGTCCAAAAATTCATAAAGCCTTTGTTTTACTTCCTGTAGTAGTGGTAGTAGTAATAATTAAAAAGAAAGAAAAAAGGTAATTGGGTGGGGAAGTCAAGACCTTTGAAACACCAATTTGTTTTGCTCTTCAATTCACAAGACCTGTTGAATGGAAACAAACAAAATGGTCTGAAACAATTGGCAAAAACAGAATAAAGTGTTGTTCATAGCATTAACAAAATGAAGCAGATTAATTTTAAACACATTTTCAGACAAATAAAAATGAGTACAATACCTAGCAATTTCTTTTTTTATTATTGGCAAATTTATAGCAAACAAGATTATCCTTTTGTTTACATTTCTGAAGGAACAGTAAATAGGCTTTTGGATATGCTATTAATTCTATTGGGTGGTTAATTGGATAGATTCAACTTACACTCTCACACACACACAATAAAAAAGAAAGCCATTGGAAAATATGGTGACATTTAGATGAAGTATTTTTTTATTTTTTTATTAATCAAGCTTAGTGGCTTTATTACCTTTCTTGCGGTGAAATGACTTAAAAAAAAAATACATTGAGTATCATCAAGAGCCCATTCAATGTTACCTCAGGACTTAATGAATGTAACCATTCTGTGGCTGTCAACAAAGTTACATTTTGGATTTACTAAAGCTACATGTGTGTATCATAAGAGTTACCAGCAAGAGAAATGGGAATTTGTGAGCAGAGTTCACATTCTAAATCTTTCACTCACTTTCACACTACAGCCCTTGGGAAAGGCATGAAACTACCTCCCCTTTCCTCAGTTGTTGGTTAAAACGCAGAGAAGACTGGGCCCTCTAACCTTCGATATCAGTCAGAGAAGGCAACAGGAAACCAATTCACTAACTTTCCAAGGCAAGAAGCCATGACAATCCACAGATTAAAAAGGAAACTGGAGAGCCATGATGGCTTCCATCCTGAATGGACATGCATTAAAAATAAAAAATCTTACAAGGTTGAATTGATTGGGAGATGGCCTGCCTATAAAATCAGCATTTAAACAATGACCCACAGCAATCAAATGAGTAAGAAGTCCACATTAAAGTTTCTTTCCATTGATTTCATCAAATTATCAATAATTTTTACAAAATAAATGTCAAATTAATTTGCTCTAAATTAATGATCACATTTGTCATGATGGAACCTGGGCGGTTGGTACAGGGGACAAAATCTGTTGTATTTTAGTACCTATTACAACTGGTATACATAGGTTTCACTTTTCTTACCATTGCTCACTGACATTTCAACTACTCTGTTGTTTAATTTTAGTCATTTTCAACACTAACAGTAAATATTCCTAATGGAAAAGAAATGTCTATTAAGGCATGTATTTTTACAGAATAGGTGTGTGATATAAATTGTATGGTTTTATAAAAATTAGGAAGAAAGGGATTGTCAGTGGTCACAAATGGATGCAAGTATTACTTAAAGAATTGGGCTATTATATGTATAATGGAAATGAATTGCTAATTATTTTACTATAAAAATGTCTTTAAAATCAAGGATTGTCAGTGGTCAGGAATTAATGCTGATGCTACTGACAGTATGATTCGGCCGGCTATTAATGGCATTCCTCACAAAAAGATATTTCATCAATGTATCTCCCCCCCACTTCCTAGCAGTCTTTCCACATGAGCAGTTAATCGGTAACTATCAAGACAATGATTTGCTTGTGTATTTCAGGCTTCATTTGTTGAATTTGATGTTTTTGTATTGACTTCAGAATTGTCGCTTGAGTCAATGAATTCAGAACTGTCTTAATTGGAGTGAATTAAGTACTTGTCTCCTTTTCTCTTCCTTCGTTCTTTGTTGCCTTCCACAGACTTGCACTTGGACAACTCTTGTTGGTCAAAGCATGTGTATTGCCAATAATGTTCTTTTATTTACTAATCTTGCCCAAGTACAGTACAAGGCAAATTGTATCGGACGAATTTTAGGTAAAGTAGAAAGATTGTATCAAGTAGTGAAGACCAAAATTGCCTACTTTAAAAATGAGCTTTTGAAATGCTGGCCTTTGCAATGATCACAAAACACTGATTTTTGGTGCTGCAAATATCTTGATTACCAATTGTGTGAGGGTGAAAGAATTTAGGTTACACTGATTGTGGTTGTAGATAAACGAATCTCAGATTTTTTAAGTATGGATTTTATAAAAGTTGATATAATAAAGTGTGTTTGACATGTGTTTACTGATGGGGAAAATATTTAGGATTCCTTGGAAGTATTTTCTACATAATAAATTGTTTTTTTTTTTTTCTAATTAGTGACAATTATGAAATCGAAGTCCTGGCCTGTTAAACAAGTGTTCAAAGGGTTGTCTCAACACAGGTCTCTTATGTTCATAGATGTAAGCTTTTAAATTTCTAGATATCTCGCCTATGTAGCTTTTTTGACATTGCAGGTATTTTATATTATAAATCTGGCATCTGATGTGTTGGATTTATTTTTCTGATTAACTAGACTTCTGATTTTCTTGAAGGTTTTGGTAACATCTTAGTGTTGAGGATAACTAGTTTGAAGTGATGTTGGCAGTTTTGTTTCTGCATAATTACAAGAAAGTTCAAATGGTTGTGTCAGCATAGGTCTCTTATGTTTATAGATGCAGGCTTTTAGATTTCTAGATGTTTTGCCAATGTAACTTTTCCTATATTGCAGGCGATTTTATGCTATAAATCCTGGCATCTGATGTGGTGTTGAATCTATTTTTCTTTCTAACTATATCTCTGTCTTGGAGGTGAGAGTAAAGATCTTAGTGTTGGGGATAATTAGTTTTTTCAAATTCTGTTGATAGTGTTATGAATTTTTGGCTTTTGTTATCAGTGGTAGTGTCTACTTTTTTGAACTTATGAACATTGTATGCTCGTTTCCTAGTATTGAAGATGAAATGATGTGTGTGTAGTGAAGTCTCGATGTTCTTTCAATATATTTCTCTTCTTCATCTGGGTATTCTGGTCTGCATATTCTAAGGGCTCTGAGGTAAAGACCCGGGATTAGTCTTAGTGGGAATCAAAATTAAATCATTTTTGTTTGTGGGTTTGCAGTGAATTTTCATATCTAATTTGTTATTGTTTTGTATTAATAGGATGTCGAGAAAAGATAGTCTTGTCTATTTCATGCTCGTGTGAATTCAATGGTTGGGTCTACATTATTAAATCTCTTTATGATGAATAGTAGATTTTCTTTGGTTTTTGTTTTTACGGCATATCAACCTCAATGGTTTATTTAATGCCAACAAGATTTTTATTGCTGGTATTAAAATCTTATTTTTACACTTTCATAGTGTTTTGACCCCAGTTTGGGTGTTAACTATTTGCCCATAGCTGGAACCCTAACAGGTGCTTCTGCCTCTGGTCAGGGTGGACCTGGGAACACCAGTAATTAAAACGTGGTTCCACACGCCTCAAAACCTGATCAGAGGCCTTGCTGTTGGATGTAGTTTATCATCTTACTCAAGGCAGGATTTTCTTTGTGAGGATATAGGGTTAGGACATCATCAATATATCTGGGGGTAAGTGGAGGTTTTGGGGACAATGTATTTAAATGGTTTGAACAGACAAGCAAGAACACTGCTTATTGGGGACCCCAATGGAAAACTAAAGTTTTGTTTGTAGAATTTTTTTGTTGAAACAAAAAATAACTGTATGGAGAGATATGTAGATGTTGATCCACTTTTTGTGTGTGCTTCAGTGATGTGCAAAGGGTCTGGTGATGCCCAGGCCATCTTGTTTGTATGTCCCTTAGACTTGAGTGTGTGTGTGATGGTGGTGGGGGAGGCATGTCTCATGTGGCTGTAAAATCCAATGTGTGAGAAGTAGACGCGGCTATAAATGTCACATGTGCAGGCCTGTCTCAATATTGATGTGGTAGTGTCCTATTGCTATTTCCTCCTTGTTCTCTTAGCCATTCTGTCATAAGATGTGGTTTCATATGTCAACAGCTCACTGAAAGAGTAACGAGTGTCATTGGGTGTCTGACACAGAAAAAAAATAAGGCGTATGAAATAGGATTAAGTACGTTTTTTAAATTTCATTGTGTGTTTAGATAGGTGTTGCTTGGTTGGGCATATAGGTGCTATGACACAAAGTAAAGCCATAAAGAAAATTAAATGATCCTATGTAACCAATTGCTTCGTCTATTGTTAACAATACATCCATGAAAGTTGGAGATGGATCATGTGTTTAATGTAAACCCAACCCACCATTTTGTGTTTGCTTTTAACAACATAGTCGATATCCTGCGGAATCAGTCGGTTACGTGCCGTGCATGATACAGGCTTAGGTAATCATGCATCTTTCAATACATGACTGGCAATTTTTTTCCTGAAGTAGGTTGCCATCCAAAGCTATAGAACTCGGTCTGTCCTGCTATTTACCCATATCTGGGGGGAGAAGAGGACTCGTACCTTTCCCAAGGGTATTAGCACGTAAGTGAATGTAATGGATTCGACTGGAATTCGAACTCTGCTCACCAATTCCTCAATCCAAGAACAATAATAATCTAAATAAAATTTGGTAAGTTTTTATTAATGTCTGCAATGATAAACGATCCGTGTATGATTAATCGGTACAAGTGTCATTAACATAATTAACGGGATTTAAAGGAAACAAAATTGGTGCGACTGAAGGAAATGGGTTTGCTTATTAACATTTTTTAGACAATTTTTATTCTCTCAATAATGTTTAACATAATTTCTCACTGCTGACAACTCGGTTCTTCCTGATTCCTAGTGCATTTACATTACATATAATAGCCCTACTTGATTAATTCCTGACCACTGACAGTACCTTTCTTCCTGATTTTAGATGCATTTTTAGAGTAAAATCGTTAACAATGCATTTCCATTATTTTTATATATATATATATATATATATATATTTTTGAATTGGACATAGTCTGACAATTTATTTAAAGACCTTTATAATATGTTTAACGTTCTTTTTATAGATACAAGTATTTAAGCAAATGCTCTGTTTTATAATAAACAGTATTAAATATAATTCAGGCCGGTAAATGTTATTTAATACTGTTTATTATAAAACAGAGCATTTGCTTAAATACTTGTATCTTTAAAAAGAACGTTAAACATATTATAAATGTCTTTAAATATATATATATATATATATAATGGCCCTATTTTATAAGTAAGGTTTAAATTAATTCCTGGCCCTGCACAATTACTTTCTTACTAATTCTCAATGCATTTTTATAGGAAAATCATTAGCAATGCATTTACATTTCATAGTTCTATTCTATCAATGATACTTCCATTCATTCCTGACCACTGACGATACCTTTCTTCCTGATTTTCAATACATTTTTACAAGAAAATCATTAGCGATGCCTTTCCATTATAAATATAATAGCCCTATACTATCATTAATGCTTGCATTTATTCCTGACCACTGACAATCCCTTCCTTCCTGATACCTTCAGAATCAGACTACAAGAGTTTTCTAGCAATCACTATACGGTTGGTAGTATTTTAGTGTTACATAAAGCTCTCTTACGCGCATAACATAGAATGACAGTAAAGTTAATCTCTCAGACCAATTTGCACATGTGCCTTATCAGATGCTCCACACACTTGGCCCTGTGCCAGACCAAACTTTCAAAAGTTTAATTTGACACAGTTAAAAATATGCTTGTCAGTGAAAATATATTTTAAAAATGTTTTATCCAAAGATGAAAAAAAAAAAAAACAAGTTTCATTTGTGACCTGAAAGATAGAATTTAATGTCACATGCAAGCGTTGGTGACAGACGTATACGGTGTCAATGGTGGTCGATTTTTTTTTTTTTTTTTTTTTTTTTTTTTTTCCTAATCAGCCTTGGAGTTGGGTGGCAATGTGATACTCTTAGCTGTCAACTTTACAAATATAGTTTGCATGTGTCCACAGAATAAGTAAAAGATAAGTTTCTGACTGAAACTTTTTTATGTGTTTATTTTCTTATTTATTATCTTTTTTTTTATTTTTGACTAACATGATACCGTGTGTGTGTACACATAAATTTTTGGCACGGTTAGTATTTATTGATAGATCAGTTTAAACACAAGTCTACTAAAGTAGGTTTCTAATCAGTGAGACTAGCTTATTAACTTCTACTCCAAGGTGAGATGGTATTGTATGACACAAGATTGCACATAATAATAATATTATTATTATTGTTATTATTAATAATAATAATAATATTGTTATTATTAATAATATTCTGCTAACTCACCAACAACTGCACCATGTCA